>VWZO01022464.1:625719-641043 GCA_013396975.1 Bucco capensis | reverse complement strand
ACCTTAGGTTAAATAGGCTTCCATCAGTATGATATCTAATGGAGATACCATCCTGGGCATCAAATTCTGCCCTGGCCCTTGCCAATTAAATACATCTTTTCTGGAAGTCATTACCCTGTGTTTATCTAGAGACCTCAGTCAGCATCTGGTTCAGACTATGCTTAGCACAACATAGAATCACAAAATGTTATGGTTTGAAGGGACCTCTGGAGATAATCTAGTCAGCAGCAGCATCTAGTCATGCACACAACATGTGTGCACGCAGATACAGACTTGTGTGTGCATGCAGATACAGACTTGTGTGTGTATCAACAGAGCTGCAGCCTCTGCCCTAAGGAGCTTTTAACATCCTTCACCACACCTATCACATAACTCTCCCTGTTAGCAGCCTGCTGACCTCTGCAAACTCAGGAGAGCTAACCTGCTTGCTATGAGGATTTGTCCCTTTAGGACTGCGTAGGTAAAGCTGGCATGCTGTGGACCTCAGCAGAGGTGAAGACACCAGTGAGCTTGTCATGATACCAGAGAGACCTTTGAAACCTTCAGGCAGACCTGCCAAGCCACTCTTTTCCCAACCACAGATCCCTGTGGCCTGTGTTTATTCACCATTTAGGCCCATTCAGCAGCACAACTAAAACACAGAGGCAGTAAATCCCACAGCAATCCTCTCCACACACAACCCACTTTATTATAACAGAATAAGGGGTTCAGCTCTGCTGGACCAAATCGAGTTGGCCAGTGTTAAGTATCACATTTGAGATTCAAATCCCTGCTAAAGCCTCTGCTTACGCTTGTGGTTAACATTATTTTTGTATCTGTCTTCAGAAATGAAAGACAGCAGCAGCTCACACATAGCAGCAACAGCATCAGCAGCTTTTAAAGGCCAACTCCATAGATTAAAGGGTGATACACTGAGCACTGAAATCCCACCACCCCAGTGTCTACTGATTAGGTTGGGAGAAAAGCTGAGTGACAAACATATTTCCAATCTGCCTAGCCCATGCAGTGAAATGGAGCAATCTGGCCTGAAAAGGGATTTAGACTTTTGTTGTGCACAAGGGGAGAAAAAGCTGATTTAAATCCATCAACAATGCTCTCCCTCTTGGTGATCTCAGAGATAAGGAACAGAGTCTGGACACAGTTCATATCCTACCTCTCACCAGGCCCCACACTTCCACTCAAAGACAAAAGCTGGCAGATGAGGGCAAATGATGCTGCCTTGCTATTGAGCTGCCTGCTCACAGCAAAACCATGGATAATAAATACATGGAGCCTGCCTGGGGCATCTGATCTAGCAATTTTTTAAAGGGAGAGTGATTCTCCAGCACATAGGAAGAGAAATATGTGGTCTTTTAGTTCATCAGGACCATTGTTATTCATTAATACATACATAGCACTGCATGTGTAATAAAGATCTTTACAGAGAGGCAGAAAGGTCTTGCTCCAACCTGTTTACAGCCTAAACCAGACAGGCATTTACACCAGAGAACAGCAACAGCCTACAAGTGGGACAGGCAAAAAAAGAGACATGGCCAAAAATAATAAAAAGAACAAAAAAAGAACCCAAAGGAGAAGGAAATAAGGTTTCTAAGAGAGAGCTATTAGATTCCCTTACAAGGAAAGCAGATCACATGCTTTCCTTTATCCTGATTATTTAATATATGCCATCCCCATGCATTTCACTGTGACTGCCATAAGGAGTGAGCCATTACATCCTCTCTTTCTTGTCACAAGGACTGAGAATGAGGTGATAGGTTTCAGAAAAAAAAGGGTTTTCTCAGAGCCTTGGGAAAAAGAGGAAAAAAAAAAGAGATTTTGCCTTTTTTATCTGAAAGAGATGAAAAGGTTAAGAACAATAAAGTTCTGCTTACTCTTTGCTCATCTTTAATCACACTCATTATTACGAAATAAAAGCAAAAGGAAGCAACCATGTAGGGATGCATGTGAGGAAAAAGTCACTCTGTGACAAAAGCAGAGGCTTGTTTTCTTGGGGCAGAAATGCAGATGGTGCCCCTACACCACTTGTGAGGAAAAGCACCAGAAATGCTTGCTGGAAAAGCAGCAGCAGGCATCCCCTCCATCGCTCTAAGGATGCGACAGGCAGCAGTGCAGAGCTTTCTCCTTCACAATGATTAAAATAGACTTCAGGAGCCCTCTTTGCTACCATCTTTGGAGAGCAGCAGCATTCAGATGCAGATTGCCTTAAATCCCATCAACCCATTCAGGCATCTGGACCCAAGTGTGTGTGCCTCTGCGCGCGTGGGTTTCGATGCACAATCCTCACCTCTTCCACACACCTCCTTTTCCAGCCTCTCATTCAAGGGAGAAGGAGCAAACCAAAAAAAAATAATAATATGTCTTTTCCAGGCTATTTTGTCAGATCTTCCTGTGTGCATCTTATAAATATTTCATAGCAAATATTTAACATTATTCCTTCCCCAATCGGATCAGCTTTGAAATGCTCCTCAAAGTGAATTCTCCCCTAACAATGGCTTGACGCAAAAGCCTTTTTTCTCTCTTAAGAAGAGGAGGCTGCACATGGGCTGCTACCATAGCAGCATGAATAGTTCTTATTTAATGGAAAATAAAAGATACTTTACATTAATTCAGTGGGGGATGGAAAGCTTGAGCACATGCGTACCTCGTGCTCCAAACATGGAGGAGCATCATACCTTGACCTCCCCTCTCCTGATTGTTACCCAAGCTTGCATTAGTCACTTCCATAATGGGAAGTGACAAGTTTATGTAAATGATCCACACAAGGATTTTGCTCTTGTAAAACAGAGCAGTTACTCTGGGCTTTCTAATTATTTCATGCCTTGTGGTTCTGTGATGGGGCAGAGATGACTATTACTTGAATAGTATATTGTGATTGACAAGCCACTGTCCCCCTGGAACTCATTAAGGCCTGTGCTTTGCAAGAGGGGGTAGAAAACCCCTACCAGGCACACCACACATGCCCACACAACACACACACAACCCTCACCCCTGTGCTGGTTGTTCTTTCAAATCATTTGTCGGGATTTTTTTTTGCACTGGGAGAGAAAAAGCACAATCTGCATGTATCTCCAGCAAGTATCACCTCCCAGCTACAAATAGACCAATTATCCTCTGCTTTCCCATTTTTCTTTTAATAATCTCTAAGATTAGCAACAACACACCTGTCAGACATGCAGAGGTCTTGGGATAGTAGTGCACTGGATGGAAAAGTTGGTTGTTTCACAGCACACTAAGTCAGGACAAGGAGCAGAGAGGGAATGAGACAGGGACAAGGGTCAGCACAGCACCTGCCACCAATGCATTTCTGCTGCTGTGCAATTTGCACCAAGTACCTTCCCAGGATATATGCAAGGCTGTTCTGCTTCAGTGCAGGACCCTCTTTGCCTGCCTTTCTTAACTGATTTTTTTGGCCTTCAAACTTGCAACCAAAGTGACAATTTGGGTGGAGAAAGCCAAGCTCCTGCCTTTTGAAACACACACAGCACTCCAGCCATGGAGAAGGGGAAAAATCCTATTCAGGCAGCTGCATTCATGTTTCCCATTGTAGGAGTGGGTTTGAATTCTGCTGCTGGTTTGGGATGTAACAGTTTAGCATAAAATCAATTCCCTCTTAACTCCATTGTGGTTGGATCTTATGGGCATGCAGCATTTCTTACTTTTAGCTATGTTTGATTTGTGATGGAAGTAAATCCTCTGGAGATACTTAGGAAAGGCACATGGCCTACTTCATTTCTTCCATGAAGAAACACTGGCACTTTGGTTACTACAAGCTGCCTCAATCTTTGCAAACAATTAAAAAACCCAACCAAACAAATAAAAAAAAACCACCTCAAAATAATCAATTTTCCCACTTTAGGGTGTTTTCAGTTTCAATTCAACCAGGAGCTGGGTACTTAATTCATCACCTTTCCAGCAACCTCCTTGACTGATTTTACAATTATGGTCCATAACAGCCATGCGCTGAAATAACAGCAACCTATAATACTTTTGTTAAGTCTAATTTGTCAGTGGACTTCCCCCAATACTATCTTGGTTATGAATACTCAATAAACAAACCAAATACTCAAGAACTCACACATCAGGCTTAGGTCAATTGTATCACTAATAATCAATCAGATTTGATGAGCAGGATGGTTTCTCCATTAGATATCATACTGATGGAAGACTATGTAACCTCAGGTGTTTGCAGGCCCATCCTAAGCCCATAAAGCATCTTGTCCAGGAGCTGCTTTATGCTGCTGACTCTGCCCTTGTTGCCCAGACACNGCAAGAGAGGAGCCCCGAAGAGGAGATGCAAGGACTCCCTGAAACAACAGCTCAGCCTTGGCCACATTGCTCCCCTGAACTGCTCTCCTCTGGCCTCCTCTCAGCAGCTCTGCACACACACTAGTTTGAATGCAGCTGATGCTTTGGAGCAGGCACACAGGATCACTCTGGAGGAGAAAAGACAGCGTAGAAAGAATCGTGTCTTGCAGCTTCTACCTCCTGAGGAGTCCTTGTGCTGTGCCTTTTGCAACTGCTCTTGTCTGTCCCAAATTGGCCTTTGCAGCCAGCAGCGCTTGGAAAAAGCGCTTGGGAAGAGCATGGATGGAGCCCTCCCTGGAGCTGCGTTCGCAAAGCCTGGCCATGATGATGATGATGACCTAGCTATAACAAGACAAATTTTGTCAGCTTTGTTTGCTGAAGGTTGGATGAGTTCACTCTGAAATACAACAGCATCCTGGAGGTCTCAGTAAACACCATTCACAAAATATCACTTTTAGGAACTTAGGAGCACAACAGAGACTGTCCCATTTCCTCACAGAATGAGGATCATGCAAAATTGAGCTGCAACTAAATAATTCAGAGCTAAAAATCTATAACTGGCCTTTCATATATACATCTCTGTTCTTTACCTTGCCCCTATCCTGCTGTGAAATATACAATGATTGCACAGCAGATGACTTTTGTTTTCTAAGAACATGACATGGCCATTACTAATGTGGCCTGGTATTAGTCTGTTTTCCTTTTCATCTTTATCAGACATCTATCTCTCTCTCAGAGGTCTTGTTTACATAAAACAGTCCACTTGGATGCATGGTGCTTAATGAGTTTCTCTACAACCAGAACAGAGTGACTAAAGTACACTACTCTTTCTAATTATGAGTCATTTGAGTGGCTTTAAGAGAAAGAAAGCTTCAGCAAATGGTGCCAGAAAGCTTCTTTCCAATTCTTTTTCTTATTGCTGTAAAGAAGAGTCATAAATTACAAGTTAGGACAATGTTGTTTTGGCTCCAAGCAGAAGCAGTAGGAAGAGAAAAACCCCCAGCTGTGCTCATATTTCATGGTCCCTGATCAGCGAGTGCTTCCTTCCTACAGCTACAAGCTCTACTCTCAGTAGGTCTGACTACACTGAGGATCCTGAGAGCACTTCCCAGCCTCAGATTCACATTTTCCTTTGGATGCTCATGACCCTTGGGTGCACATTATCCATCCAACACCTTCTGCTTTCTGTCAAAAGAAACCCCAGGTGAGGGGGCAGCCATGGAATCATTTAGTGTCAGGGATCTGGCCTCACAGACAGAGGAAACCAAGGAATCCAGGACATTTTCGTGGCCCTGGGCATTTTACTGCACCCTCCAAAAACTGAGGGTTTGGTATGGAAGCCAGACATGCTCACTCCATCCACACACCCAGCAGCATAGGGAGAGATGCAGCATGGCTAACAGGCTCTAGGGCTTTAGCAGACAGCACACTTTCCATAAAAGCTTGTATCACAGAACATAATTTAGCCTCTTTCTCTCACTTTTACCAAGCTAGTTATAAATGTCTATAAACAAACCCCCTCCACTCAGAAGGTGGTGAGAAACTAGAACAGATTGCCCAGAGCAGTTGTGGATGCTCCATCCCTTGGCGTGTTCAAGGCCAGGTTGGATGGGTTCTGGGCAACCTGGTCTAGTGGGTGGCATCCCTGCCCATGGCAGGAGGGTTGGAACTAGATGATCTTTAAGGTTCCTTCCAACCTAAGGCATTTTATGAAATGATTGAGTTCTTCCCACAAGTAAGGCAAACAATCCCAGTGTTGGTTACTGCTGGTTCCTTTGGGTGAGCACTGCATAGTACAACCACAGGCTGTCCTGTACAAGCTCCCATGAAGTCCCACCAAAAAAAAACACACTCCAGAGGTTGAAGAGGCAGAAACAAGGTCCCACAGCACANTAGGAAGAAGTTCCTCCCCACAAGGGTGGTGGAACACTGGCCCAGGTTGTCCAGGGAGGTGGTTGAGTTCCCGTCCCTGGAGGCATTCCAGGGGAGGCTTGCCAGGGCTCCCAGGGATGTCCCTGGCCACTGCAGGGGGGTTGGACTAGATGAGCTCCAGAGGTCCCTTCCAAGCCAAACCATTCTAGGATTCTATGCTCCTCAAGTCTACTCTGGGTCACCTCACCATGACACCATGAAAACAAAGCATCACATTTCCCACAAGATCTGTAGGAGCAGAAAAGAGTGTGTGACATTGCTTCAAGGCACTTTCATCTCCCTCCAGCCTGGGCTGCATCCCTCAGGAGAGCCAGCCTGGCTCTGCAAGCTCTCTGATGGAATCCTAGCACTACTACTACTAGGGTGGAATGGTTTGAGGTTTTTTTGGTCTGTTTTGCAATACAGTAAAATGAATGTGTCAGATTAGACAAAACTGGCACCCTCAGCCCAGAAGCTCAAACTGGATTTAACAGTGAATAAGGACAGCAATATCATCAAGTAAAAAATGGAAAACTAACTTGCTTGAACCAGAAAATTATTTCGAAGTATTATGCTGATATAACTCCCATTGCAAGTCAAGAAAGAACTTTACTTTTGTCCTCAAAATAAAGGAGGAACATTCCCACAGTTTTAATCTTAAATATGACTTTTAGGGAATAGATTCCTTCCTCCAGCAGAATTTCCTGTTAAAATGGAAGCTTTGGCTAGATGTGAGAACAAGATAGATAACCTATCCTAAATGCTCCATAAGTTAAATGGGAATTATACCCTTATTAGGAGGTCAGGTTGCTGGGAATATCATAGGTCATGCTGTGTGTAAGCACTTTGGAGTAAGAGACATTTTATAAGGCATTAGAGCAAATAAGGGTCAAGAGCAGAGAAAGTTAACCCAATCATCTGTCAGAATGCTCAATGCTTTAGGAAATCTCTTTGAATCTGCTTATAGATGTGATTTGGCCAGGATATAGCTGATCCCAAGCTGGAGAGACAACTTTTAATGCTAATTATTTTGGTTTATTTCTACATGCTTCATCTCTTCCAGATTCAAAAAGTGATTTAGAAAATGAAACAAGATCTAAGTTAAATTCCTGGCTGAAGACTGATGCTTTGGATAAAATAGAACCATGGACATAAAGAGAATTCTAAATAGTCACAAAGCAGCATTAAAACTGAACTCTGAGTGCATTGAAAACACTGCTCTTGCCTTGTAATTGTGTCAGTACAGTGCAGATATTGGTATTCTTGGCATTCTGAAGCAGGAACATGCAACTGGCAGTTTCTTCTTCTAAAAACTCAAGCTTAGAGCTCTCAAGGACATCAGCCCAGAAGTATGGGAGAACAGAAGTCTGTAGTTGCTACAAAAATTCTGAGCTGATGGATGGAATATGGCAAAAAGCAGCAAAGCAACAAAGGGTTCAGACAAAAAGAAAAGTCTTTCAAAAGTCAGAAGATTTTCAGAAACCCAAAGTAGAAGAAGAAACAATAGTAAACAATAAGTGGTCATTCTTTTTCAACCTACAGAAAGGCTTCTTTTGAGTAGGAGTTGATGCTTATTGAGCAGAAGGAGACAGAGTCCTTTTTTATTTAGCTCACAATTGAATTCAAAAACAACTAGAAGAGAAAACCCAAGTGTGTTTGGTGCTTCACATCTTCATCTTCAATTCAAATGCTCCTGAGCAGTACACTGCTCCATTTCAGTGCAGGAAAAAGAAATCCCAGGCTTTCTAGTCAAAAAGGGTATGTATTTCTGCAGCACACAGTCTGATTATTATGGATCTGCTCCCACAGGCTTCATGCAACCTCTTCTTTAAGGCTGCTTCCTATAGCTCCATAATCCACAATGCTGTTCCACATACTAACAGGCTAATCACTGCCCTACTTTGAAGAATGCAAAAGGTTTTTGACATGCTGCATAAAAGGTACTTCCCAAACAGCCCATAAACCTGTCCAGGAAATTCCTCTTCCATTTCCTTGCTTGGAGTTATCTCCCTCAGCATCTTGCCTTGTAGAGTTCAATTTAGATTGCAATGCATGGCCTCTGGCCCAAAGACAAGTCACCTATGGTTCCACACAAATATTAACAGCTGAATCTCACTTTGCAACCATAAAATGCTTTCCAGACTTGAAGTCTCAAACTTTGAGGCATTCCTGGATGGATAACTGAAAGGCAGAGAGTGAAAGGGGAGGGAAAAGGAAAGCTTTTCAGTCTTCATGAGCATTTTTGCTACATTGCACAACTAAGTCTTCAAGTTCTAACTCTAGGTTCCTGATCCTTTGGGTGTACATCAGTGACTCAGTTCCCAACTTCTTTTTGATGCTAAAACTTGAAATCTCAACTCTGTTGAAGCTAAAGATAATTTTATACTGGGGAGATCTTGTGTCTAAGTCCCCAAAGGGTTGACATCACAAACCCTGCCATCAAAACTACTAATGTTCATTCACTGAACTTGGCACCTCTTTCACAGTTGCCTTTCTTTACATCACTAGGTTCTAGAGGAGGTCTACATTGTCTGATAAAATTATACATTAGATTGCAACAAAGTCCAAATTTTATGAGTGTCTTCAAAAAGCTGTGGCAGGGAAACAGCAGCCTGAAGCAAGGAACATACAATCCAAGTGTATAATAGAGTGGAGATCCTAAGGAGGAAAGAAATTACTTACCTTCCTATATCATTATGTGATATCCCAGCACCCAACCACATGAAATAAGGTACAGGTAAACAGAAGGAGAAAAAAGGAGACCATCTTTGCTGATTATCCTTGTTTTACTGGTGTCATTGAGTGATAGAACAACTGAGTCAGACATAAAACATCCAACTGCATGAAAAAAAATACATTCTGGGACATCCAGACACCTCTTTTATCCTTAAGTTAAAAGAAAAACAACAACAAACCTTGCTCTAGAACTCCAGAGGGCATAAGAACAATAGAATAAGTTAGCAAAGTTAGGTTTTAGACTTGTGGAGTGTGTGCAACAAGCTTTCCCTTTGATCACCTTTATCCAAAAGGATGCCCTGGACTAGTGAAAGAAAGGTGACATTCAGGGATGTGCCTCACTGGTCCAGATCAATATGCAATTGCCTACAGTTGTTGCATGAAGCAGAGCCCACTGATCCTGTTGTATCAGCTTCACTGAACTTCTGCTCAAGATGTTGCTATCTGTGACTAGACTATAAGGATGAAGTCAGGAGTTCCACCCCTAGTTTTATTTTGTCGCCTCTGCTCTTCAGTCACAGCAATAGAGTGAGCACCCCACACCCCAAGCATGAGTCACAGTACATGTATGACCATTGTTCTAAGCTGTCCTAGGGCCTTCAGTTACAAAGTCCAGATCTGGTTCTGAATTTCCCCCCCCCCCTCCAGAACATAGCTGTTCAGATGTGGAGTTGAATTTGGTTTGAAGCCTCTGTAAGAGAGCTTGAGTCCTGGTACACCACAAAGGCCTTTGGTCTCCCTGGGGAGAATCTCACCCTTTAGACCATAATAGGCAGGGAATTAGAAGAGAATAGAGACAAGCAAGGCCAAGCCCCCCTGATGTTGCCTTGGGGGTTTGTATATGTGCAAACTGTTCAATCCTCACCCCTTTGCTGCACCACATGAGGAGGAGAGTCCAGTTGCCTCTGAGTTTTTACTGGCATGCCAGGCACAAGCACAGAAGGCTGAGGGTAATGAAATGAGAACATGGATAGGGTAATCTACATCCTTCTGCTAGAGCACAAGCAACTTGATTAATATAAATGTGTCCTCTAGGCTCAGCCTTTTTTCTAGGCCACTTCTTTACACAGTTCCCACATAAAACACTTTTCATCAAAATGCAGTTAGTTTTATCAGCACATGCTGTAGAGACACAAATCACACACTCTTTGTATAATAGGCTTGCCCAACTCCTAAATTCCTTGCAGTGAGATGAAAGTTCCCTATTGACCCCAAACACATTCAAGTATTCCACTATAAAAAGTGCTCTTATTGCTACTGAGATATGCAATAATACCTCATTAATGTTATATGCTTGGGCTCTCCAGTTTGAGGCAACTGACAAATAGTGAGGCACATCTTTTTCTTAGCATCTTGAAGTTGCTATGGATCTCTAGGGCATAGAATAACTCTCCTTAAAGGCAAACAGTGACCACAGACTATATGTCTGATACCAAGCACCTAGAAAGAGGTATATATGTGTATGGTGCTCAAAGAGGAGAGCTCTGATATTCAGCCCCACAACTCCTGCAAGTAACTGCAATTTTGAGCAGCTGATAGGGTGCCTGGCTCTCTCTTTGTTGTAAGAGTCTGGGAATTTCCTGCAAAGCATGTAATATGCTTGAGGCCTCAAGGTTTTTTTTTACATTTATTTGTCAAAAAAAAAAAAAAAAAGGAGTGTATTATTTGGCATTTTTCCATGGTGACTTAACTCAAGGGCTATGAAGAAAATGGAAATGGAAAACACCTTTCAGTTACAAAATGCAGCTTATGCACTCTGAATCTTGATAGTTTAAGCCACAATAAGCACCCTAAGAACCCAGATAAAAATCCCAGAGAGATTCAGAGCAGTTAACTGTAAGCATCATGAAGCTAAGCACAGCAGAGTCCTTCAGTTCAGTAGCCAATGCAATGGGGTCAGGGTGAGAAGTAATAGGGTTTGTCCTCATACTGTGATCCTGGCAGGAATAACACCACTGCATCTTGTCTCAGCTTCCCCACCACAAGCTGATGTAATTTATCTAATCCATGGTCAGAGATAAAGCAGAATATAGTGCATAGTACTGCAAACTTATTTTATCTCGAGTCCTGTATTTTAAGTTTATTATTACCTTTTTTTGAGTCATAGGAAAAGTAACTCCAGCCTTTTCTGGAGTGAGTTTCTGTACAAGTCTTCCTTTGCTTTGAAAAAAGGTTTCAATCTTCTTTCATGATAAAGTTTGATGTCATAAACCTTAAGTTCTCAGGGTGGTCACATTAGCTGTGAACTAATCTGATTGAAGAACTTGCCTTCCTTTGAACACAATATCACATACAGGAAAAGCAGTTTTGAGCTCCCTAAATGAAACACTCTAGAACTAAGCCTTCTAGTTCTTTTTCATTCTGTGTGTTTGTGATATCTTTGAGCTGAACTTGATCTCTGCAAGTGCTAAGCTAGGCAGCAACTGAGTGTTTAGGGTTTTTTTTTCCCCCTTTCATCATTGTCCTGGCTAAACATAGACCATCATCCAAGTCAAGATGCTATTGACCTTCTTGACTATCAGAAATCATGTAGCCAGCAGGAGTAGAGCAGTGATTGTCCCCCTGTACTCAACACTGGTGAGGCCATACCTTGAATATTGTGTTCAGTTTTGGGCCCCTCACATTAAGGTTGGAAGAGACCTCCAAGATCATCAAGTCCAACCATCACTGAACCATATCCCTAAGTGCCACATCTACAGATTTCTTAAACACCTCCAGGGACAGTGACTCCATCACCTCCCTGGGTAGCTAAGCTATAATAGACCAGCAGACAAACAAGAATTTCAAAGCCTAGATCACTATGCAATTTTGTAGCAAAATGCTACAGAGATTTTAAATAAACTATTAAATTGCTGTTGTCATTGTCTTGACTTTCATTGTCTCCTATTTCACACAGCCAGCTGATGTTCAAATGTATTTTGTGATTTTAATCCCCTCCCTTAGGCTTAGCCACAAAACTCTACCACATACTTATTCAGCAAATTAACTAAATTATTTCCTTCCCAAGGAAAAGCTTAGATCTTTATAGGGAAGGGTGATGGGTTTTGGCAGAAAAGTCTGGAATTATGGAGTCACTAACTGTAAATCAGCTACAACTAAGTGTGGATTAAAAGAAGGCCCTAGTGAGTGTGTAACTTTACTGACATCAGCTCAACTCTGATCAGGAATCTTCTAAGGAGTCTTCCTTCAAATTCTTCCACCCACAGTAGACTGAGTTACACTCATGCAACCAAGAAAGGTTATTTTCACCACAGCCAAGCCACTAGACCAACTTCTTCCCTTCTGTATCTATTAAAGGCACAGGGCAAGCTGATGTAGTTGGGGATGTCCCTGGCCACTGCAGGGGGGTTGGACTAGATGAGCTCCAGAGGTCCCTTCCAACCCAAACCAGTCTAGGATTCTATGATTCTAAGCAATATATACTTTCAAGATACAGCACTTGGAATTTTTAAGCAGCATTGTGAAGTTCATGGCAGAATAGGGTAAATTCTCACTCTGTGTGTCAGGTTTGAGGTGCTGTATTTAAGCAAGCAGTAATCCTTCCTCCAGCTGTCAGGTGCAGCCTGTGAGTCACAGATAGCCTTGGAAGAGATATTTTGATGGTCAGCCATGGACATGCCAGTTGGCTACCTGCCTTCTGGACAGGAAAGCTTCACATTTCATTTAGCAGGTTGCTAGGGCTAGGACAAAGGTTGGACTTGATGATCTTCAAGGTCTCTTCCAGCTGGAACTGTTCTAGGATGCTATACATCCCTTATTTCCTAGGCACAAGGCCCCTGCCAGACCCAGTTATGCTATCTCAGCAGGATAATCTGTTCTCAGTCCTCTAGAAGCAACATTGACCCATATTACCAATAGTGCAGACTCTCAAGCAAGGAAACTTCTTCCTCTCTAATCCCCCTTCCCATTTTCCTCATGTTGCCAGCAACTCTGAGTAAACCCTTCAGGACTTGAAGGTGCCAGCTGACCAAGTGGGGATTATCCTTCTTTTAGCAGTGGCAGGAGAGCTACCTTGCTGCCATCATCTGCAACACTGCCAGGGCTGGGGCTGCCACCACCTCTCTGGGCAACCTGGCACAGTGGCTCAGCACCCTCCTGGGGAACAACTTCTGCCTAACAGCCAACTTCAATCTCCCCTCCTCTAGCTTGGATCCATTTGCCCTAGCACTGCCTGACATCCCTCAAGTGGGATAGGGAAAATCAGAATGTAAGAGTGAAAACCATGAGTTGAGATAAATACAGTTCAGTAGGTAAAGCAAAAGCTGTACACAGAGCAGAAAAAGAAAAGAATTCACTCATTTCCCATCCTCAGGTGTTCAGCCAGCTCTAGGCAAGCAGGGATCTAAGACTTATCTGGCCAGATGAACATCATAACTCTGAATGCCCTCCCTTCCTCCAGCTTTTATTAGGATGATGTGACATGGTGTGGGAATATCCCTTTGGTCAGTTGGGGTCAGTTGTCCCATCTGTGTGCCCTCCCAGCCTGCTTGCTGGGAGTGAGTGGGGTGAGGAGCAGAAAGAGCCTTGCCTGTGTAAGCATTGCTGAGCTATAACAAAAACATCCCTGTGTTACCAACATGGCCTTGGTCACAGATGCCAAACATAGCCTCATACAAGCTTCTCTAAAGAAAATTAACTCTACTTCAGCCAGGCCCAACCACAAAAGCAACACTAGGATTTGTACTACTACAGCAGACAATTTCCCTTCATTTCATTAGGGGATTTTTTTTCTTTGTTAGTTTTGGGGTTTAGGGTTTGTTTGTTTGTTTATGGGTTTTGGTTGTGTTTATTTTGGATTGGTTGGGTGTTTTTTTTAACCTGCAGAAACAAAGCATGGCATTGTCTTTTTTTCCTTCTCCCTTTGAAGGCAACAAAAAGACCTGCAAGATGTATGCTGAACTGTTAAGCAGAATCTATCTTAAAAGCATTCAGCAGCCACTGAGGTTCAGTGCTGTTCTTCTGCAACTAAAAAACTTCTACAGCTTCTGCAGATGATGCAAAATTCAGAAATGCAAGTAAAGAAAGCAAAAGAAATGCAAGAATGTGTCCAAAAATGGGCATTTCTCCCAAGCCCAACAGCAACATGTCAGAAAATACATGGCTATATTTCTAAGACATCTGAAAGCAGATATTGTATGAAGTATTTCAGTTGAGTCTGAGGAAAGAAATAAGAGTTGAGCCTTAACTGGGGGGAAAAAATGGATTATTCTGACTGTGTCTCTGTAAAAATAAATAAAACAGCAGAGTATAGAATCTGGCTGAGCTTGTAGCTGGGAGCTTCTCCCCACCAGCCCCAGGCCAGCAGGCTTTTACTCTTTAATGGCTTCATGCCCTCTAATTAAGGTTTCCAAGTACAATCCCTTTGAACAAATGTTTACATTTGTCTTGTTAATTCCCATTACTTAATAACCAGAGGCCCCTGCAGTTACTTCAGCAGGAGGAAGATGAACTCAAGACATGATCATATCAGGGGGGTTGGCATTTCAAGACCCAATTTGCACAAACACAGCAAAAGTGAACACCTGGCAGATGTAAAACATGGATAACCAAAGCTAACAATGCACATTTTAACTGCAAGGAAAAGCCTGGAAACACAGCTCATGGGATTAGAAAGGTATGACATGAGAGTCTCATACTGCATTTAGTGCCTTTTAAAAGAGCTTGCCCACATTTTCCTTTCAAAAACAATGAGTTGTCCAAGAAAAGAAGGAAAGTTGCCTTGTCTTTATGACAGATCAGACTCGGTTGTGCTGCTCACTTTGGGCAAATCATTAAATCTCACTTGGGCTATATTTAATCAAAGAAACAGGGGCAAGAGCAATTCCCCACATCCCCAGCATGCTGGAAATGAGCAGGCCCTTTCCAAGGAATGAGCCTGTCAAAGCTGGGGTGAAGGAGTTACACAAGCACCTGGACAGCTGAGAAGCAGGAAAGTCAAGCAGATTAGGAAAGTGAATCACAGAATGTTAGGGGTTGGAAGTGCCCTTGAAAGCTCATCTAGTGCAACCCCCCTGCCAGAGCAGGAGCACCTAGACCAGCTCACACAGCAATGTGTCCAGGCAGCTCTGCAATGGCTCCAGACAAGGAGACTCCACAGGCTCCTGGGCAGCCTGGGCCAGTGCTCTGGCACCTGCACTGCAAACAAGTTCCTCCTCAGCTTAAGACTAAACCTGCTGTGCCCCAACTTGCTCCCATTGCCTCTTGTCCTACCATTGGATGCCATGGAGCAGAGCCTGGCTCTCTCCTCCTCACACTCACCCTTCACAGATTTCTAAGCATTGCTGAGGTCTCCTCTCAGTCTCCTCTTGTCCAGCCTGAAGAGACCCAGCTCTCTCAGCCTGTCCTCCTAGGGCACATGCTCCACTCCTTTCA
>VWZO01022464.1:585716-625434 GCA_013396975.1 Bucco capensis | reverse complement strand
CCTTAGTGAAGCCATGCTGACTGTCTCTGATCACCTCCCTCTCCTCCATGTGCCTTAGCAGACCTTCGAGGAGAATCTGCTCCATGATTTTCCCAGGCACAGAGGTGAGGCTAACAGGTCAGTAGTTCCCAAGCTCCTCCTTTACACCCTGTTTGAAAATGGGTGTCACATGTCCATTCTTCCAGTCACTAGGGACTTGAAAGTGACCTCTAAGATCAGCAAGCCCAACCATACCTAACACTGCCATACCACTAACTCATGGCCCTAAGGAGAGCATCTAAATGTTCCTTAAACCCCTCCAGGGATGGTGACTCCAGCATCTCCTTGGGCAACCTGGGTCAAGACTTAACCCTTTCAGTAAAGAAATTTCTTCTTATATCTAATCTAAACTTCCCCTGCTGCAACTTGAAACCATTTCCTCTCATCCCCTCACTGTTAATCCTGGAGAAGAGACCTATCCTCATCTCACTACAATTCTCTCCTTGACTCATCAGCAGAGAAATATCAGCAGTCCCCACCATAAGAATAATGCAAAAGATTTTGCTATTGATTATTACATGAAGGAATCCTCCAATGTGGCTACTGAGTCTGGCAGCTAAATTCAGTTGTATACACACAGAAAGCAGCCAAAAGAGCAAGCCAGAAGAAAAAAGGCACCACTCCACTCCTGTAGTGCACTTGGTGCTGCTGCACAGGTTACACTGGGAGCTCTATTAGCATATGACCTACATTTTGTGCTCAAGTTAGGTGTTCTGGGGTGTTGTGTTTTGCTTTTGCTCCTGCAGGCAATTGGTGCTATTGTATGTGTATTAATATATCAGCTGCAGCATGTGTTTTCCCCTCCCCTGCAGTGTTTGCAAGGGAGGTTTTGCAGCAGCAGGGGGAGGATCTTCTCCTAATCAAGGGCCAAGCATTGCTGACTCTCCCATTCTGCACACTGCAACACTTCAGTCAGCAAAGCACCAGCAGCAACTGAGTGTTCCCAGGGGACCAACTCAAAGCTCTAAGGACAAAGAATCATCTGGATCAGAAATGGAGGAGGAGGAAGAAACTAAATGAGAAGGCAGTTCCAGTTAAGCTTTGCAAGAGGAAAAAAAGAAAAAAGGCTATGAAAAAATCAAAAGGAAGAAAGGAAAAACAGGTTGATCTGAGCTAGAGGAAAGTTAGAAGAATGGAAGGTTTCTCCAGCTCTTTGAAAGAGGTGAAGCACAAATTTTGAGAGAAAGTTTATATGAGAAGCTAAAATTAACATAACAGATGCCTACTGGAGATTGTCTAACAAGAGGCAGAAGCTCTAAGTGAGAAGTAGTATTTGATTCCTGTTCATTTATTTTACAGTAAGGTTACAGATGGAAATGCTACAGGGCTCATATGACATTTATTTTGATGGCTTTGGGGAATTAGGACATGTAGACAATTAGAGAACCTCTGAGAAACTTTCAAAAAGAGTACTTGGGAAGCATGAAAACATTCAGCAGGAATACAGATACACTGCTTTTGAAACAAAAGAGTGATCACAGCAATTGACACCCAGCAGAGCACTTCAAGATTACTTAGTAATTTGAGACAGAAAAAAATAACAGGAATTAATGCTGGGAACCAGCCCTCAGACAGCATCATACCCACAGGATCAGTGCTTCACAGGACACTACAGCAGCAAATACAAACTGAAATGGGATATTTCATAGAACTATAGAATTGTCAGGGCTGGAAGGGACCTTAAAGCTCACCTAGTTCCAACCCCTGTGCCTGCCATGGGCAGGGACACCTGGCACTAGAGCAGCTTGCTCCCAGCCCCAGAACTGCCAGGGCTGGGGCTGCCACCACCTCTCTGGGCAACCTGGGCCAGGGGCTCAGCACCCTCCTGGGGAACAACTTCTACCTAACAGCCAACCTAAACCAGCATCAGCAGCATAAAGCAGCTCCTGGACAAGATGCTTTATGGGCTTAGGATGGGCCTGCAAACCTTAACTTAACCTAAGGCATTTCAAGGCCTGTACTAAGAAATACAATTTAATTAAAGGAAAGGCTTCTTTTGTAAGGATATGTGGATATGATTTTCAGAAGCACTGAAATTTCAGGAGGGAGTAAGGTCATTTTGGTCTTTTTTCTTTGCCAACTTTCCAATTCATGAGAAAGGCTAACAATATGCAAGAATATCTAGTTCTCAGAGGGATTTTTTTTTTTTTAAGGTAATTAAATCCAATCCCTTGTTCCAGACATCAAACACACATAACCTTTTCTAGACATGTGTACCAAAATCAGTGCCATCCACAAAGGCATCCTTCAGCAGAGCTAGAGAGGATGTCTGCTAGCAGGTGGTGATGCTGGATCCCTCACCTCAGCCCCTTGCCTGGCTGTGACTTCTCAGCTGCTGAGAAGGGCAAAACTCAAGAAGTTTGACTTTGAACCAACTCCTTGGAAGGTTAGAAACCAATGCCTTTCTCTGCCTTTAAATGCCATGCTCAGCAGAGCAAACCAAACCAAGTAACACTTCAATCTCTTCCCCATTATCAGCAGCAGCTTGTCAAAAGATGATCAGTATCACTCCTATATGGGAAGTCAAATGAGCATTAAAACATATTCAAGCTTTAGGGCTCTCTTTTTTTTGCAAGATACCATCAGATATTAGCCACCATTTCTTGCCTCATCACATGCTGATCTCCTCAGCAATCAGGATTTTAATTACACAGATCTGTCTCTGACTGTTTTCTTGCATAACTATTGAAAGACAGAAGCATCCTGAAGTTGTGGCTACAGGAGAGATGTGCATCACAGAAAATCCACATCAGGAGGAGTTTGTCAGGCTCTCCAAAGTTCAGCTGTGCTGAGGTTTATGGTTTTGTATCAGGGTGTTTAAAGATGTTGTTTTGTGGCTTTCTTTTTTACACTGACCCTGGAAGAAGGTTTAGTAATTAGAGGCATACATACATATATCTGCATAAGCTAAAATGATGCTGCCAAAAAGAAGTACCTGCTTGCTTCCTTTATTTGTATGCCCTAGGTGGATGCTGTACTGACTCATTTCCTTTCACATTAAGTCTCCTGTTAACTTAAACTTGGGCAAAAAAATCATGTCAATTACCATGGAATGGAATTAAATAATGGTTGCTAAGGCTGGAGCCAAAATGGTTTTGGTCTCTGACACACAGGAGATTCACTAGCATCCTACCTGAGCAGCTAACAGCACCCTATGCTAGGGAAAGTTTGGAACACAGCAGGACTCCAAATGACCCAGCCCAGGAAAACATGGGATGGGACCTTTAAATATCCTGATATAAACTCAAACCCTTCCCACTACAGAAAAATTAGTTCACAGTTTAACTTTTCTTATTAGCCAGTTTTTACTGCCCCTCAAAACCAATACATGGATTAAATGAAGATGTTTAGCAAGATAAGTTAAATATTACCAAAACCTTGGGACTGAATTAAGATTAAAAGATAGGTTTGGTGGGTGTGGGAGGAAAAGGCAGACAGTAATGCTTAGAGGTAAATATCCATGGAGATAAAGGAGGAGCAGAGCTATCCACCTTCCATTTTTGTGATATAGCTTGGTGAGTTTGGAAGGCAGCATGTTGTGGCAAAGGGAAAAATTCAAAGCTCCCAAGCAACCTTTTCTTTGCTATTTGTAGTTTTAACATAGTAACAGCTTCTATTACTTCTCTTTTCCTCTCCTGAAAGTGCTAGGCTTCACCTCTTTCAGTATTTTAATAAACAAGACTTTTTCACGTCTTAACTTTAGGATGGATGCTGCAATCCCAAAACTCAGAAAACACTTTCACAGACTCATTCAGGATGGAAGAGACCTCTAAGGTCATCAAGTCCAACCATCCTTATCACTACTAAACCATGGCCTTAAGCAGAGCATCTAAATGTTTCTTAAACCCCTCCAGGAACAGTGACTCCAGCACCTCCCTGGGCAGCCTATTCCAAGAAGTAGGCTTCTAGTCTAGGTACTCAGTGTCTCCTCTGAGAAGCCTGTCTCTGCATTCACTACAGGGAGATTAAGCTCCTAAAATCAAAGCATTTCCTATGCCTGAAGCCAGATGATGCAAAGCCTCCCCAGTCCAATACCACTGCTGCTCCCCTCAGCACATCCTGTCTGCAGTGCTCCATGTGCCAACTTGGAAGGTCACAAGGAAGACCTTCAGTTCACATCCAAAGACAACTTCGAGCAACACTGAGCACTTGCCAAGTGAAATCTCTGAAGGCAGGGCAGGAGGACTGTTGGAGATGAAAGAAAATTGTAGGAAGTCTTTCCCTGGAACAGTGCTGATTCAACTGAATCTTTGGAAGCAGAGGGAATGACACCTCCGCTTTCCCCTTGCTAGAGCTGAGCAGTGAGCAATGCAGAAAACAAGACCCCTCAAAGCCAAACTCTTCTGCAGCAGAGCAGAGCTAGTGCAAAAAAAATAAAGCAACCCAAGGCTGCCTTTTAATTTGTATAATATACAGCTTGCCCTAGTTTATCCACACTGCAGCATTAGACAATTAGACATGCTGAAGTATCATTATTCGCCTGACTTGCAGCTGAGCATCCTCTGTCTCTACTCCCCTTCTCTCCCCTCAGTGGGCACCATTATCCTCTGGTTTTTGCAACTCTCTCAGAATAGCTACCCCACAACTGTAATTAGTCCTCTGCTTGCTTTGATAGCTGGGTTTTCTGAATCAAACAAAACACCATTCTTTTCTCAACCACCTTGATTAGTTGCAAGTTTTTGCTTGGGATATTTCATTCAATCATTTTTTCCTCTATCTTCACAGAATCATTAAGGTTGGAAGAGACCTTTAAGATCAGCAAGTCCAACCATACCTATCACTCCCATACCACTAAACCTTGTCCCTAAGTAGAGCATCTAATTGTTGCTTAAATCCCTGCAGGAATGGTGACTCCAGCACCTCCCTGGGCAGCCTGGGCCAACACTTAACAACCCTTTCAGGGAAGAAATTCCTCCTGATATCTAATCTAAACCTCCCCTGGTGCAACTTGAAGCCATTTGCTCTCATCTTCATCTTTGTGGGGTTTAATTGAAGTTAAGATTGCCAAACTTAACTTAATGTCATAATTACAGAATGATGACATTTTCATTTTGAAAAGTTACTAATCTTTTGCAGAAAGTGTTAAAAAGCAGGAGGGGAAAAAAGGAGGCTGGAGGAAAAAGTGTTTGCAGCTGTTCCTCTATAAAGCAACTCTATTATCAGCTTTACAACTTTTTCCCAAGGCATAGGCACAATGCTTCCCCTGTGACCTTGAGTAAAATTAACATAATGGAAAGCTCACCAACAGTAATATACATACACAGCCAGATCCTTGTAAAATGTCTAACTGATGGAGAACTTTGCCAGGGAGCACGTGCAAAACACAAAATATTCAGCAAAAATCCTGTGAAATGCAGCACATCTGGAATACTTGAGGATGGGCACTGGAAAACTTCTTTTACATCATTTTAAATGATATGCTACTTTAAGATAAAGGTAAAAATCCTATCCTCATGCCAACAAATCAGCTCATATGATCATGTAGTCCTGCTTATTCCCAACATCAGATAATGTTGGAAAGACTTGAAATTGCTTGCTGGGACTCCTTTTTGTCTATATCTACACTGCATTAGTTACCATTAATCCTGCTATGTAGCTCCCAAATGGCAAGAAAAATAGCCACTCATTCTGATGCCTAAAAATGACACTACTTTAACATCCATCATCCTGCTCCTTTCCAGCCCTAAGGAGTTTGTGTAGTCCTTTGGGAGGCTTAGAATATCTATCACTAATAGTAAAAATACTCTATTTTAGATCTACATGCTTGTGACAGAGCTTCCTAAACCTAGTTTCAGTTTATCCCTGCATATATCTTTTTTTTGTACATCAGGTGTTTGTAGTATTTAGAGAGGCAGGTAGGAGAAAGAAGAAAATACTCAGGCTACAATTTCTTAGCTGGCTTCCTAAGTTCTTTCCTGAAGCCTTTTTTTTTTCCCAGGGACTTTATTAATGTGATGGCAAAAGTGAAGTAAAAAATAAACTCTAAGTGGCATTTATCCCATGAAGTTTGCTTCCAAATACTGCAATCCATGGAGCATTAAAAGAGAATTAACTTAGCCTACAACTTAGTATCTTTTCCTACTCATTGCATAGCAAATCCCTCATGTTGGGGTGAACATAATCTTTGGACATCTTTGCTGAGCTTACTTCTGTATTAAGGCTTTATCACTCCTGAGGATCACTGTGCCTGAAACTGGACCAACATAAGCTTCCAAGCTGCCAAAAATAGACAGTAAAGAGTAGCTCAACACATGTAGTGCAGGCAACTTCAAGTTGTGCTCAGGGTCCTTTCAAAGACTACAGGACTGGATTAAACTGTGGATTTATTTGGAGAGTTCAGAGCTTTCCTGTCTTAAGGGAGACTGCATAGCTCCTGCTCTCTGGCTGGCTCAAGTAGCATCTCCTCAGGCAAAAGCTGGTGAGCTTGCTGCAGCTGAGCTTAACAGTTCAGAACCTCCTTATTTCTTCACTCTAGGCACTCCAGCAAGACAGGAATATTGGGAGAGGAAATCTGCAGGGATTTCTTCTCCAAGCTGAATGATTGTGTTGCTGTGAAGATCAGGACGTGGACCTGGACGTGGGGATGGAGAGCACCCTCAGTAAGTTTGCAGATGACACCAAATTGTGTGGGAGTGTTGATGTGCTGGAGGGCAGGGAGGCTCTGCAGAGGCACTTGGACAGCTTGGATCCATGGGCTGAGGCCAATTGCATGAGGTTCACTAAGGCCAAGTGCTGTGTCCTGCACTTTGGGCACAACAAGCCCAGGCAATGCTACAGGCTTGGGGATGAGTGGCTGCAAAGCTGCCCAGCACAGAAGGATCTGGAGCTGCTGGTGCACAGCTGAATATGAGCCAGCAGTGTGCCCAGGTGGCCAAGAAGGCCAACAGGATCCTGGCTTGGATCAGGAATAGTGTGGTGAGCAGCAGAAGGGAGGTTATGGTGCCCTTGTACTCAGCACTTGCGAGGCCTCAGCTGGAGTCCTGTGTTCAGTTGTGGGCCCCTCAGGATAGGAAGGACATTGAGATGCTGGAGTGTGTCCAGAGGAGAGCTAGCAAGCTTGGGAGGGGTTTAGAGGACAAGCCATGTGAGGAGAGGCTGAGGGAGCTGGGCATGGTTAGTGTGGAGAAGAGGAGGCTGAGGGGGGACCTCATTGCCCTCTACAACTGCCTGAAAGGAGCTTGTAGAGAGGTGGGGGTTGGCCTCTTCTCCTTAGGAACTAATGACAGAAGCAGAGGGAATGGTTTGAAGTTGAGACAGGGTGGGGTTAGATTGGATATTAGGAAGAAATTCTTTCCAGCAAGAGTGGTGAGGCACTGGCACAGCCTTCCCAGGGAGGTGCTTGAGTCTCCATCCCTGAAGGTGTTTAAGAAACGTGGAGATGTGGTGCTCCAGGACATGCTCTAGTGAGGGCAGGGCTTGGGTGGTTTGGTTTGGTTTTTCTTTTGGTTGGACTCGGTGATCTGAGAGGTCATTTCCAGCCATGAACGTTCTATGATTCTGTGATCTATTCAAATTTTTCCCCAACAATTGCTCAGTAGAAGAATCACATTTGAGAAGATAGATATACCAGAGGTATAGTTTTCTCCTAACAAAGCCATCAAAACTTTCAAACCATGGACTAAAACAGCCAATCTCAGCACCTAACACCAAAAGCACCTAAAAGCAAGCAACCAGATACATCACCCAAGAAGCACCAAGAGTTACACAGCAATCTCCTGTGTCATTCCCAATTTCTGGGAGTTGAGCACAGCCTTATCACTTGCAGAGAGCCCAACAGGCTTCCACTGCATCTGTGCTCTTCTCTTCCCTGTGGGCTTCCTGCAGCAGAAGGGAACAGGATGTTCATCATTAGTCAGCCACCATCTGCAGCTGAAACATCAGATGGCAATGAAATAAGAGAGAGGAGTTCCTGGTCTCTTCCAGCTTCATTTATTTCCAGCAAGATGGAGATGACATTCAAGAGCTGAGATGAAAGGAAAGATGATGACCATGGCAGAGGGGAATTTCACTCTACAGGTTCAGGTGGCCAAATGAGGCCAAAGCTCACAGATGGAGAGTTTCAGGGATATTCTGGACCCTGTTCTTCAACACTCCTTGAGAACCAACTATCAGAGAAGTTACATTTATCTGCAACAGTGGGCACTGATGGAAGCAAAATGTACTTTTATATTAGTCATAGCCTAGAATAAAAATATGCAGGCAAGAAAGGAATATTGTACTGAAGAGAAAGAAAATAGCCCAAATTGAAGCATGATTTCAAAGTCCTACATCACCAGAGATAATAAAAAGCCCCAAACCTGCTCTAGCCAAACAAGTGTAGATATTTTTCCTTCAGAATCTCAGTAGCCAGTTCCTGAAACTATTTAGTTACCATAGGGGGTTAGTTAGAGAGTTTAACCTTTTGGGATTATTTCACATGGAAATTTGTTTCCAAGGACACAGAAAGTAGAATAAACTTAGAGAAAAGAATATGTGAGCCTTTTTAGCAGAAGGAATATGATCTGTGATTGTGACATGACTCAGTGACTCTTCTGAACATTGACAGAGCTCTTCAGCCCCAAACTGAACCAGCAGGAAGATAATCCAGCAGCTCAAGTCCTGTATTCTTCCAACACTATGCCATTGCTCAAGGAATTTAATGTGATTTGGGTTTCAATCTCTACATGTTAGAGGATAAGGCAGCTTTGCTTTTTTCCAGGCACACAGACCTCTGGCTATTCCCAGTTACTCAAGTGCTGGAGCACCAGGGATGCTCTGTTCACCTGACAATAACCAACTTCACAACAAATGGCCCAACTCTAACTAGTACAAAGATAAAGTAAATTGTGGAGGAATTGTGTCAACTCCAGGCTTACACCAGACAGGACAAGTGAGAGGAGAGACAAGAGAGCCTTCTGAGTACCTAATTCATTCTTTTACACCTTTCCTGTATTTAAAACTGACCTAAGAATAACACTTAAGTATTCCAGGCTATGTCTCCAGCACTTCTGGAATTAGACTGCAAGAAGTCACCAGTATTGCTCTCAGTTGTGCCATTTGGCTCATCTTCATGATCCTCAATGAACACTAGATGTTTATCAAAGCATAAAAGGAACAATCATTGGAATTCCAGTATATTAGACTTCTATATATATGCACAAGAACATGTTAATGAAATAGAACAATTAACACTGAGCAGAGAATATACAGAACAGCTAAAATTACTTTACTGCTGAATCGCAATGGAGGCTAATAAAGATAGAGCTTTATCCAGCATTTAGCTCTGGATAAATAATGTAATTAATCATGTGAGTTTGAAGAAGAGAAAGAATATGATCCCTTCATGTTCTGTAACACTGGCAGCCTTAGGTTAAATATCATTTCAAAGTGTTTCTTGGCTGACTCTAGTATTCCACTCTTTTGAGTGAAGAGGTTGGATCCCACTTAAAAGCCTGATAATCCTGCATTCACCACAAGAAGCTGAGAAACCCTCCAACCCTCAGACAGCATTCACCAACAGGCCTGGCATGCTCTAAAAGAAGTTAACATTATCTTACAGTAATTGCAGGATATGTTGCTGTTTAAATCACACACTAAGCAGGAGAGATCAGTTCCCAGAAAGAAAAAAATCCCTTGGGTAGAAGCTCCAAAGTCCTCACTTCCTACAGTAAGATATTTCATGATCTGACCCTTAAATGTTGACATGATATCTGGAGTTAGACTACAGAAACCTGGTTTTTCAGGTTGACAACAGAACAGGGAAGGGTCCTGACTGCAACCCTCCTGAAATGATCAGTTCTTTTGTTACAGCAGCAAAAGCAAACCATTTCACTGGCCAGAAAACCTGCTTTCAGTATAAAACCTTCCAGTTGTGGGCACTTGGAGGAGAACCTAACAAAGCAAAGGGCCAAAGGCACCAATCTGCAGAAGGCCACAGCAAATCNCAATGCTTAGAAATCTGGGAAGGGTGAGTGTGAGGAGGAGAGAGCCAGGCTCTGCTCCATGGCATCCAATGGTAGGACAAGAGGCAATGGGAGCAAGTTGGAGCACAGCAGGTTTAGGATTAAGCTGAGGAGAAACTTGTTTGCAGTTCAGGTGCCAGAGCACTGGCCCAGGCTGCCCAGGAGCCTGTGGAGTCTCCTTGTCTGGAGCCATTGCAGAGCTGCCTGGACACATTGCTGTGTGAGCTGGTCTAGGTGATCCTGCTCTGGCAGGGGGGTTGGACCAGGTAATCTTTCTAGGGCCCTTCCAACCCCTAACATTCTGTGATTCTATTTAGAAGTAGATGAAGCATTCACCCTGTCTCAAATCCCTCCTGTGCCTGACAGGGAATGCATCCTCATCATCCACACAGGAGTATGCTGACTAGAGGGACTTTTGGTAGCCTGTCTCTGCTGGGGATGGGAATCCAGGAAGGTGATGCTAAAGAGTACTCAATATAAATCAAGAATCACAGCAGCAGAGACCAGAACCTATCTGCTGTGTCTTAGCAGTCTTGCAGCAGTGAGAGTGACTGCCTCAGAAGTACCTAGCTTGCAGCTCTCCCCAAATTACAAGGCTCATACATAAAATACTTAGATATCAATTGAGAAATCAGTGGAATCAGATATTTTTCCTCAGCTAGGGGTCAGGAGAGTTACCTCAGAGCTAGGACCTCTCAGCTCTAGACTTCACTACACCCTTTTAGCATCAGAAGGGAAGACCAAGGTCCTTGCCTCCTCCTGCTTGCACCTAGCAGGTTGCTGGGAAGCTGCAGCTGTGTGTTCACATTTCCATCAGCAGGAACCTATTGGCTTCCCCAGTCCCATCTCCCACAGCAAACAAGATGACTGAGACCAATACTTTCTGAAAGCAGCTCTCCCTTTACCATCTACCCTCACTGCTGCCCCTATCACTCCTCCCTTGCCTCCATGCACCATCTCCCCCAAAAGTCCACTAACAAACTTCACCTGAGATATCACAAGCCTGTAACTTGGGGGAAATACCTTACCTCAACTTTTCCTTTCCTTCCAGTCTGCTTTTATTGCTCCCTTTTCTGAAAGGGCAGCTATTTTGGAGGTTGCCTCAGGCCAGGGCACCTGCAGGTCTGCCCTCAGGAGGTGATGCCCAGACTTTCACAAGCAAATTGGCTGGAGCTTTGCCTGCCATCCCATCTTCCTGAGGTCTATTGCTTCTGTTCTCACAGGAAAGGAGGGGGATCAGCCCCCCACTTTCTACATTTGGGAGATTAAGGACTTATGGATAGATTGTTGTGTTGTACTATTGGAAATATCCTCTTTCCAGCAGCATCACACTAATGTGTTCCTGCTTTGGTATTGCAGAAAGCCTTCTGTGACCCTCCCTCAGCATGCTCTGCAGCCACCAGATAGCATTGATGTCCCCTAATGAAAACAAGCCCTTTTCCTGGCTGAGACAGGCACTGTGACTCAGCAGAAGCTACTGTATGAACAAACCAATGGATCAGATCTGCCTGGACACAAGGAGCCCTTTGGCACCCTTCTGGTGATAGCAGAAAGCCCTGATGGGATTCCAAGTGTGCTTGATGCTCACTTGAAGGTATTCTTGCTGTGCCAGTGACATGTCAAAGAGCCTCAGAAGAAAGGAAATCAGGCCCAGCAAGGACAGAAATGCTACAATGGCATTTCTGTGGGAACTTTCCCAGAAGTCATCTCCCACTGAAACTGTACTCTAGGGCTGATGCTTGTTCTGCTGGTCACATGTGGCTCCCAGATCTCCTTAGTTTCTCAGCCTCTCACCAGATGTGATGGCATCTCTGGGTGGTGGAACAGAGGAAAAAAAAATAAGGGGGGTGGAGGGGAAGGTGGCTCTGCTTCCAGCTCCACAAAGGATATGAGCAAGCTGTGTATGCTTCTGCAGTCCATGGCAGTCAGGAAAATTAGATCCTTACAGCCCTCTCTGCCTTGAAGACATGTAACTATCTACACATCAAGCTGTACAGGGCTCTGTTAGAGGCAGGAGTGCAGCAGGAGAATAGTAGGAAGAACCTTGACTTGGTTCTGTCCTTGCCATTAGCCTAACATCACAACAATGAACAGGCTGCAAGGGCTATGGGGAGATAGATTGTCTCAAATTATTACAGTATAAATATACATAGTGTTTTCTTTTTATTATGACTTTCTGATGAGCTCTTAAAAGTAAAACATAGGAATAAAATATCTGCACATTTGTAATTCTTTTCAATTAGATTCATGGCTTTGTTTCTCTCGCTTGCTTTTGAGCTTGAAGATGAAAGCAAACAGCCCAAGGTTATCCTGAAGAGAATCTAGGTATGTGAAGCTCTTGCTAATTCTGCCTAGAGGGAGAAGTAGGCTGCTTCTCTTCAAACCTGTAAAATAATGTTTCCTATCATAACCAGGGCAATAGACTGAACTGATTGAGAAGGGCAAGAGGGGCTAATTTTCTACAGAGATGGCCAGTACTCTCAATGCTACAGATTATACTCAAGCCTTTCACAGCACTGCTGCCTTCCCATGCAAATTCCTTTGCTAAGTGTACATTAGAAACACTCAGAGTGATCTTTTTAACCTCTGTTTCTGTGTCCTCACTAACAGGGAAGCTGACTGAAAATGCAGAGAACAACCACTTTATGAAACTGAGGACAGCCAAGAGATATTTGTGTGAATTTGGACATTAGTTGGCTCTTCTTCCACTTTTAAATTAAGTCACTAACTTAGAATAAATTAGGAAAAAGCCTCCTGAAAGGGTTAAAATTTCCCTCTACAGCTTCTCTAAGCGGAACTGATATTCTTAGTCTGACTTAAGGATATGGAATAGAAAGGCTGCCAACATCTGTTGTGGTCAGAGACAGATAAAAGAGCCTAATTCAGAGCTGGAAGAACCCATGTACAGCATTCTGTGTTGCATTACCCTTTTCAGAAAAGCTCACAAAATAGCATTTGATAGGATGGAAGATAGATACTCACCTCAAGTACTTCACAGGAGAGAGCTAGGAATTTCACATGTAGATAGGTACCCTCATCAGCACACAGTGCACAACAAGAAGCATTTAACTTCTAACTAGAGAATTCCAGGCTGCTTATATGTCAGAAACACTGAGTATATAATCACACTGCTGTATCATGGGACTGAAAGAAAGAAGAGGCAGGTGGTTTGTGAGCTTACAGGTATGGGGAGCAATATTGATTTAGTCTGCTGACCATGGAAACAGCACAGAACAGATCAAGATGCTCATTAACTTTGCATGTGGATTAGCCCAAAGTCTGTGAAGGCACCCAGAGCAAGGGCATCCACATAGAGACTTGAAGAAAAGTTAATGTGATTTACATTCACACCCTAATTCAGTTATTAAACACATTTCATGTAGACAAGCCTTCCCATTACTGCAATCAGCAACTATTTCCAAGGAAGCCAATTGCCTTATGACACTGTGTAATAGGCATACAGTCAAAACCAGCTCCAAAAATCTACAGGCTACAGAACTATTATGTCCTTCTATATTTACTTCTGCCAGGACTGATCTCATTGTGGGGAAGGAGCTTCACTATCTGAAGTGGATTTCAAATAACAGCTATTTTCCTGCAGGAAGGAAACAATTTTTTCTACAAGCAGGCAGCTTAATTCTATTACAAGTGAGACTTGAAGTGACACCAAATGTTTAGTGTCTAAATGTTCTTTTGGTGCATGCTCTGCTCCCCTTATTCCAAGGAAGCACCTGGTGAAGGCAGCAGAAGCTCTGCCCAAGGAAGGGCAGCAAGGGAGGAATTTCATCTCCTTTTTTGTGTCAGTAAGTAAGCTTTACNGCTGCGTTGGGCAGCTCACGGCTCCAGGATGAAGAACTCCTGCCTGCCTAAGCTCATGCTCTCTGGGCAACTTGCCCCTGGCTGTGGCAAGAGAGGAGCCCCGAAGAGGAGATGCAAGGACTCCCTGAAACAACAGCTCAGCCTTGGCCACATTGCTCCCCTGAACTGCTCTCCTCTGGCCTCCACTCAGCAGCTCTGCACACACACTAGTTTGAATGCAGCTGATGGTTTGGAGCAGGCACACAGGATCACTCTGGAGGAGAAAAGACAGCGTAGAAAGAATCGTGTCTTGCAGCTTCTACCTCCTGAGGAGTCCTTGTGCTGTGCCTTTTGCAACTGCTCTTGTCTGTCCCAAATTGGCCTTTGCAGCCAGCAGCGCTTGGAAAAAGCACTTGGGAAGAGCATGGATGGAGCCCTCCCCGGAGCTGCGTTCATGAAGCCTGGCCATAAGTAAGATCCAAGCATGGAAATAAAACTCCTCAGCAAATGGGACCATGGCATGCACTGCTGCCAGGGGTAAAGAGTAGAAGCGGTGACATGGACCAGGGGCAGCTGCCCAGCTTCTGGGGAGGGTAGTGCTTGACAAGTCCTGCCTTCATTTCTTCTCCTAGGAGGTGGCCCAGTCCTTACTCCAATGGGTGACTGAGCTTAGCAGTATTTTTCCTCTTCCTCTTACACCCTAAAAGCACATCTCACTCTCTGCAGAGGTGCAGAACATTATTAGCATGTATAGTAACCAATCAGAACCTCAGCTGAGAAAAATTGTTCTTTAGCTACCTCCATCTCTTTTAAAAGTCACTTTGCACTTCTTGGTCTTAAGAGCCTGGAGACCCTCAACCATTTCTCACTTGATATAGAATAGTCCAGCTGGAAGGGACCTAAACCAGTCATCTAGTCCACTAACAGACCACTTCAGGGCTGACCAAAAGTTAAAGCACATTAAGAGCATTGTCCAAATGCTTCTTAAACACTGACAGGCTTGGGCATCAACCACCTCCCTAGGAATCTGTCCCAGGGTCTGACCACCCTCTCAGTAAAGAAATGCCTCCTGATGGTAAGACCAGAGCTCCCTGACACAGCTTTAGCAGATTATGGATCACTGGCATGCACCTGCCCTGCATCAATAATCAAGGATTCTTTATATTAACACCAGTTTCTTCTCATATACTTATAATTGTGCCTGTCATTCACAACCCAGGTGTACACTTAGAAGCTGGCTTTGTGAACTTATCCCCCCATTGCCAAACTTTTAATTAAATCTGATTTTTTCCCCCTACTCAATAGCATGCTTATGTATTAAATACACAAAGAATCATTAAATCCTATTTATTGATGTTTTACCCCTGTTAGAGACACATTTTGCAACATGAAAGCCTCCGAATATGTTTTACATTATTTACAAAAGTCTTTATTTTGTCATACTGGGTTGGGGTATTTTTTTTTCCCCTGCAAATATAAATATGTTTTGAATAACTGAGCTTTACTTTAGATGCATGGCAATCAATTATTTAAAACATATTCTGAGATTTAAACTACACCATGTCTAACTCTTCCCTACTCTCAGGCTGCATTGATCAAAATCAAGATGCTACAGCTAAATGAAGAAGCTGATACAGCTCTTAGATCCCACTGCATGTTTGCCAGTTGGTAAATCATATACCCAGGAGGCTAAGAGCACTCTTGGGGCAAAATTGGATCCATTTTGCCATCCCAAACCTGCCAGCCTCTAGATGCACATTTCCATGATTGTGATGCCATCTCCTTGCAAAGGGAACAGGATTTGGGCAAGAACTAGGAAGCTTTAGTACACCACACAAGTTCTTCATGTTCCACAGTCCAAAATAGACTTATCTGGAGCCAATTTAGGGAGTGTAATTTAGACCAGACCCTTGCTGGAATAACTTGCACTCTTGCAGCTCTTCAGATCTATATCCAATAGGGAGCTGTCAGCCTCTATCCTGAGTTTTTAATACAGAAGTCCAAGTACAAAATCCAGTACCCAGAGACACCCTGGGGCTTTGGAGCTCTCCTTGAGAGAAGCTGAGCCAACAGCTCAGCAGCTGGGCTACACACATCCAGGGAGCTCTACTTGTCACAGATAGGATATGGGTTCTCTTTTTAACACTTAACAGCATCTTTCAATAAATAATGAGGTCAAAGACTTATAATGAGGTTTTCAGCCTAAGAAGTTTGTTGATTTATATCTTTTTTTTTTCTTTTAACTTGGCTATTATTTCAGAAGGACAGACTTCAGAAGAGCATCCTTAGAGATGCTGAGCACTTGCTACACTCCCTGGAAGACAAGCATAAAGAATATACAATTTTCTTCTCCATCTGTAAAGCCCTGGTAGCCTTTCACTGTGTTTATGAGCACTATATAATTGCCTTCCCCATATCTCCTGTATCACAGAGAACCTGAACCACAGGTCGTGAAGCACTAGTAGTCCCCAAGGAAGAAATTCCCCAAGGAATTTCTGCTGTATGTGCAGGAGCCAGGCTTTGGAAGTGATGCACTGAATGCTGCACATGTTCTCCACTGCATCCTGCAATCCAGATACCCAGTTTGCTTCCAGCAAACCAGTTCCCAAAGCACAAGCAGCCCAGGCTAGGCAGCAGGTGACCTCTCTAGGAACACAAAAGCAGAATCTAGTTAATCATTGCAATTAGTGTCCAGAATTCCTTAACCAAAACTCTTGTTACTTTTTCTTTAAAATGGCAAGAGCAGCTTTTGTATAAACCACTGCCAAGACTTCTTGATATTAATATGCAGAAATTAGATTATAGTCACCTGTAAGCATACCTTACTCTACTATCAAAAATGAATTTTTAGAAGCCTCAAGCCCTCCATTATGTCCCAGAATGTGAGGGCTTGGAAGGGCCCTAGAAAGCTCATCTAGTGCAACCCCCCTGCCAGAGCAGGAGCACCTAGACCAGCTCACACAGCAATGTGTCCAGGCAGCTCTGCAATGGCTCCACACAAGGAGACTCCACAGGCTCCTGGGCAGCCTGGGCCAGTGCTCTGGCACCTGAACTGCAAACAAGTTTCTCCTCAGCTTAAGACTAAACCTGCTGTGCTCCAACTTGCTCCCATTGCCTCTTGTCCTACCATTGGATGCCATGGAGCAGAGCCTGGCTCTCTCCTCCTCACACTCACCCTTCACAGATTTCTAAGCATTGCTGAGGTCTCCTCTCAGTCTCCTCTNTCACTGATGAATATATTGCACAGTCCTGGCCCCAGCACTGACCCCTGGGGCACACCACTAGTCACAGGTCTCCAGTTAGACTCTGCTGCACCAACCACAACTCTCTGGGCTCTGTCCTTCAACAAATTCCCAATCTATCTCACAGCACAGTCTCCCAATCCACACTTCTTAAGAAGTATCCTCATAGCCAAGCTTAAGTCTGGCTATGAGGATACCATGGGAGACAGTATAGAAAGCTTTGCTAAAGTCAAGAAAAGGGAGTCCAAGCCTAACATCAGGCAAGGAGAAGAATGTTGAACATAAACCTCCCACATCCTAGATCATCACCCTAACTCCTAGAGCATCCTTTTAGGCTTGAATAGAAGGAAAGGTTCCCTCACACTGCATGGCCAGCAGTTCCTCAACTGCAAAGCAAGACACCAAGCTTACAGAGCAGCAAAAATTTCACTGAAATGAAAACAAGTAGATTTTCTTCATCTAAATCAGCACAGGGTTCATGCCAGCAACTTGGCAGGTTCTTAGTCATTCACTTCAATACCTCAATATGTTCCTTAGAACCCTCACAGTTGACAAAAGAGGGCACTGACCCCAGCACCAGGGAAATGGCCACACATCCCCACCATCTGTGCCCTCACAAGTAAAGAAGAGCAACAGCAACATCAGCATAGAGGACCTCAGTGATGGCTGGGGCTGCTGGGGTGGCCCCAAGCACAACCCAAAACCAAAACAAGGGAAGTTGAGATGGAAAGGTGAGGAACAGTGGGTTTGTAGGTGTTCATCTAGTTAGGTAGTGAGGAGAAAGACAACTTTCTGACCCTTGATACACCTCTACTACCTCCTGTGCTGGCAGTCTGCAAGCTTAGGCTCACCAGCCATGACCTTCCAGACAGCAGCAGCCATCCCATCTCTCCATCACAGTGCAAACCATTAGGCTGGCACTCAAGTATAAGAGAAGTAAGCAGCACAAAAGCAGGGTAACCTACCTCTTTCTTCCTCTCAGTAGCCAAAAGACAACATGTAGATGTCCATGACAAATCTTGCTGCTGGTGGAAGGGGACACAGACATCATGCCAAGCTTGAAGCACATGTTGAAATGCTATTTTGAATCCAGAGGGATTTCAATTTGTGTTCAAGATTAAAGTTTGCCTAGTGCTTTACTGAATCAGATCATAAAAAGACACCAAAACCAACTCTCTTAGAGAAAGCCTGGAGGATACCAAGGAGAAAGGACAAAGTTGCCTTCATTACCATTTTAACAGCAGCCCACTCTTTCAAATATATCTATATGATACTTCTGAAGACTGTTCAGGAGGGGGAACTGTTTCCAGGCTATTAAATTGGTGTAAGTATTTACTCAGAATAGCATCTCATGATTCAGCTGCCAGATCTCTTTTATCTGCAGCAATTTCCAGTTAGTAGGTGTCATTTCCACCTTGCTTTACATACATTCAAGATTTGCTGGATTAGCCTTGTGCTTCCCAGCTTTGTAACAGCTTTTCAAGCCTCTTGCAAGAGCTAATTCATCAGTAGGACACTGTGGACTACAATATCAAAGACATCTTGGGCAAAGAGAAAGAAAGAAAGAAAGAAAGGTCCATATATTGGGCAAAGAAAGAAAGGTCCATATATTGGGCAAAGAAAGAAAGGTCCATATATTGGGCAAAGAAAGAAAGGTCCATATATTGGGCAAAGAAAGAAAGGTCCATATATTGGGCAAAGAAAGAAAGGTCCATATATTGGGCAAAGAAAGAAAGGTCCATATATTGGGCAAAGAAAGAAAGGTCCATATATTGGGCAAAGAAAGAAAGGTCCATATATTGGGCAAAGAAAGAAAGGTCCATATATTGGGCAAAGAAAGAAAGGTCCATATATTGGGCAAAGAAAGAAAGGTCCATATATTGGGCAAAGAAAGAAAGGTCCATATATTGGGCAAAGAAAGAAAGGTCCATATATTGGGCAAAGAAAGAAAGGTCCATATATTGGGCAAAGAAAGAAAGGTCCATATATTGGGCAAAGAAAGAAAGGTCCATATATTGGGCAAAGAAAGAAAGGTCCATATATTGGGCAAAGAAAGAAAGGTCCATATATTGGGCAAAGAAAGAAAGGTCCATATATTGGCTTTATCCCTCATGCTGTATCAGAGGTGTGTAAACTATTGGGAATATCAGCTTTAGGAAAACAGTAGATATTATTATTCTCATAAAAACATATATTAAAATATGAGGTAACATGCCTACAGCTCTCTGTGGACTGTCAGCATTTTAAACAACTAAAATAAAGGAATGTCTTTCAATTCTTGACAATCAAGGATTTTATAACTCTTTTTACTCTCCAACAACACCTCTGCCTGGCACAAAGCAGCCAACAACAAGAACACAGCCCGAAAAGCTTTACAGTTAAAAACAAAATTCCTCTAAAGAACCAAATAAACAAACAAACCATGAGATCCATAAACATTATGCTCCCATTTCATAGATAAGTAGACCATCCTGTGCTATATTTAACAGGCATGCACAAGGTTTGCAGAGGAAAACAACAGCAGCTCGAGCAAGGCCAAGGATTAACTCACAAAACAGAGAGTTTGCCTCAGTTTTTTTAACCAAGCATTTCAGACAAAAAAAACCCAACAAACCAATCCAAAACCAATACTTCTGGTTTAGATAAGCTCTTACCCTCTCCTCCTTCAAAGGCACAACTGTCTCACGGTGCACCGAGGATGGCAGCAATCCCTCCCCACAGCACAGCAGGGAAGCTAAGAGGCTCCAGCCCCTCAGCCCTTTCTAGTTTGTTTTGCCACCTGGTGTGAGACACAGCTGGGATGAATCTTCCAGAACTGCTCCACCCAAAAGCCCTAGGCTGTGTAATTCCTGCAAACCTCATGGCTGTCCAGGCACAGTCTGAAAATCCCTTGTGGTCTCCTGTGGCCCCTGGTGCCATAACTGTNGGCTGGAGCCCTCCCTGGAGCTTCATTCGCAAAGCCTAGCCACGACGACGATGACTACAGCAAGTCCTGCAGAATAAAATGGAGTGAGCTCCTTGCAAAGTTGCTGCAGAAATCTTTCTAATCTTCTGGAGGGAAAAAAAAAAAGCTATTCCCTCACAGAAACATTAGGGTTGGAAGATACCTCTAAGATCATCAAGTCCAACCATACCTAGCACTCCCATGCCACTAAACCATGGCCCTAAGTAGAACATCTAAATGTTTCTTAAACCCCTCCAGGGATGGTGACTCCAGCACCTCCCTGGGCAGCCTGGGCCAAGATTTAACAACCCTTTCAATAAAGAAATTTCTCCTTATATCTAATCTAAACCTCCCCTGCTGCAACTTGAAGCCATTTGCTCTCACTGGTAACCCAGGAGAAGAGACCTACCCCCACCTCACTCCAACCTCCTTGCAGGGAGTTGTAGAGAGTGGTAAGGTCTCCCCTGAGCCTCCTCTTCTCCAGACCTCCATTAGAAACACCTGGTGTACTGCTCACAAAATGATGCTGGTGCTTTGTTGACACAGACCTTCCATGAGCAAGCAAAGATCATGCAAAGAGCTGAGAGCTCTCAGATGAGAGGGAAGTGCCAACATTCCCCCATGGCAAGAGAAAAAGCTTAACAGCAGCAGCCCAAAAAGAAAAGGGTTGGGTTTTTTGTTGATGATACTTGAATGTGAGAGCAAACTGGGCCACCCATTTCAAGCTGGATCCTGCTCCCTGACTGCAGAGCTAGTTTTACCTCCTGTGTTTTTGTAAGAAGTCTGCCTACAAACTTTGCTACAGCTCCTTCTACAAGGAGAACTCACAGACTCCAGCAAGGCTGCTGTGTTTTAGATGTAGATGGCAATTTCATTTGAAATGTGACAAGGAAAAAAAAAAGTGGTTTCTCTTCCTTGGCAGATCTGTGCCCTTCAGTTAGAAGTGATTCATGCTGGGGATGAAACACATGCCTCTCCTTTTCAATCACTCAGCCCTGCAGAGCTGGTGGAGCTCAGAGAGAAAAGAGTATCCACGTCTCAGTGCTTTCCAGACCATATCTGTGTGAAACCTGAAGGGTTTGGTTTTTTTTTCCTTTTTATTTTCTTTTAATTTGGCTGATATTTCCCTAGGTAGCAAGTCCAGATGGATCTCCCTTAGAGCTGCCCAACTGAGCTGCTGTGCATCCAGATGTTTGCACTAGCCAGGACCCAGAAGATCTATCTATTCAGCTAGCAGTTGGTAAAATATCATGAGATTCACCATGGAGTTAAATCTCAATGTGTCACAGAGGTCATCATGTTGACTAGCTACCACAAGTATCACATAATGTGCTGAATGATAGAATCATTAAGTCTGCAAGAGACCTCTAAGACCAAGTCCAACCATACCTATCACTGCCATGCCACTAACCATGGCCCCGAGCAGAACATGTGTATGTTTCTTCAATCTCCAAGGACTGTGACTCCACCACCCCCCTGGGCAGCCTGGGCCAAGCCTTAACAACCCTTTCAGTGAAGAAATTCCTCCTAACATCCAATCTAACTATGTCCCCATTACAGAATCACAGAATCATTAAGGTTGGAAGAGATCTCTAAGATCATCATGTCCAACCATACCAACTATAAGAAGCAGTAAGTCCAGTCCCAGCTTCCAGAAGCCCTCCTGCAAAAAGGCACATGGACAGGATGGAGGAGGAATGATCCTTCTTGTCCAGGGATGTGTGAGACAGCCTGGTTTTGAAGACAAGTCCTACAAGAGTTGTTCCATCCCTTTGTTTGGTGGCATGTACAAGAGATCTTGCACAAAGTTGGTCAGCAGGTAAACAACATAAATGACATGGATCCAGCTGACAGGATCCACCTCTGTTTAAGAAACATTATGATGCTCTACTCAAGGCCATGGTTTAGTGGCATGGGAGTGATAGCTATGGTTGGACTTGATGATCTTAGAGGTCTCTTCCAGCCTTAGTGATTCTGTGATTCTATGAATTTATTCCTTCCCAGTGGCTCCCTCCAGAGTCTAGCTTGTAGCTTCCTGAACTTTAGGAGAAAGCTTTATTTGGAGCAGGGTGAGGATGTTGATGATTTGTATGCTTTTAATTTCAACACCATTTCAGTAGATTCCCTGAGATAGAAGACTTTAGAAATCAAGCAGCCAAAGAGATAAATAAAAGGAGAGGGAGGGAAAAAAAGAGAAAGAAAAAAAGAAATGATGTCACCCTCAAGCATTTCCATCAAGGGATGACATTTTAAATCACATCATGTCTCACACCCATTTCTTAGTGCAAAATAAATCACTTCAACAGAGTGCAAGCCAATTTTTACTTTCAAAAATGTTGTGTCCTAAGGCTCTCTTCTTGAACTTCAAAAGCATACTTCATAATTACTCTACCTATCAAAGGAAACTCAGTATTTCACCTCCAATCTCCCTCCACTTGTGTTATAATTTTTAATTGTTAATAAATTATATTAATTTTCAACAGGTTATTCTCTCTCAAAATTACATCTTTCAAATGAGTATGCCAACTTACTTTAAATGAACACATTTACCTTAACATTATATTTCAGTAATTTGTTTATGACTTTTCTTCCTCTTTAATTCTTGTATTTGGATTTCAATCTTGGGGTTACCGCATTACATTTTACATGGGTACTATTGTCTCAGTTTAGGAGCCAAATCCTCTCTCACAGAGCTTGGGATGTCTGGCAAGCCAATACTTTTCCTTTTTAACACACATATTTTTTTTGCAGGTGTTATTAAGCACTGTATATATACCACAACAAAGGCTGCATTCTTGCACCAACTCTATTCCCACTCTTTTTCAGCATGATGCTCCAAAGGGCCAGGGCAGAATTTGATGACCAGGATGGGATCTCCATTAGATATCTACTGATGGAAGCCTATTTAACCTAAGGTGTTTAAAGGCCCATCCNCATCCATTGGACAGATGCTGGGACTAATCCGTGTGTCCTAGAACAAGCAGCAATTCCAAGCCTTGAGGCCATGCTGCTGAGAACGCAGCTGCGTTGGGCAGCTCACGGCTCCAGGATGAAGAACTCCTGCCTGCCTAAGCTCATGCTCTCTGGGCAACTTGCCCCTGGCTGTGGCAAGAGAGGAGCCCCGAAGAGGAGATGCAAGGACTCCCTGAAACAACAGCTCAGCACATTGCTGGCTCATGGGCATCCTCCTAGCCACCAGGACTCCTAGAGCTTTTTCCCCAGTTCTTCCAACATGTTTCAAACAACATGCTAAGAATGAAGGATGAATCCTTTTTCATAGCTGTTCTCTTCCAGCACAACCCACCCAACTCCAGATTCACCCATTTCATTCTGATTCCACCTCCTCTGTATGGTCAGAAGCAAAGCAGGGAGCTGTGCCTGGACACTGGACATCTCCTTGCAGGCACAGGTACTTCTACCTTCTACTACAGGTTCTTCTACCTTCACACAAGGGAGAAGGCAGCATGTGCTGGAAAACTCAGATGTGAAAACATGTCTTTTTCTCCAGCAAAGTGAGAGAGGGAGGAGTCATGTGAAGCAAGGCAGAACAGCTGCCCTCTTCTAAAGTGTCTTTCAAACAAAAGTGAGGCATGGATAGCTTTCCACATGTTCTCATTTACTGCTGATTGTTGTCTTCAGTTAAGGAGCAGTGTGTTTTCTCTGGAGTCTGGCATAGCCACTGGCTGAAGCAGCAGATGTACCACACTGATGATCCTGAAGAATGAAAACACATCTGGCTGCAGTAGCTTATTTAGGCTCTGAGGACTGAGTGTGTAAGCCTGTGGGAACTCCACAGACACTTGACATCCTAATTTATTCATTGTTGATTTATTTATACACCTTTATGCCAGAGCTTTGGTGATACACAGCAATGTATGTAGAAAAAGTTTAGCATATAAATTATATTTGTTCCCCATTTTAAGATATTAAGTTAAAAAGAAGGTAGAAAAAGAAGAGGTTTTAGGTATCTGTGAAGGGGCATGTTGTTAGAGACTTGTGTACTGAGGCAGGCACTGGATGCTTTATAGTGTACACAATGGGCACACCTGGGAAAATGCATCCACTGCCAGCTAAAAAGCCTAATCTCTTCTTTAGCACATTGGTGGTTTAATTACAAAAGCTAGTGAACAATTAAAATTCAGGTCAGCAAACAGCAGCAATACCAGCCTTTGATGTGGGGTCAGTGTTGGTCACAGTCCTCTACTCATTACATAGGTTAATCAACTTAGTGGAGTAAATACGACAGGACGGACCAAAAATCTATGTAATTACTATGGCTCTGAGAGCTCTGGCAAGCAGGGCTGGTTTATTTGTTTGATACACAGACATTATTCCCTCTAAATAAAACATAAATCCAGAGCTGTAAGCATAAAGCAGATCTGTTTCTGCCACGAGGAGTCCCTGTGGTTGCTGCTGTCTACCTGTGTGCATGGGGCACGGTCTGCACCTTCACACATGTGCAAGCACATCCACCACACACACAACAGGCTCATCATNAGCCTGGACAAGAGGAGACTGAGAGGAGACCTCAGCAATGCTTAGAAATCTGGGAAGGGTGAGTGTGAGGAGGAGAGAGCCAGGCTCTGCTCCATGGCATCCAATGGTAGGACAAGAGGCAATGGGAGCAAGTTGGAGCACAGCAGGTTTAGGATTAAGCTGAGGAGCAACTTGTTTGCAGTGCAGGTGCCAGAGCACTGGCCCAGGCTGCCCAGGAGGCTGTGGAGTCTCCTTGTCTGGAGCCATTGCAGAGCTGCCTGGACACATTGCTGTGTGAGCTGGTCTAGGTGCTCCTGCTCTGGCAGGGGGGTTGCACTAGATGATCTTTCTAGGGCCCTTCCAACCCCTAACATGCTGGGATTCTGTGATCATGTAGAAGTGACCACCAGTGACTATTCTCTGCTGCCTTGCAAAGCCACTGTGCAGCCCTCAGTGCAGTATGAAATTAGGAACACATTGCTTTTTGGTCTTAGAAAGAGAAAGGTGTCTGTGTGACATTGGCACTGAAACAGGCTGGGGATATATGGTTACATATGTTTGTGACTGCCCCAGCCCATCTTCACCCCTTAGTCTAGCTCAGGAGATCTACTTTTTGTCAGTGTGAATTTTGGGGCGTCTTTCAAATAGAAGCTACTTAATAGAAATGGATCACAGAACTCTCAGGGTTGGAAGGGACCTTAAAGCTCCTCTAGCCCCAACCCCCCTGCCCTGGGCAGGGACACCTGGCACTAGAGCAGCTTGCTCCCAGCCCCAGCCAGCCTGGCCTGCAACACTGCCAGGGCTGGGGCTGCCACCACCTCTGGGCAACCTGGGCCAGGGGCTCAACCACCTAGAGCCAGATCAAATACTGCTTTCTTTTGCCCAGATGCAGATTAGTCTTGATCCCCAAATAAAGGAAGCCTCAGACAGGTCATATTCCATCCAGCTTGAGGGATGTAGCTAAGGCTAAAATGTCAAAACCCTCTGCAGTGGCCAAAGAGAGATTCCTGCTGCCTTTCAGGTAGGATGCACAGGGCTTGCTTCCTGCCCTGAAAGCCAGGAGTTATCAGGCTGTTCAGCCTGGGATTTTTGCAACAAGCACCCAATTCCCCTTGAAAAGAGAGTGACAGCCAGGAGGTTTGAGCTGGGATTTTTTTGCAACAGTCACCAAACTCCCAGGGAAATTCAGGGAGAGCTGAAGAGTTTTGATCCCTCACATGAAAGTTGATAGCAAATTAGTCTGCATTTCAATGGGAGTAGGAGTAGGTCCTGGGTGCCATACTCCCATAAGCTCTTCTAAAAATCACAGCCTTAAATGGTAATATTCTGATATTCCAACTATATGGGGTTAGGTACTTTTTTTTTCCTACTTCTTAAAAGTGTATTAGTCATAATTTTCTTCTGCCTTTCAGTCCCTATGAGATAAAAGGAGTCTGGTTTTACAAGCAGCAAGATTTACCAAAATAGCCCCAGAGAAGTTTGAAGCCATTTTCTACAACATTTGCAAATGACTTCCTAGTTTTCCCTTCTGTTAGATGTGATCCACACAGGATGCAGGGTTAGGGACACTGGCCCAGCTCAGCTAGGATCTAGGCTGAGGTGATGGGTGTCACCTGAACCCCACTGAGGACCTTTGTGGCATCCTCCCTAGGAGCAGAGCCAGCCAGAGGTGACAACTAAGCAAGGGAGGAGGCTGCAGAAATACCCTGGAGGGTACACAGGGACATAGAAGAGGTGACAACAGTGTACAGCATGGCATGGTAGTGGCATGCTGTGGTTTTATGAGGCTGTGTTGAAATATTAAAATCAGAGAATAAAGAAGAAGAGGTTTTTGTAATAAACCAGGGGTCATCNCTGGTCTGTTCTCCCTAGTGGAGAGTGACAGGACAAGGGGATGGAAATTGCCCCAGGGGAGGTTCAGGTTAGACATGAGGAGGAATTTGTTTGCTGCAAGGGTTGTGAGCCATTGGAACAGGCTGCCCAGGGAGGTGCTTGAGTCCCCATCCCTGGAGGTGTTTAAGAGACAGGGAGATGTTGCATTGGGAGGCATCATTTAGCAGGTTGCTAGGGCTAGGACAAAGGCTGCACTGATGATCTTCAAGGTCTCTTCCAGCTGGAACTGTTCTAGGATTCTATGATTCTATCCTTTTCTGAAACAGAAGTTTAAATGCTGTAGAAATAAGGTCTGTGTATTCTTCTGTTGGTTTTCTGGTGTATACCTCAACAGCCCCTTTCTATACTGTTGGAATATCATTAAGGTTGGAAGACACCACTAAAATCATCAAGGCCAACCATACCTACAACTACCATGCCACTAAACCATGGCTCTAAACACCACATCTAAATGTTTCTTAAACCCCTGCAGGGATGGTGACTCCAGCACCTCCCTGGGCAGCCTGGGCCAAGACTTAACAACCCTTTCAGTAAAGAAACTTCTCATATCTAATCTAGAGGAGCCCTTAAGGGCTACTACAGTGTTAATGCTTGCTACTAGTAATAGGTGTTGATGAACAGATCTTTACTGCTCATTTTCTGTTGGAGTCCCACTGCCTCCAATGCTCTGCTCTCTCATTCTCCCCACCCACTGCATTTAAACCCACAAACCATGTTTTCTTTCTGTCATCTCCCTCCATCCCAAGGGCTTTGATCACCAAAGGGAGCATGTCAGAGCTGGCAGTGTTCTCATTCTGGGGGAAATGGTGATATTTTGTACTTATTTTTCTTGTGCATCTAAATGTCAGCAAGTATTTTCAATTGTTTTAGTTTGGCAAGGGGAAAAATAAACCCCTCTGGTCAGGAGAGTTTATTTAGCTTACCTTTAACATATCATTTGTAGTTGGTCTTATTTGAGTTTTTAAATTACTTTTTAACTGCTTCCTAAAAAAATAAACAGCAAACCTTTAGGGTTGTTAAGTCTTGGCCCAGGCTGCCCAGGGAGATGCTGGAGTCACCATCCCTGGAGAGGTTGAAGAAACATTTAGATGCTCTCCTTAGGGCCATGGGTTAGTGGCATGGGGGTGCTAGGTATGGTTGGACTTGCTGAGCTTAGAGGTCTCTTCCAACCTTAATGATTCTGTGATTCTGTGAAGAAAGAATTGCTTGGAAACAAGACACTGAGGCTGCTTGTTGCAGCAAAAGGAAGTATTCATATCTGGCTTTTATAGTTTCGAATAAAACTCACTGAAATGATTACAAACCCACTGGACATTCACTTCTTTTTAAATTAAAAATGGCATCTTTGATGGTCAAACATTCCAAATTATTTTCCATGGACTAACTGAAGCTACCAGGATCAAGCACAATGTCATAGAATGAGACAGTCATGGAATTGTCAGGGTTGGAAGGGACCTTAAAGCTCACCTAGGTCCAACTCCCCTGCCATGGGCAGGGACACCTGGCACTAGAGCAGCTTGCTCCCAGCCCCAGCCAGCCTGGCCTGCAACACTGCCAGGGCTGGGGCTGCCACCACCTCTCTGGGCAACCTGGCACAGTGGCTCAGCACCCTCCTGGGGAAAAACTTCTGCCTAACAGCCAACTTCAATCTCCCCTCCTTTAGTTTGGATCCATTCCCCCTAGTCCTATCACTGCCTGACATCCTAACAAGTCCTTCCCCAGCTCTCTTGTAGCTCCTGCAGATCCTGGAAGGCCACAAGAAGGTCTCCTGGGAGCCTTCTGTTCTCTAGACTGAATAATCCCAATTCTCTCAGCTTGTCCTCATAGGAGAGGTGCTCCAGCCTCTGAGCATCCTCATGGTCCTGCTCTGGACACCTTCCAGCACCTCCAGTTCTTTCTTGTCCTGGGGGCTCCAGAACTGGACATATCTACATGCTGTTGTATATTCCACAACCAAATCCTACTGAGTTCACAGAAATACTTGGTCTACTCTTTTAGTGGGAGGTCTGGAAACAAATGTGCCTGCCTTACACTCCAGCCAGTTTTTGTCTAACTAGCCAGGAAAAGAACATCTTGCCTCAACTCTCACCCCATGATTTCCTCTGATGCCTATTGTGTCTTCTCCTTGTGGGCATGCTGAAGACTAGCAGCAGGAGAAGAGATGCTTTGGGAAGTTATCATAGAATCCTAGAATGGTTTGGGTTGGAAGGGACCTCTGGAGCTCATCTAGTCCAACCCCCCTGCAGTGGCCAGGGACATCCCCAACTACATCAGGTTATGGAGATGAGCTGATGGCTCAGACCAGTTTTGGAGCTCCAGAAGTGTTACTGGCTTAAGGGTTTTGGTTTCTCTTTTAACATATTAGTGTGAGGCCTTCTCTAGTTTTTTTTAGCTGTTTTCCTTTTCACTTTGTTTTCCTTTCTGATAATGTAGCACACCAAAACTCAGTGTGGTTGTATGGAAAGCTGCTCTGTGAATGACTCACTCTGTCTCCAGACATTGTATTTCACCAGTGTGCATCCTAATCCTAGAACTATGGTCTCAGCCCTGTGGTTTAGCTGAGTTATACTCAACCCAGCATTTGGCAAGAGGAGAAAGACAGCTTCCATGGGCTTGTCCCTGTGGACCTGTTCAGGGCAAGCTTCCTGTTGGGTTACCTGTGGTCTCATGAAGCACTCCATCTGTTGTGCTGACGTTTTCCTCTTAGGCAAGGTCCTCTGGCTTTATTGATGCTTTGCTGTCNTTTCCTCCTCAGGCTTATGTTCTAAGCCCTTTAGCAGCTTGGCAGCCTCTGTCCCCTCTCCAGCACCTCCATGTCCCTCTTGGCAGATGCCCAGGTTCTCCAAAAATGGACCCTTTTTGTGTGAGTTTTCTGGCTTATAGAAACAGAGGAATGATATTCTTCCTCCTTAAGGTACAAGGTGAAAAGTGTCATAGTTGATAATGCTTTCAGATCCATAAGCAGAAGCCCTGGGCTACCAGGGCTTGTTCTGCTGAGGCTTTGGCATCCCAGAGGATTGCAGGAGAGCTGGCTCCCGTGGCACTGTGAGCTTTGGAGACAATGCAAGAGCCTGGCAGCAGCCAACCATTTCCTTCCTTGGCCAGGGGAAGCTGAGAGACCACAGCTTGGTCTAAACCTCTTGTTCAAATGGCAATGTCAACCTTGCTGCTGCAGTGACCCACCGAGCCCAAGTTATCATTTGGCTCTTGCTACACAAGCAGAGGCTTGTACAAAGCAAACTGATTAATTCACATCCACTGGAATTCAGATTGCAGCTCAGAAGTGACTCTTTAAAAGCTCCAGAATAATTATTTCACCTGGAGTTGGAATTTTTTTCTCCAGGCTCAACTTACAGTTTATAAATATGTGAGATAGGAGATTGGTAATTCAGTTTATAGTTTGTATGAACCCTGAAGCTTATGTCAATGCTGTTATCTATTATAGAAATGCAAACATGCTCTTTGATGTGTTATTCTCAGTAACTTGGGAGGATAAAGATGGAATACTCTATGGGCATTTGTAAAAGAAATTCAGAAATTGCAAGTCTACTAGGACCTAATAACATGTTTTCATTTATTTTTTCCCCCTCTTTTGCAATATGCTTGATTACAGTAACTTAAAACCGAGAGAAATATTGCATCTCTCTAGGTTTCTGCAGTAGGAAAGCTCAGACAGCTCTACCCAAACCCCTTTTTTAAGTATGCCAAATGTTGATTGTATTACAGCAGAGGGGAAATTTGGTGCTACCTATCTATGACATATCCTGTTGGACAGATTTTCTTGCTCTAGGAACAACTCCTGCTGGCCTGCCCTGCCCTTGGGAATAAAAAAAAGGAAGCCAAATGAGGTTTCTTGAGAGAAAGGAAAATGCTCAGTGTGGGACCAGCTCTGCTGCTCTGAGGGGTGAGAGGGATGGCTTGGGTGACTGATGCTATCCACCCTGCTACAGAGAGATGTTTATGTAGTCCCTGATGGAATACTAGTACTCCACTAACTCAGTTCAAGAGGGTTGTAAGATGCTTTCTGTTCCCACATCTCTGTAGTGACCCAGCTGATGTCCACAGAATAGGTGGCACTAAACCCCTGTGATAGAGAGGTAAGAAGTAGCAAGATCTCCTCTCCTATGAGGACAGGCTGAGAAAGTTGGGGTTGTTCAGTTTGGAGAAGAGAAGGCTCCAAGGAGACCTTCTTGTGGCCTTCCAGTATCTGGAGGGGGCTACAAGAAAGCTGGTGAGGGACTTTTTAGGATGTTAGGTAGGGATAGGACTAAGGGGACCCTGACAATTCTGTGATTCTGTGATTTAAAACATACAAAATGAGGAGATTTTAATTATTATGGACTTGTTTTGANTGATTCTATGTTCTATGATTCTATAAAATGCCTTTTTTTTGGAGGTTCTCTTAGCCTCCTCAGCTTTGCTGGATTGTGGTTCGCTTACTCCAGCACCAATAAGCACAGAGTTGGCATTAGGCTTTGGGCTGGGATCAGCCAAAGGCTTCTGGTGACAATAGCAGCATTCACAAGCTCTGTCAACGCGGCATGGTTTATTTAATTCAGCAAACACTTAGCTTTGGCAGCAGAGAAAGGCAAAGCAATGCAGACAGAAATATTAAGGGAGAAGTGTGTGGAGGGGGGTGGGGGAATTTCTCCTGGCTAGACCATGTCTAGATTCAAAGGCAAATTGAGGGGGAAGCAAGGGAGTGGGATTTTTTTTGTTGCTGTTCCTGAGTTGTTGGGCTTTTCTCTGAAACAGAGTCCTGTTCTTGTGCTGTGAGTGGCAGGAACATGGAGTGAGGATGATGAAGTGATGAAGGCTCTGAGGCTGACAGGTTGTAGGACAGCTTCAGCTCAGTCTGTTTAACTTTGCTTCTCTGTAGACTGAAACACTGTCTTATTTTTCCTCATTGGAGACATTATCTAAGAGGATCAATACATGAGAGGGAAGTGAGTTCAGTTTTCTGGGAAAGAGAGATGCAGCACTGTGAAAAGAGATGCAAAAAGGCCCTAAAGGTACTTGACTCTTGAATAGATTAGTTCTTTTAAAAATTGGACTGCAGAAGTGAAAGATGAAAAACAGCTCCAGTAGAATATGCACCAACACTTCCAGATGGAAGTTTACAAACAAGAGCCCCTTTGTTCAGTGGCACCATTCCACTTTGGGGAATGGGTTTGGAGGATTTGTGTGTTCCTTTCTGGCTCCAAATTGCCTTAAAGAAACTAAAAATAAATCTTGCTCCAAAATCTTGCTGAAAAGACACTTTTAGGTTAACCAACACACACAAAAAAGCAGATGAACATGTTGGGATGGTATCCTCATTGCAAGAAAGATCTAGAGGTGCTGGAAGATGTCCAGAGAAGGCTCATGAGGATGCTCAGAGGCTGGAGCACTTGTCCTACGTTCCTCCAGCACAGAGGAAAAGACTTCTCAGAGAGCAACTGCAAAGGCTGTGTCATGTCTTGTGGTCAGACCTCAGGTTGCTGTAAGCCTCTAACAAGCTTTGCTTTCAGAGCTGAACACCTTAGCAAGCTCTTCCAGCCATGGGATGGCCAAGGAATCATTTCCAATGATTTTTCCCCCTATCTTCTTTGACACCACTTGGTTTAGCCACCAGTTGCACTTCAGCATTCCCACCTGCAGGAAAAACTGCTGCCTCCTTGCTTCTCCTCTGCTTGTCTGATGTCTTGGCTCCCAATTGCCTGCCCAGCAGCCAGGCTCGTCTCCTGCCCCACTGTGCCATGTGGGCTCTGTCCTCAATGGCTCATCTTTCCTCAAAACCACTTCCCAAAATCCCTCTGCTGCATGGGTATTGTCTTCCTGGGCTTGATGGTAGCTCATGCCATTCTGGGATCTTCCAGCCACACAGCAATCTTGTAGGCAGCTGAACACCTTGGTCAACCTCAAGCCATGCTTCATGCTTCATGCTTCATCCAAGTGATGACCAACACTGTGGTACTTAGGGATGTGGTTCAGTGGTTGGACTTGATGATCTTGGAGGTCTCTTGCAACCTTAATGATTCTGTGATTCAGGCTCCTGGCAGAACAAAAGAGGCAGAGGAGTTAGATGTTAACAATTGCTACCACAGAGCAAAGAGGTGTTTGTGCTTTTGATGGGAGGAAGGCACAAAAGATCTTTCACTTGTGTGGCAAATGACAGCCACTGTAGGTAGAAGGCCCTAGCTTGGCAGTTCTTGCCTTGACACAAAGGCCTGCAGAGCCAACATGCAGACACTGGCCCAAGCATGAGAGATGCAGCCACTGCTCCATGCTGAGTTAGTCATGCAGGGCCCTGAAATATGCAGCACATGAGGAGAACTCCCTTTGAAAAGGCTTATGTGGTGCCACCTGTTTCCTAGGTCACAGTCAGGGCTTTTGAAGGCACATATGTTTTACAAGCTTCAGATCAGCTGAAGAAAGTAACATTAAAAGGACTCACTCCCCTGCCTGGCTGTTGGGTGACCTGGTGTCTGGCTTAAAATTAGCAGCAACTCCCAGGAGATGTTGCAGGCTTCCCCAGTTCACAGGCAAGGGTGTGCAGCAATAAAAATGGACACAAAAGTGTGACTGAGGGGGACAGGGAGCTTCTGATGAGGTGAGAAGGAGCCAAAGGATAATTCAGTTCCCCAGAGGAGGGTAATTCAAATGAGTTCAGAGATGGGAGCTTTCTCCAAAGCAGAAGCTCCCCTAGAGCAGAGACCTCCTAATTCAGAGAGCATCTTGTACACCCCAGAGTCTATATGGGCATCTCCATAAACTGGGGTGAGGAGCAGGTGAGTAGATGTTCCTGTCCAAATCAGACTTTGTTTGGTGCCACAACATCAGAGTCACCAGCACAGCTCAGAGTGCAGATGAAATAAAATCAGAGCTTCCTCTAAAGCAGAAGTTCCCATGGAGCAGAGACTTGCTAATTCAGAGAGCATCTTGGAGACCCCAAAGTCTGTATGGGCACCTCCATAAACTGGAGTGGGGTGCAGTTGAGCAGATGTTCCAGAGCAAAAATTGCTTTGGATCTGCCTCTGGAATCTGCCTCAGCTGTGTTTTCCAAACACCATAGTAGTTCTTAAAGCACCAGCAGCATTTTAATATCTAGATACAAAACCTCCTCATAGAAGGGTTTGCAATCCCCTCCTGTTGGCTTTACTGAACCCCAAACTACCTTAAAAAATGCAACCTAAAATTAAAGAACTCACTCTTCCTAGCTCCAAGTAGGGAACTGGGTAATTAATATATAGCTTAATCTACAGCTTCTGCCATCCTTACAGAGCTCTAGTGCTTTGGCCTGCAGCCCCTCTGCTTTAATTGCTCTAGCTAAAGATAGCACTCCTCTAATGCAAAATAATCTGGTGAGTCCTACACTTCTATCAGGGCTAAAGGCAGGGAAAAGAAGAGAGCTCAACAGAACAAGGTGTTTGCTTGCATTCAAGGGAGAGCAGGAAGGCTTACTGCAACTCAATATGTCACAAATGAAATTGAATCCCATTCAAATCTCATTTTTCTGGCTATCTAATATTATTTTGGTTACAAGGAAGGTTGTTTTTGTTAACCTATACCATCAAGCCACAGCCTGCCTGTGTGCCAATTAAACCCTCTTTAAAGAGATAGAAACACCATGCCACACTTCTGAGCTCTCTCCTAGAAAGATTTCTTTTTAATGAAACACTATTTAGATGCTTCATGGCCAACGAAGGTAAATAAAGGCTGTAAAAAGTAGTCTTGGCTGTGAGAGAGGTCTGCAAGAACTGAATTCCTCCAGGGACAGACAAATAAACCAGGGAAAGTTCTATTTCATTATCAACATAGTAGAGGCATAGCCACATCAGCTGGTATTAATCTTGCTTATAGCTTGAGGCCAGGGACTGATGGCATGCTGCAAATCTAAACTGTGAATTAAAACAAAGGTGATCCTCTTGATTGATATATTAAATCTCATTCTAAGTTACATCAGACTGCAAACATCTGACTTTTCCATCCCAGCATGCATTTGGGTCAGTTTCTGTAGTTTTTGGTATCTCACTCTGCACTTTTCTGCTATGTTACCTTTGTGTGCCTGCAAGGGCTGCCTGAAATTGGAGGTTCAGGGCTTTTTGAGCTGGAGGTTGCATAGCCAAAATGACTTTGCCTAATCCTTTTCTGGATCCATTCATTATTTCAGCCTCTATAACATCTTATAGGTAGGAACTTCATAATTTAATAACATACTGTGTAAAAAGGTACTGAAATAGTAAAACCTGTTATATTCTTTTAGCCACAAAGACTATTCTGAGCTGGAGTGCCTTGTTTTATTGAGAAGCCTTGCTGTGTGGGCAAGGATGGTTGGTTCTGCTGCTGGAGGTCCACCTAGATACTCAAGTTTTGCATCTACTCCTTCCTTCTGGCCAGCATAAAGCAGGAAAGGAGGTAAGGTAGAAAGAGGAGAGAAAGGACAGCTTTCTGCAGAGACATTCAAGCCAGAAGATGGCTGATCCATCACAGCATAATGGCCTGACCTGGCAGATGTGCAACAACAGCCATGATCTGGACTCTGTCTGGCTTCAACCCTCCACAAGTCATCTGGTGGGTCAGCAGGACCCTCTCTCTCATTACTCTTCTCCAGTAGGGAAGAAACCATCCTCCATATCAGGCAGGGCTTATTTCCAAGAGGGCTGAGCACCCACAGCTCTAACTGAACCCAGCAGGGACTACAAGTTGTCCAAAAGACTTGGGCTAGCACCACAAGGGAATTTTGTGATGGTAAGTACAACCATTCACTTACTGTTGCTTCAAGTTTTGCCCTCTATCTCATGCTGTCCCTAATGTCACCTCCCTCTTTTTCAGCTCAGAGCTTCAGCTCCAGGTACCTGCTCCAGCACAATTTTGAGTCAAGGTCAGCAGAATTTGACTCAAACCTCCTTGTGTGTGGTGTTCACCCTCCTTTGACAACCCAGCCATGCCTGCAAGACCTTTGCTCACAGCCCTTTACTTCTCTCAGCTTTAGAGAGCCTCTCTGAAACTCTGAATTGCAACCAAAACCCCCACTTTTCCCAGGACATGGACAGAGAAACCCACGAGACCCACACAAGGGAGAAGAGAGCTCATGGTGAGGCAGCCAGTTGCAAGTCAGACTGATCATAGAATCCTAGAATGGTTTGGGTTGGAAGGGACCTCTGGAGCTCATCTAGTCCAACCCCCCTGCAGTGGCTAGGGACATCCCCAACTACATCAGCTTGCCCAGAGCCCTGGCAAGCCTCACCTGCAATGCCTCCAGGGATGGCAACTCAACCACCTCCCTGGGCAACCTGGGCCAGTGTTCCAGCACCCTCGCGGGGAGGAACTTCTTTCTAATATCCAGTTTAAATCTACTCTTCTCCAATTTAAAACCATTGCCCCTTGTCCTTTCACTGCAGGCCTTTGCAAACAGGCCCTCTGCAGCCTGCTTGGAAGTTCCCTTTAGGTACTGGAAGGTCACTATGAGGTCTCACTCTTCATCAAAAGATGAGCCCTAAGAGCTGTTCCCATTCTCCCTGCCTCTTTGCCTTCCAGTCACTGTGAAGATGTGCACTTTTGGGCTGTCACCAGACCCAAAACCCATGAAGCTGTGATGACAAAGCTCTGAAAAATACCCCAGACCCCTGCAAACACCTAACTGTCTTCTCCTGGTGCTTCCCTAGCGAACACCACTGCCCTTGCCTGGCATTCAGCTCTTACTGTTTAATACCTCTGCTGGGCAAATTCATGGTAGTTACTTCCCTGGGAAGAGGGAGACTGCTTTCAAACAAGACCCACCTCCAATAACTCCCTCAGCAAGAAGAATTCACCACCTCGTTACTTGCTTCAAACGCTTCCCACGGGGGAGTGCCGCACATTGCTCAGAGCACAGCAAGATCCCTGGCACAGCTTGGCTGCTGTTCCCCCTCTCTGTCCAGCTGCATATGGGTGATGGACTTGGTCAGAGAGAGGTCAGAGAATGAAAAGGGAGCACACATTCACTGCATTGCTGAACTGTCGTACTAACCCCAGGAGAAGCCTCCCACACTCCCATGCTGTTAGAGCACAGCTGCCGCTGGAAAGTTGCCCGTGGAGCCTTCCTCCCCTCCCACCTCTTTCAAAGGACATTGTCGGGAGCTACCAGGCTTCTGCTGGCAGTATTTGTCAGGGCACAGAGGACTACTGTCACTTAAAAACAAGCAAGGGATTACCAGATGCTTTGATTTTGTTGGGAGCACAGAAAGGGAGTGGTGGCCATTCCAAAAGCTAGGAGGAAAAGCTGGTGCGCAGTCAGCTCTGCATGTTCATCAGATATTTGGCAGAAAGTAGCAATTGCTTTATGCTAAATTCCAAAACAGGCCTAGCTATAGCCATGCCAAGGGCTTTGGTAGAAGGATGACTTCTCCACAAAGCACCTCATGTACTTCTGGGGCTATAGACACTGATTTTGCCCTGGACAAGCCAGTACCGATAAGAAATAAACATTTTCAGCATCAGGCTTCCCAATGAGGTGTGCACAAAATCCCTGGCAAAAGCTCCTCGGTGCCTTCCCCTGGTGCATCCAAGAAGTCACAGTGTGAGATGCACTGGCATGGCTGAGTGCTAAGCTGGAGGAGCAGAAGCAGCTGCCCATGGACACTGCCCTGGGTGCAGCATCCTGGCTTTGGAGGATGGAGAAAATCTCATCTGTTCTGGGACACATCTAACATTTTTTTATTCAGCAGCAGAACTTCCCCCTCTAAGAAAGTAGGAAATGTTGATGTAAGTGGGCAAAACTGCTACTCTGCAATTAAAACACACTTCTTCAGCCACAATCTCCCATAAAAGTAGGGTCCAACAAAACTACTAAAGTTTGGATTTTCAAAGACCCCCTCAGGGATGCAGTACTCTGCTGCCTTTGAACATCTCCAACCTAAAAATCCCTGCTGGGGGGCAGCACGTTGCTGTGCTCTTTTGAGGTCTTACCTTTAATACAACATTAACCTCATATTTTGCATTCTCCCATGCATGCCTTTCTGGGTTTGGTTCTGACTCTAAGTCCTGGGTCCCCTTTCTATCCACAGGCTGTGGATTATCTGATCTGATGAGTCATCAGAAATAAACCTGCAATGGCACTGCTCAATGTAAGGGTTAGTTTGCAAGCTACTTTGTGTCACCATTTATTTGACTAAACCATGCCACTTCCCCTGTATTTCATCTTGTGCTTAAAGAGCAAAGAAGAAAGCAGCCCCTGAACTGCTAACTATTTTAATCTCAAAATAAGATAACTTTCCAGTTTATTCATGAGATCTGAGCCACCAATGCCTTCCTCTAAACAAAAGCTCTTACAGTACAAACTCACTGGTGAGATTTGCCCGCTCAAATCTCACAAAGCCCATGTTGTTGCAAGGGCTAAGAAAACCTAGCTCTTCAAATGGAGTAATTCTGGGCTAAGAACATTAATGGCATCCCAGAATTGGAAAGCTGGATGTGTAAATTAAAAAGCAAAAAAGCACATATACACTCTTAATATCCTAATACCTATTACATGTGATCTCTTTCAAAGTAGCTTTAAATGAGAAGTGCAGTTCCTCTTTGATATAGCTGCTAGAAACACAGCCAGGATGCCCTTTGTTGTAATTTTCTTTAAAAATGAGTCCACATTTCATAAAGACTCGTAATAAGTCAGTTTTCAAAACCAGCATGTTATTCCCTTCTAGGTTTTTCCTCCATTCAAAGCACAAACTCGCAGCAAATACGGAGTTGCTCCCTTCTCTTGGCAGCATCCTCCTGACTTCACTCAACCATGGACCATCAGGAAGAAGCCCTTTTAGCCACCATGAGGGAAATGATGAGGCACATGGTGAGAAATCCTCCCCACACCACCCCAAGGTTGATGGGGACCAGCATCACACTTCATTATCCAAGACCCCAGAGCCCCAGCAGCCTCTAGAGACCACTGCAGGCTACCAAGCAGCTGGATGTGGGTCATGGGGCTGCAGGTCACAGTGTCTGCAAACCCAAACCCAAGCCACAGCAGCTGTCTGGACCCTGTGTTAGCCAAAACATTGAACAGGGACTGCGCTGCCAAAGGGACCTGATACAACACAACAGTGAGGTCACTTTGGGTTTTGCCCCAAACCCATCCAGATCTACCCTATGGCATTCATCAGAGGAGCAGCAAGCTTTTTACACACCTTGCATTTATTCTCACAGGGTGAAAAAGAGGCTTAGAAGTATTGTTTTAGAGGTGAGGAACAAGTCTGTGTTTCTAAATAAATTCATGCACCCTGAGGCAGCCCAGGGCTGGCTCCCTGGCAGTGCTGAGCTGCAGCAGTACATGTAGGAGACAGCAGTGATAACAGAAGAGGCCAGGGCTAATTGTCACATCCCTGCTCAGGCCCTACTCACCCCATATCCTGACAGTGGAGGATTTATTTGCTTCTCTAGGAATTTGGGAATCCAGCCCATATATTCAATTTGCACATAAATCTTATCTACATAGGGTGGCAAACACAGACCCGAGGAACATGCATAATTTGGTCACATTGCCTCCAAAAAAGCACTGTAAGAAGCTTGATTTGAGAGATACTGAAGCCTGCCACCCTTTTTTGTGTGTGCTTCACACTGCTGGAGGAGCATCAGGAGCCCAGAGGCGAGTGACCATCCCCATGTGCCCAGGGTGGGCAGACTGGTGCTGTGCTCCTGCACCTCATCTCTGCCACCCATGCACCTCAACACCGTGGTCCACCTCAGCAGCAGGCTCCATGCCTTGTCCCACTGAGGAGCTGCGGGGCACAGCCTGAGTTGCCACAGAGGACTCTCCTCTCCCAGTGCACCTACCCATCGGGGGACCACCCTCGACATTTTCCCCCACGGAGGGAGAAAAACCCTCGGAAAGAGTTCCTCCAAACCGGCACTGGCCTCTCGGGCGGGTAGGGGGGGAAGGAAGAAGTGTGGCGAGGAGGTTTGCCACCGCTTGCTCGCTTCTCACTACCATGGCGTTTCCCCGCGGGGGTGGCCGGGACGCGCCGTCCGACAGCTCATCCCGCTGGGCTCCACAGCCCGGTGGCTTGAAACAAAAGGGGGTTGGTTACGCTTTTGCTGGGGTGTTTTGTTTTTTTTTAGTTTTCTGGTTTGTTTGGGGTTTTTTCCCTCGGAAAATAGTTACAACTCCCTTCGCAAGAATATCTTTTAATTCTTTTTACCCCTTCATTCCGCACTATGTGCGCAGCCTTCCCTCCCTTCTGCCCCATCCCTCCGCGCTGGCATGCGTCCGGAGGATTTCTTTGGGGTTTTTTTCGTATTCTTCTTTTTTATTATTATTATTTATTGTTGAGGGAGTTTTTTTATTTTATTTTTCTCTATTTCCACTGCACATTTCTGCTCCAGCTCCCCAAACTCTTTGATCTCCACCCATCCATCCCCACCCCCCACCCCCT
>VWZO01022464.1:330168-583020 GCA_013396975.1 Bucco capensis | reverse complement strand
CGTATACATGTGGACACACAGACAGACAGACACACAGAGTGCCTGCTCGGCGCAGCCTGAGCAAAGTTTGCCCCGGGGGCAGCCCCACACCCGCTCCCCTCCCGAGCCGCCTGCGGTCCCGCTGTCAGTCACTGCGGCGGCTCCTTTCATCCCCACCGCCCCCGCCCCGCCCGGACGGCGGAGGGAGGGAGGCAGGGAGCGATGCTGAAGTTGTGCCGCCACCGCGCCGCGTCCCACAGCCGCCCCTCGCGGGCTCTGCTCCCGCCGGCTGCGGCACGGCGGCCCCGGAACAGGCGCTGAGTGCGGAGCCGCCGCGGCCGCAACTTTTTTTCTTTATCCGTGGGCTCGAGGGGAAGCTGGGTTGTGGGGGAAAGCCTCCCCGGCCGCTCCATCCTTCCTCCCGACCTCCCGCCCTCCTTCTCTCCCGGGGCTGTTTCTTTCTCGGTCTGCCAACCCCCGCCTCCCTCCGAGCCGAGCCCAGCCGTGCCCGGAGCCGGGGGCGAAGCGGCGGACAAAGGCCCCGTGGGTGCGCGCCTAGCCGCGGGGAGTGCCGTCCCCATTTCCCAGGGCGCCCCCTCCCCCTGCACACGCCTCGCCCCCACACTCTCCCCCCTCAGCCATTTTAACTCGGGTGGCGGCAACTTCAGTCGGCGGCGAAATTCGGGCGGGCTCCGCGTCCCCTCACCCCCAGGGTGAGCCCGGGCCCCGGGTCGGGGGTTGGATGGATGGGGAGGGGACGGGACTCCTGGGGGGCGGTCCCCGGCGCTGTCCCTGGGGGCGGGCGGAACATAGACGGGTGTATTTCGACTCGTTGCGGCCGTGCGGCTCGGCGGGGCGAGGCTCCCCGCGGGGCCGGTGCCGGTGCCGTGTGGGAACGGGGATACCTCGGCCCCGAGGGGGCGGACGGCCGGGGGTGTCCTGCTGCCGAGAGCAACCCTGAGGACTTCACGGGATTTTTCCTTCTTCTCTCCTTTCTCCTCCTCTCTCCTCCTCTCTCCTCCTCCTTCCTTCTCCNCCGCCCCGCGGCGGGCCGGCGGCCGCGGCAGACGCCGCGCTGCCGTGAGGATGCCGCAGCTGCCGGGGGCCGGGGGCGGTGGCGGGGACCCGGAGCTCTGCGCCACCGACGAGATGATCCCCTTCAAGGACGAGGGGGACCCCCAGAAGGAGAAGATCTTCGCCGAGATCAGCCACCCCGAGGAGGAGGGCGACCTGGCCGACATCAAGTCGTCCCTCGTCAACGAGTCTGAGATCGCCCCCAGCGCCAACGGGCACGAGGTGCGCGGCCGCGGGGACTCCACAGGCACTCCACGGGGCAGAGCGGAGCGCAGCGGCCGCAGGGTTTCCGCTGGGCTCCGGGACGCTGCCGCCGACGGCGGGAGGGATGGAGGGAGCGAGCTTCGGCGGGGCACTGGGGAAAACCCCTATAATACGATTTTTCCCTAAAAGAAAATCTTCATCCCACCCCAAATCTCGTTTCCAGAGGGGCGGCGGGCAGAGCCGGGAGAGCTCCGCGCCCAAGGGTGGGTTTTGGGGGGACGGGAAGGAGGTGGCCTCCTCTGCGCTTCGGCCCGGGACGAGAAAGTTGACTCGAGTACCCTGACGGTGCGGTGCTGTTAGACCTCAAGCAGCCATAAAATTCCCTCGGTAAAATCAGCAGGCTCGAAGTATTAGCCCTAAACTCTTTAAGTAATTTACACAGAACTGTTTGGGGACAGATTCCCGACGCTAAAACAACTTCAGGGCAAGTGGGCATCCTTCCTGCCTTTTTTTTTGCATGTTTTTTTTTGTTGTTGTTGTTTTTTCCCACATTTTTTATTCGTTTGTGGGTTTTTTTGTTTGTTTTTTCTTGATAAGGGCAACCTTATTTTCCTTGTTATTTTTTGTATCTTTTTACCAAGAGCGTTTCGACCACCGATTTTCCAGAAACAAGCTCCTTTCGTTAAATGTAGAATTTTTCTGCTAGAAACGCTCTGCAAAGCCCAATAGTTACTAACGTTGTCATAAACCAGTTGTTTACACAAACGTTTCTGGTACAGTTACCTTCCAAGCGACTTAAGAGGGAAAAGAAAGATGCTTATCTCTTGGCCTAACTTTTTTTCTTTCAACAAGAAGCTGTAGCACTGCTGGTCGATAAATGAGCATCCATGCAATGACTTTTCTTCTTTTCCTTCTTCTTTTCTGATGGTGGATTCCCTGCGGTCAGGTTTCCAGGCAGAATCAAGCACAGGATTCCTACCATGATAAAGGCAGAGAACACCCCGAGGAAGGTGAGAAGCACACGGTCCTCTCTTGTGATATTGTCCCTCTTAGTCCCTCTGTGAAACTCCAGAAAATCTGGAGCTTGTTTTCTTTTGAGGAACATAAACTGTAGCACCTTTTGGGGATGAGGGATGCAAGGGTGCTTTGAAAGCATATTGAGAAAGGAGATGAATGTGCAGCATGTTTGTCTTGAGTGACCAAATGGTATTTCAGTTGTTTAGAAACTGATAAGTAGGCCAAATGGATCTATGCTGAAGAAATAACTATTTTTAGGATATCAGCTTAAACACATCTCTCTCTTCATTGATACAGCGTAGCCAAGTTGTGTGTGTTCAGAAACTGGTTTTTTTACTCTGTAGCCAAAGTCTGTCGCTTAAATCTCTTCCAAACCTAAGTATGAACAGACCATTTGCTTTTATTCGTATGCCAGCTGGTTAATTTTGATTGAGGAGGACAGAGGAAATAACAGAGTTTGCTGAATATCATTTAGGAAGCTGGACACACATACAAAGATAGGATAGAAGATTATGTTTAAATGAAATGCTTATCATCATGAACTAAACCAGATCATCATAAATTCCATACGAAGACAGGCACAGTTCAGCCCTGGTGCTTCCCAGGATTCATAAAAGCATTCATATCCGTGTTCACTGTGTTTTGGCAGTGAGCAGGAGGAGGTCAGCTCTGCACAGTTTTCTTTTCAGCCTTGTGTCCTCTCAAAACCTCACCTATGGGTAGTATTGTTAGCGGTCATATAGGTGGGAGACCTGTTCACCTTCCTTTGCATGACCTGGAACAAAATTCTTTTCCTACAAAACAGCCTCCCTTACTTGGTTTCTCCCTTGACTGCAGTGTGCCTTGTGTGTGTTGAGCAGCACCCCCCTCCCCAAATTATTAGGGTCTCCTTCCAAGCCAGCCCCTGCCCTCTAATTGTTCCTGATGAGCGTGGCCAGAATGAATTGTTTGCTGCACACAGTGGCTCAGCGTGAGAAGGAAATTCTTCTATCTAGTTATCACTACCCTGTTCCTCCCTTCCCTAACAATTATGTTGGAAACCCATCCTGGCAATACTTCTGAATCCACAAATCCTAGAGGGATGTATAAAATGGGGGGAAACTGCTACTTGAGAGATGTGATGTTGCTGATGTTTCTGCCTCAATTTGCACAGCGACTAGCAAAATAAATTGGTTACTTTGAGGCTATCCTGTATTTTAAGGATAAGCTCCTCACTGAGAGTACTGACTCCTTTAAGAATTAACTCCTCTTAAAAAAATGTTAGTACAAATTGCTGCAGACCACTTGCTGTCAGAGGTGATTTCCATGAGTGAGGAAACGTTTGCATGCAGAACATTTTTATGAATGCACAGTGCCTGTTTTAAATGCTCTAACCTAAAAGAAATGCCTATGTGGGGAATAATATAACCATACCTTCCTCTTCCATAGGAAAGCATCCAGACAGTGGCTTATACAGCAAGGGACCATCCTACTCTGGTTATTCTGGGTATATCATGATGCCAAATATGAATAACGACCCGTACATGCCTAACGGATCTCTGTCGCCACCCATCCCCAGAACAGTGAGTTATCTCCTCCAAAGCTGGGTTTTGGCAAGCTGGGTTTGCCTCCTGTTTGGTCTGCAGTGCATGTTCACAGTGGGCTTTTTTTAGGTGCCTTCAGTGATGGTGAAGGTTGAGCTTCTGCTGTTCAAAGGCTCTGTCCAGTGGAGTTTGAGAGCTCTTAGAGGTGTTGGTCACCATCTGAGCTTAGCGTCTGCAGTGTCTGCTGTCCTTTGAGTGGGGCTGGGGGCTTTGGTTTAGGGCTGTAGGATAATGTATGGTGGAATGATGTAAATGCTGTCTTTGTAGTGACTAGGAGGGATGGGAATTTTCTGACTTTAACTCTTTGTTGAGGAAGATCGAGGACTGGAAGCAGAGCTGCTGAAGTTGCTTGTCATTAAGATGAAAAGGTTGAATTCTTTGGTGTTTGGTTTTGTTTTTTTCCCTTCAGATATAGCATTGCTTTCTTCTGATTGATATTTATTCCTGCCATCAGTTGCTCTGTGTGAAGGCTTTATGAATCTGGCAGCACTGCCTTCAAAGATACTCTGTGTCTTCAGCTTCAAATTGTGAAATGGTCGTTTAGGAATTAATAGCAACCGTGAGGCAGTCGTTACAGCTTTCCTTTACATGGTGGCAGGCACTGATTCTACCAGGTTGGTCCGGCTGGTTCTGTTGGTGTAGATGCACATTTGATGGATTTTGATGTGCTTTTAATTTTGGAGAGTCAATTCCCATTTATTTTTGTAAACCTCTTGGTATATGCAGAGAGCGATGGAGAGGCAACGTTAAGATGAGCTGTGGAAATGATATTAGTAGAACTGGAGTAGAGCGGGAAACAAATTTGCTTGTAGGCTTCCTGCTGAAAAAAATGCCACTGCAGCTGTATATGCTGTGATAGGAGAAGTTGGATGCTGTTATTTCCCTGAGATCAAGCAGTTTTCCAGCTTACTGGCTCTCAGGTTTTTACATGGTGATCTTTGTCAAACAACTGGCGTTATTTTTGCTCTCCAACACTCTTAGTTTTTCTTCAGTGTTGTGACTTTTCACTTCAAGAATAAAAAAGAGGGAGGGCTAATCTGTGTTGGTAATTTGACAGTAGCAGGGCATGTTAAATTAGTGGATGTTCTGGTTTGGAATGGCAGGGAGGTTGGGCGCTGGGAAACACATGGATCTGTCCTTTTTCTGTGTCGCTGTTTGTGTCTGCAAGATGCAAAAATACAGGCAATATATTGTTTGCTACAGTTCTGGGTTCTTTTTTGTGTGTAAATTACAGTTCAGAGGCTTACAGCCATTTAGAGTGTAGCATGCTGGCCATGGTCTGTTGATGTTTGTTGTTGTAAATGCTACTCTGAAGAAAACTTCAGTTTGGATATATCGTGGGGAAAAGGATGCAGCTTTAGACTCAGATCTGCCCCTTTGAGGACTGGGAAACTTTTGACATTTTTTTACCTCCTCTTTCCCACATTACCATCCCAAGAAATTCCCTATAGTGCTGGTGCAAGGCTTAGAACAACAAAATTCAGTTTAATTATTCACTGAGGATTTTCTTTGTGTATCTGTGCCATGGGGTTGCCACTCCTTCCTGATCTGGCATTGATGTCCCAAATATTGTGCAGAGGTTGTGTGTCTGCTCGCATCCTTGAGGAACCATTCTACCTGGATACTCTGGAGGGCGGGGGGGGGGACGACGATGACACACATCTGCTTTCGAATTGTAAAGCTGCCTGGTGAACATCTGAGGAGCCACTTTAGTTTGGTGTTGCTCTTGCGTGTTAGAGCAGCACTACTGTTTCGGTAAAACAGTGCTGTTGCAGGGCTGCAATGTTGACATAAGCCTAGAGTTCTTTCAGTTTAACCACAGGGCTACACGCTTGAGTTATTAAATAATTTTTGTGTTTAATTGAACTATAATCTGTGTTAGTCCCCTAACTGACAGCTGGGTTTTAATGGGGGTGAGATCAAAAGGCCATCTCCAGGAGATGACACGTTGGCTCGCTTCATGGCTAACCACAACTGCAGCACCGTGCTGTTGCCTCTTCACCTTCACAGGGTCCTGCCTACTGCCCCACAGGTTTGCTCCTGCTCCCCTTTTCAGGGAGATGTGCCAGGACTGGGGGGCAAGGAGCAGCTCTGGAGGTGGAGGTCTCCCCAGGGATGTCAGTGCTGGGCCATTTGCACGTCCAGCAACCCCGCGGTGTGTACCTGCGCCCTTCCATCTGCATGACAAAGGCACTTCTTGTGGATGCATCTGTTGCCTGGAGGTGTTAGGCAGGATTAAAAAGCCACCCTGGGGCTGTGAATCTTTTTTCTGCCTGGGAAGGACTCTGCTGCCTGCAAACAGCCCAGGGGATGCATCCCTGGGGTAATGCAGCCAAACCCAGGGCAGAGAACATCTCTGATGGAAGTGGCCTCAGCTTGTAATGCCAAGGCAGAGAGAGCAAAGCTTGCTTGGAATAGGAAAAAAAGTTACTTTTGCTAGCATATGCAGGAAAAAAAATGCCTTTAAAAAAAAAAAATAAAAGGCAAACGCTTTATATTTGTGCTTTGTAAAATTAAAAATACAAATCTATAATCAGACATGACATGTCTAATAAGCCTTAAAAGAAGGAAACTGAAGTGTAATTTCAGTGCAGCTTTTGGAGGGAAAAGGGTGCATAAAGAGGCTTTAAAATCTTCCAAAATCTGCTATTGTTGGAGTGGACTTACCTTCCCCATTGTCCTCCTCTGTAATTTTTTTAGTATTATTTTACTGGCAACTGATTTGCCTTTTACAAGTTGTAAACACAGGAGAGTGTTAATGACTAGTTCAGGTACAAGCCTCATGCTGCAGTACATACTCTTTATCAGATAGCAGGGTAAGTGAAAGAGCAAAGCAGTGGGTTTGGGTGGCTGCAGAAGTGTGGCTTGTGATGGCACTAAAACCACAGTAACACCTGGTGAATGTGCATCCTGTGTGCTTGAGATCTCTCTCGGTGGTTTCTCAGCATCGTGGGGGTGCTGAGGATGGGAGATGGAGACAGATGTTTGTTTTCTAACCTGTGTGGGTTTTTTTCTTACTTTTTCGTTAACAGGACTAGTTTTAGGTAGCAAACATTTCTCATCTGTGTGATGGGAACGTGGGGGCAAAGGAGGTGACTGAAGGAGAATCATTTGTCAGTATCTTTAATGAACCCAGAAAACAAAGACATTTTGTCTTTGTTCCTCTCCCTTTTTCAATGAATTAAACTTTCTGTGGGAAGATAGAGGATTTCTGCAACCACCCTTTTGTCTGTTCTTATCTGTTCTTGGGGTCTGGGGCTTTATTTCTTGGTGGCTAAACTGTCTCTTTGTGGCAGCTGGACGTGTTAAATAGTTTGGAGGATACAATCTATAAACACCTTACAGTGACTTGCAAAACCCAACATAACCATTTGAAAATGATGAGGAATTCTGCTAAGAGAATTGGAATGGAAGGAACGGTGTTTGTAGGCAGGACCCCCCTACTCTGCTGAAGTTTTGGGTATTCTTTGTTTGCTTTTGCATGGCAAGGAGTATGGAGATAGCTTCTGTCTTGAAGAGGTAACATCCCAGGAGAAACTGTGTGGATAATATGGACAGGAGAAGGATGAGGGTAGAAATAACAGGAATGAGTGCCTACAGAGCCTCAGTAAGAGGGTTTTGTTTCCCTAGCTGCATGTTGCTGTCACTCTGAAAGCAGGCTGGTTCACTTGCTTGTGGGGAATTTTTTGGGACCCCAAGGGGAATGTGTGGGAGCTGCATAAGGATGTGAACCTGATTTTTAATAATACTGTCTTTTCCTGAGAGTTCTCTTCTGCTGACTCTGCAATTGTAGGCACTTGCTGGAAAGCTCCTTGGCCCGAAATGAAGTGTTTTGTAGCGCATCTCCTGCTCCTGTATCACCCATCAGAAAGCTTTGCACTAATTCCAAAGTTGGCATCAGAGCAGGATGCTCTGAGAGCCTTAGGCAGCTGTAGTCCTGCTGCACGTCTTTTTCTGCCCCCTGCAACCCCAGATTTGTGCCTGAGGTAAGGGGCTGCAGGGGTAGCCGAGGAGCTCGACAAGCCAGAGCTCCTCACCCAATGCTGAGCTCTGCTGCTTCACTCTGTACAGCTCAAGTTGCACCAGGGGAGGTTTAGATTGGATATAAGGAGGAATTTCTTCACTGGAAGGGTTGTTAAGTTTTGGCCCAGGCTGCCCAGGGAGGTGCTGGAGTCACCATCTCTGGAAGCGTTTAAGAAATGTATAGATGGTCTACTTAAGGACATGGTTTAGTGGTATGTTAATGATAGGTATGGTTGGACTTGATGAACTTAGAAGCCACTTCTAACCTTGACGATTCTGTGATTCTGTCTTCTGAAAGAAGTTGAATGATGTCGGTTAGCTCCTTAAGGAACTAACAGAAATTGGGTGCAGAGGAGCATATCACTTCCCAGCTCTGTGGAAGCAGGACTTGCCAGGGTGTATTCAGGTTTGCACAGGGAGGAATGTTAGCACTACTTGCTCAGGGGCTCAATGAGTCGTGTCAAATGCCAGGCACCTTGGGAGAAGAGGAGTCAGCTCAGTGCTAATAGAGGGACCTCACTGCTGCAAATGCATCTCTCAGCTGCTCTGACTCGAGCATCACAGATGATCAGGCTGAGATAGGAGCCAGATCTCTGTGAAACGCAAATCCAAGCCGTGAATTGTTGTGGGCTGAGTTTTGGTGGTGCTTTCTTTCTCTTCCTTAGTAAAATGAATTCTCCATTTGGAAAATGAGACAGAAGTTACTTCAGAGCCTACAGGTTGGCGTTTGTCTGACGCTTGATCTGGTTGCTTGTGATGATTGAGGCAGAGTCTTGTGTACATATGTCCATCATTAGTGTGGTCTTTCTGCACATATTGATGGAGAAAACAGCCTTTATGCTTTCGCTACCTTCTCCTTGTTGGGCTGATGCAATTAGCAAATCTTCCTAGTTGTGAATGGGCAAGGATGAAAGAAAATGTTCTCCTGATGTCTCAGTCCAGAGGCAGCAATTGTGTGTGTGTGGCTTCAATGGAGCCACCCATTACAAATCGTCAAGGTTGAAGCTTTTGTGTATCAATGTGTGCACACTTAATGTCCTTACTCTCATTTTTTCTGTATTATCTAGTAGATAATTCAATATAAACGGTGAACAGTGGAGCTGCCACTTACATTTTAAGGTGATTTAAAAGCAAAACGTCATTCCTGTTGTTTTGGTGCTGTGCCACCTCTTCTCCAACTTAATTCGAGCCCAGAAAAAAATGTTAATAAGGATAGCTTGTTACGGGCTGCAAGTGCCAGGGAAGATATGGCTCAAGAGGAAAGCCTGAAGCTCCACAGGTTCAGGCATCAAAAGAGGAAAAGACTTTTCCCAGATAGTTGCAGTGCTGGATGGCTGCAGGCATTGGAAAGCCTGGGTACCACAGGCCTGGCTCCTCCCGAGCACTTAACTTCTGTTTATAGTTAGGGAAAATTCCTCCTGATACGGGAAGGAAATAACCCACACAAAAGCATTTTACTGCTGCTGTAATATTTCTGAAGTCCTGTTAGAGGCATATGCTTTTTTTTGCTTGTGTTAAAACACTGTCTCTCAGGAGCAGACAACATGCCAGAGCCTGCTTTAATATGGACATGGAACGGTTTGCAGCCTGAGGTCTGTGCGTGGTATGGTCTGTTGTGATCTCCCATGGTGCTCTCGTGTAGATGGACACCAGTCCAGCCCATGGCTGCTCCAAGAGAAACACTGCCATGAGCTGGGCACATCCTTGACCTGGTTCTTGGTGTGTATCCTCCCTACTGCTGCAGGGGAGCCACACTCCTCATGCTCCAGCTGCACATAAATGACTCCCATTTACCTCAAACTGCCCCCATCCTGGCTACCAGGCATTTATCTCTAAGCTGGTTTTGGCCATGAGATGTGTTTGGCATGAAGACCATTCTCATCTGGCTGCTGGGTTTGTCCCTTCTTGCAGAACGCTGAGGGGAAGGCATCACAGCTGCTTGGTGTGCTGCTCCTGCCCAGGCTGTTGGGGATTAGTGTCTCTGTCACTCTGGCCCTTCATAAGCATTAGCTTCACTTAAGGAAATTGCATTCAGAATAACTTAATCTAGCAACCCCAATGGCTTCTATTTTGAGACTTGGATCTTGTGGATATGTTTATTTGGTTTGGGTTTCCCACTTCAAAGGAATCTGTCCTCTCAGCAAGAAAGTGATTGAGCACATAAATAAAAATGTATTCATTGAATCTTTGGGATTGAACTAAAAGTGCAGTAGGGAGTTAAATGTGTGCACCAACTGTGCTAATCAGCCAGGGATTGCCTGTTCTCCTAAAGGGGAAGAAAAGTGGTCCGAACTGCCCAAGGAGAAGTGGCTTGCCTTCCCCTGGCTTCTGGCAGTGGTGCTACTTGCTGATGCTTCAGGTTGAGATGAAGGACCTAGAGTATCTTCTCCTGCCATCTTCAAAGATACCAAACCTCTCGTGTAGAAGAGTGTTTTGATGGACCTGAAAGATCAACTTGACATTTGTTGCTTTTCTTTAAGTGGCTGGGGGTATAGGTGAAGTTGTGGAATAAAATCAATAGGATTGAGCTTAGTCAGCAAAAATGATGAGTGTAAAGTTAGGAGGCTTTGATTGAACAGATATAAAACGGGCAGCTTATCTTAAAAGTAAGCATACTGTTGTCACCAGCTGTAGCATGTAAACCAGAGAATCCCTTGGGTTAGGAGTTATTAGGCAAGCCAGAGAACAGTTGTTGATTCCCAAAGGCCTCTGTCTGTCCAAGTGCTTTCAACACTCTTGCCCTGTACTTCAAATAGTGCCGCAGAGGCAGTGAGCAGGTCTGCTTCAGCCAGGCTGGAGAAGTCCCTTGGAGCTTGAGATTTCATGCATGTGTTTGCCATGAAGTATATTCTGAAAATGCTAGTGCTTCAAACAAAGCTGATGGCAGCACAGCTTTCCCCCTTGGCTGACTTGAACTGAGCTCTGAACAGGGATGTAGGGGTTATCCAAAGAAAACTAGTCTGGAAGTGGTCTGATTCATCACATACATTCAGAAAAAAAACAAAACCACAAACAGGAAAAGGGAATATGGGGCTTTTGTTGGGCAGTTTTGTTGGCTCAGAGGTGGTGAGCAGTGAGCTCTGAAAAGCTGTCCCTGTAGGAGCTGTATTTCTGGGTTGGGGTCCTAGTGACACTGTCTGCTCAGAGCTAGTGCTCTGGCTCAGTAACTGGTCACTTAGCTGTGCTGTAAGGCTCTATTTCTTCAGCTTTCTGCCTTTTTCTGTATTTCAGAACTGCCTCAGAGATTTATCTTTGTGATTGTCTGTTGTCTCTCCACAATTTTGGGTTATCTTCTTGCCTTGATCTTTCTTCATTCTCCCCAAATCCTGCATTGGCAAGCTTTGTCTGGCATAAAAAAAGTGCAATAGGGAGGTGATGATTAAAGATGTCAACACTTGTCAAATGCAGACTGTGCTGGGGGAGCAGGTCTTTTCCCTGGTGGTGTGCTAAATGCAGATAAACCTTGTCCAGCAGTGCAAATGTGTTTACTTTGTTAAGATGCCACAATCCAGAAAGTGATATAGGGCTGGTAGTTGGACTGAAGAAACCCTTGTTATAGAAAAGTTGAGATGAAGCTGAGCTTGGCACAGCACAGGGACCCCGTCACATTGAGGGGAGCTCCAATTTCTCCCTTCAGTGTCTGCACATGCATTGTCCCTAGGTTCTGTCAAATATAAACACATGTGCAGGTTCAGTCTCCTGAGGAGCTTTCGGGTGTGAGATGGGAGTGAGTTGGTGAGTGATGGTCAGGTGTTGGAGCCTGGGGTGGTGGGGCAGGCTGCAGCATGCCCAGGCTCCCCCTGGGCTGCTGAGGATTGACATGGAAAAGTGAGCTCGCAGAGCTGGCACGGGGAGAGCTTTTGAGGATATTGAGGAAATGAGCCATATACTGAATATACTAAAATACATGTTGAGAAGCATAAGCAGTTAAATGCAGCTGGCGACCGATCACAAGTGATGTTCCCCAGGGCTCAGTGTGGGTCCTAGTTCTGTTCAGTAGCTTTAACAATGATCTGGATCAAGTGTAGCCTCAAGAAGTTTGCAGACCAAACCATGTTGTGTGGAGTGTTGATCTGCTTGAGGGTAGGAAGGCTTTACAGAGGGATCTGGACAGGCTGGATCGATGGGCCAAGACCAACTGTGTAAGGTTCAACAAGGCCAAGTGTCAGGTCTTGCCCTTGGGTCACAATAACCCTGTGAATGGTCCAGGCTTGGGGTAGAGTGGCTGGAAAGCTGCCTGGTGGAAAAGGACCTGGGGGTGCTAGTTGACAGCTGGCTGAACTTAAGCCAGCAGTGTGCCCAGGTGGCCAAGAAGGCCAACAACATCCTGGCTTGTATCCAAAATAGTATGGCCAGCAGGGCTAAGGAAACAATTGTGCATCTGCACTTGGCACTGGTGAGGCTTCACCTCGAATATTGTGTTCAGTTTTGGGCCCCTTACTACAAGAAGGACATTGAGGTGCTAGAGCACATCCAAAGAAGGGCCCCTGAAGAGAGCCCCTAAAGCTTTTTGTTTTGCTACTCTCTGACCCTAGCATGATGGGTCATATTTGTGTCTGTTCTTTACTGCCCAACTGAAGTTCAGTTTAAAAAGTAAGTTTGAACTAGCATGCTGGATTTGGAAAATTTGTTACTCAGAATCTTCTGTCACACATTATTTCATGTTTTAAATAACCCTGGTGTAGGGAGAAAAGGAAGCTGTGCTGGATTTAAAGGGGAAAAAAAAAGAAATAAAACTTTAAAAAGCTTAGCTCTTAAGTGTGTGGATGTTTTTGGCTTTTTTGGGAATTTTTCCCCCCCCTTAGTTATTTTGAGGATATTTCTAAGATATCCTGTTTGAGATGTAAATCTTCAGGAGGAAAAATTGGACTAGGAGAACAGCAAAAAAATGCTCATTTGTTAGGCAACTCCCCAGATATTTTGACAGCACCACTGCAAGCATCGTTATTTTTTAAACTAGCATCTACTAAGCTTCTTACCAGAGTTACCTGTAAAAGATGACTTCATACTTTGTAATAAGAGGAAATATTAAGAGACTCCAGGAGAGGTGGCCAAAATGCTGTTTTGCTTGAAAATTCAAGGGCCCTCTCAAAACAATTTGTGTAGAAAGCTTTTCCCCTCCTTCTCTGAAAGTTTAAATCCTTCCTTTTCTTTCCAGGGATATGTGTGTAAATGAGAATATTACCGGCTAATGGGGGAGAACAATAAGTATTCAGTCAGAAAATGTGGTTTAATCAAAGCCAGTTCAGAAACCTCTGTGTTTGGGGCACAGGCAGACTTCTTAGGAGAAGATTTCTGAGAGGGTTTTGTGGAGCTTGTCTGCTTCTGGCTCCAGGACTGCAAGTAAATAGTTAGCTTAACAGTAGTGCTCACTGCACACAAAAATGCCCTCCTCCATTACATGAATCTTTCTGGCCAACGTCTACTGGACCAAGAATTTGTACAGTTTCAGTCAGCAGAAGAGCCTGAGGGGTGGGTTTTGCATTCCTCTTCACAGCCCTGGAGGCCATCACTCACAAGTGGGCTGATGTTGGCCTTTCATGCATTACCTGCATCCCTTCTCCTCCTTTGGGCTCAGTGGGTTTGCCCAGGAGAGGATGGCTGGTTAGGACAGTCGCTGAGATTTGAGCCTAGGGGGTTAAGGCAGGACTGGGAGAGCTGCCTGTAGAAGTACCACTGGTAGGTTGTAGCTGTTTCAGGGGTGGAGTAAAAGTTTGTGCTTGTGCAATTAAGCATGAAATAGGTGAATTTTGTGTATAATTACCCAACATTGAGTCTAGCATGAGGATATAACCTGTGGAAATTGCAGCAGATTCCCAGGAGGTATCCCTGGCACCCACGCTGCCATGGGGAAGGTGGTGGGGGGTTGTGTCCTCTGCCTCTCCCCACTCTACTCCCAAAAGCAGAGGCACAGCTTGGGAGGATGCTTCTGCAAAGGAGGCCCTGAGAAAGAAGAATTTTTTTCGGAGGTGATGGCAGAGGTGGGAACAAAATCCATATTTCCCGAGTTCACTTCAGGAACCCACCTGAAAGACATCTTGCTTATGTTTCTCTGGTGGTTTTTGGTTGGCTCTTTTCATAAAAACAAACCAGAAAGTGAAAGTAGAAACTGGGATGTGTGTGGAGGGAGGGAGTAAGAGGGTTAAAACCAGTGCAGGTAAGAAGAAAGTTGGTATCAGTGTTGGCTGTGGCTGTGACTCATTCCTAGCATTTCAGTGAAGGGCTGAACAGTCCTACTGAAGTTCCTAAGTAAAACCAAGGAGAAGCTCAAGAAAATTAGCTAAAAAAGTTTTTGTGAAGAGGCAGACTTTGTGTTTTCTCATTTTCCCTCTCTGCCGGCAAAGCAGCAGCTGGATCTTCCATTTCTGCCTTCTGTTTGCTCTCCCCTCACAGGGGAAGCAACCTGCTTGACCTCAGCATCATTAGTTTCACCTCTCGCTTTTGTCTCCATCCTTCTCGCAGAAGTGCAGCACAGACACAGTTAGAAAACCAGCAGAGTGTGCTCCCTCTCCCAGGAAGCTGCCATTGATTCGTGGCTCTTGCACACAAAATGCTGGGCATGGCTGGCCAGGGGTTCTCAGCCAGCTTCCCTGGGAATTGGTGTGGTGGGGCTGGGAGGACCTTGCTCCACCACTTCTCAAAGCAGCTCATTGGGACAGCATCTCAGCAGTAGTGGCATCCGTCTTCAGCTTCCAGCCACAGTGGGCATCTCTCATGGTCTCACCGAAGTCCATGCCCTGTGCCTCAGCATCCTGTGGTGGGAAGAGTGGTTTTCAAAGAAGGTACTGGCTAGTTTGAAGCTGCAGGCTTTAACCTTCTTCCTGGGCACCCATGAGCACAGCTCTCAGCTTCCTCTCTGTGTTTCTTGAGCAGTGTTCCCTGGTGGCATTGCCTCCGTGCAGTTACTTAGGTCATCAATGTGTTTTCTCTTCACAGCTCTGTGGCTCCAGCCTATACTTGTTGGCCACAGCTAGTGGCTGCACATCCCCCAGCACCACAGCCAAACCTAAAACTCAGTTTATTGCAGTCACTTTGCATTGATTAGGATTTAAAGAACTAATGAGGTTTGTTGTCAGGTCCCTAAGCTCTCCCTAATGTGGTCACCAAAAAAATCCTTCATGTGGCCTCTGCTTGGGCATGGAGAGCTGCCTGTGCAGGTTGTGTGATGGACTGCACAGGGTGAAAGGCTGGCTGACAGCCTTCACGTGCCTCTTTTGGGCTGAATAGTGTCTCTTACCTTCAGTGAATAGCTGCAAAAAGCAGCAAACTTCCAAGCAAAAGCATCAAGTGAATCCTCTGCAGGAGAACACAAAAGTCCCTGGAAGGGAAAATAAGCAGTAATTACAGTAAAACATGCTTTTTCATCACAGTAATGGTTCGACGCTGAAAGGCAGGGTTGCAGCATCATGCAGAAGTGACTTCTCTGCTGCTGTTTCTTCCTAGTGGCAAGTGTTTTGGAGACCTTTGCAATGCTACACGTTGCTTGCTCAGTTTCTGGAGGCTGGCATTCATTTCCAGATACATGAGACTCCTTGTGGGATAGGCAGAAGTTGAATGAGCTGCCCTGCCAACATGGCAGCAGCTATATCTGTTTATAGTGACTGCTCCAGCTCTCTGTATCTTGCCACTCTTTACTTGGGATTGCTTTATGAGCATCACTCAGGTTATCAGAATGGACACCAGAGTCACAAAAAATTTATCTTGATTTAGGAAAGCAGGCTGTGCAGAGGAAGCAGTACATTTTCTGGAGTAGCAGGAGAGCAGAGGGTGGGGAGAAAGCCCCAAACCCTTGGATTAATATAGAAAATATTCATCCTTAATAATACTAAAAAGCTATAAGCTTTTAAATCTTGATAAATAGGTTACTATGCTCAGCTATAGTTTCATCCTCAGTGTAGTTAGTGTGTGTTAAGGAACAGTCAAAGTAATAATGAGACAGTTTCCAAGCCTTGAAATGAGAGACACATAAGCTCTGTGTCCACAGGGAAAGGGTAGGTCCTTTTTTGTTGTCTTTGAGTCAGGGTTTTAATCACTAGAGGGAAAAAAGGAGTGTTAGAACAGCAGAAGAAAAATGATACAGCTAGAAGAAAATTGTTTCATTGCTGATACATGGATGCTCATAATGTTTAACTCTTTACAGATTATGCTTTATCTGCACATTCTTCCTTCCTCACCACTCTGCCCACTATAGTGGCAGCTACCATATTTCGAAATTACTACCCTTAAAAGCTCCTACTCAGTGGTTTTAACATGATTAAAAATATTTGTTGAAGTAGCAATGGTGCTCAGACTGGTCAGTGTATGGACAGAGAGTGCTTCAGCTGCTGCACCTTCCTGGGCTCTCCCTTTTTACATCCTCCTTATCCCCCCTCCTTTCTATTGATAAGTTTTAAAAGTTTCTTGGCAATATGCTTTTTTCAGAGCAGTGAAGACATCTGTGTGATCAAAGCTCAGGAGAGTCTCTCTCAATAGAGACTTACTTTTGTTTTCACTAGCAAAGCTGGACGAGGAGAGAGGAGGAGCGTGGGAGCATTTGATGTCCCTGAAAACAGTGTTGTGGCAAGAGTAGTTTTAAGGCAGCCTTAGAGTTGTCTGTACGACTGGAGGAGAGGGAGTCTTAGAAGAAGGTTTGTGGCAATTTACACTTTTAGATCATTATTTATCTTTTCAGATAACTAATGAGGATTTAGCATTCGTTTGTGTGTCTGGTTTAGGGTAAAGCAAACCTCTGTCATTTTGCTACAAGTTGCTGCAGAGGGAAGGTGACAGCCTGGGCATCTGCATTATTTTGCCTTGCATCAGGTGCTAAAAGTCACTAAACATACCGTGAGTCACAATATTTTTTCCCAATTGGACTCGCTCACCCAGTCGTATTTTTACTTCGTCCTTTAGGCTGGAAAAAGCATGTGCATAATCAGTTCATTTTGTGTGGTCTAGGCTATAAAAATGCCCCCTCTGTTCTTTCCATATGAAAAACCTGTTTTTAATTCTGGGGGACTTATATAATTTTCTGTGCTTTCTTTTGTATCTCAGATTAAAAACAAATGCTCCCTTCCCCTAACTTTGCATGTTCTAATTAGGGAGTTGTGAAAATAAGTCATCCTTCGGCTTTTGTTACTTTCAAACAGCTATCGGTGATGTCAGAGTCAATACTAAAAGCATTAAGAATGCTGGCAGAATGTAATGCAGCTGCAATCCAACATGATGTTGGAAATGGGGTTGAGAGCATAAAGGCTTTCCATATTCCCAGGGCGCACAACTGCTCGCGGCCTTGGCTTTGATCTCTTCAAAGGCTGCTGCCTCCTCCTAGATGGAGAGACTTGGCTGCCACTCGCTCGCATTGAAAAAAGGCAGAGGTCTCTATTCAGGCAGAAATCAATCACTGTGCAGAAACAATTATGTGTAATTCAACCATCATGAAAACAGGGCGAGATTATGGGTTTGTTACCTGAGTGACTGCGTGGAGATGGGGAGCAGCGGACGCGGGAGTCCTGCTGACATGCCACATCTTGATGACAATTATAGACACATGAATGATGTGGCGGGCGGGGGCGGCGAGATGACAAATGCTGGTCACGCTGTCCAGCAGAGCAGAAAATGAGGTTACAATTGGGAGATAATGTTTGCATATGTAACCATATTTCAGCAAGCTGGGCAACTTCAGGGAATAGCTGAGACGGGCGATCGTAAACAAAGTCGGTGTGTGCCATGGCTGTCAGCTTGCTACCCTACAGAAGTGCCTATGTTCAGTGAGAAAGCTGGCTGTCATGTCCTGAAGAGCTGCTTGTTCAAAACAGTCTTTGCAGGGGGGTGGGGGAGGGAGAGGGGAGAATTGCATGGGAAAAAGAGAAATCTCCTGAGTTCAGCCTTCAGAAGGCAGAAGAAGCAACCACAAATCCTTCTCCATCCCTCTGTGTCTCAGGACAGGGTGGTGTTAACATGGCCATGAGAGATGCTGTTTACAAACTGCATTGACGAGCACATGTCTCACATCTCCTGCCTTCCCCTCCCAGCAGGGATTCAGGAGAGTCTCGTGGTAGAGCACCTCTCAGCCAGAGCATTTTTTAGATGTGCATGGTAACATTCCAGCTGTAGTAAGCTGTCGGTGGTGTGACGTGATGCTCAAAATATCTTCTCATGTCTAATGGCCTCCCTTAATTAGGAACTTTTCCTTTGCTTCCCCTGAGTGGTGGACTGTCTTTAAAAAGAGTGCCAGTGTGTGCAGTATCTGCCACAAGAGTATTTATTTAAAGTATTATTGCCTATAAAGTCTTAAAATAGTTTCTCCTCCCCAAAAAGGCAAAATAAAACACAAATGAGTGATTATGAAATGGTATCCCCGCTCAGTTTGGTACACAGGATGAGCTTTACCTTTTATACTGCTCAGGCTTAGACATCAGAGGCGCAAGAAGCTGCTTTGAGTTACAGATCTTCAAACAATAAGTCAAAACAAAAAAATCAATCCCTCCAGTCCCTGGGTGCAGTTAGCTAAAGATAAAAGAGAAAAATAAAGTTATGCTAAAGCAGATAGAGGAAAGGAACAGATATGCCAAGGAAACACAGAGGACAAGTGCAGAGTTGAAGTGGGCCTAGTGTGAGCCAACATCAATGAATTTTTATCTTATCAAAAAGTTTTAGAGTTGCCAATTCTTTTCCAACTGGATCCACTCTGCTCTGGGGCTGCCCGAAGCGATGTCTTCAATAAAAGTTGCTTCTCCCCACCCTCTGCATACCTCCCTCTGCCTCCTAAATGTGATCACACACAGGGATTAGGCTGCACCTCACTCAAGGTACAAAACTTCACTGCAGACTTCCACAGTAAATGAAGGATTCTCATAGTCCATTGTTACTACAAATATGAACTGAGATTTCTTCTTAAGAATTTGGTTAAAAGTGTATAATCTCAACAAAAGTAAAACTGTTTCCTTCTGGGGATATTTCTCCTCTTCCTCTGCTTCCCAATAAATTTAAACGGCAAAGGAATTTTTTAAATAGATTAAAAATAAATAAAGAACTTTAAACTCTTTTTCGTAGCTGATTCATGAAGTTTTTAAAGTCAATTAACTGTCTTGATTGAATCAAGTATGAGGATTAAGTCTTAACCTGTAAAGCAGAGAGCATCATGCCCCAAAGCTGTGATAAACAAGCTAAACCCCTCTGTGTGCCTCTCCAGGATTGACATCTCAGGGTGCAGTCAAACCAAAAAAGCCTTCTTTGGAAAGAGGTCTGTTGGCTTTGAGCTTCTTCTGTTTCTGTTGCATCTTTAGAAGTGTTTATATTAGGGGCCAGTGGATATGTTGGATTCCCTTCAGGAGGAGCATCCCTGGCTCAGGATGGCCGGTGCTGGTGCCTGCCCACAGCCACATGAGAGGCATTCAGGAGCAGGTAATGCTCCAGGTAATAGCAACTCCACCAGCAGAAAACACATTTATCCAGCCCAAAATAATTAATAGACATGGATGGTGCATTGTGTGCAAAAGTACCTGGAATGCACTAATATTCAAAGGATTTGGGAAAGCCTAGTTGATGCACAACTTCATTCCAGTAGCTGATGTCTCAGGGCCTGTTCCCCATCTACAGTGCAGCAAAATACCCATTTCATAGAGGGGATGACACAGCAGAAGAGGAATAATAAAGGAATCTGGACATGCAGATGCAAGTAAGCTGAGGCAAAAGTATTGGTATTAGATCTTGCTCTTCACTGAGAATTTAAATAGGTGATTTCAGATAGCTGCCTGGTAACCTGGGACTGGCTCTTCTCACTTCAGGCTGCTGAACTGCTGCTTTGAGAAGAACATGAATCACACTTTTCTATGTAAACAATTGCATGAACTGCTATAGAGGTGTTTATGGGATTAGAAACTGAACAGGTAAAGGGTTAGTGAATATAGATTTTATTATGAGATATGGAAGATGTGGTCCAGAATGTGAAAAAATGGTATCTCCGGTCTTTCATTTTGATAAGGTAGAAATTACTCTGGGTAACTCAGAAGAAACACTCAGCTAGTTGTTTGCCTTAAAAAAAGCATAAAAATCTGCAGCTGGATAATGATTCCTATTCATATCAGAGTCGATCGCATCTTAAAGATAATTTTTTTTTAATTGCTTTAATAGTTCTCCTTTCAGTTGTCTTCTTTGAAGTGAAGAGTAGCATGGCATGATACCTCATCAGGAGCTACTACTGAGGGACTGAGCTGAAGCTGGAGGCTGCCCAGCTACAGCTGGGTGTTGTGAAGCTGCTTTTATCCTTTACAGCTTTTAGTTTCCTCCAGTCTGAGCTGCAGGTGAAGTTCTTGTCAGCAGTAATTGGCAGTCTCTCAAAAGAAACATTTTTGTGTTTTGCAGAGGCAAAACCAGATCCAGGACTTGGTACTCAAAATCCTGGGTGTGGGTTGTGCTGCCTACAAACCAGTGTGGTTTTGCAAAAGTCACTGGGAAGAAGACCACTAGTCCGTGGGGCAGCTGATGTAGAACAAAGATTAGTGCACAATGATAGATCCTGCCCAGAGAAGGGAGGCATGTGGTGCTTTGTGGTCTTTCCTGGGTCCTTCCTGAAGGATGCTAAGCACAAGCTGCAAAATACATTGGTCAGAATCAGGATGAACTAGGAGACTTAGTGTGATACTGTAACTCAATCTGAAATGGGAAGTGCCTTAACTGACCTTAGAGATTATTTTGCTTTTTCTTGTGTTTAAGTATAGTGTTGAATGGAAACAAAGGAGGGAGCAGAGGTGAAGGGCAGCTGCAGTGCTTTAGTGGCCTCTCTGCCCCTTCTGCCCTCGCCTAGCCACTTTGGGAAGCATCAGTCATCTCCCTTTCCCATCTCAAATATGTTGATTAAAGTATTGGAGATAAAAGTGTTGACTGGGCCTGGTTCCTCTCAGTGTGGGGCTTTCCTTTCTTTGTCCTTTTTGGTCTGGCCTACCTGAGCATCCCAGCAATAGCAGCTGACTGATTTAGCCTGTGTTAACTCACTGCAGTACAGAGGCTCCATTATTTCAGCTCTTCCAGTACAGCGTGCAAGGAATAAAAGCAGTAGCTAAAGGCTGCATCAGGCTGGATGGAGCAGGGGCTAAAAACAGAGCACGGAGATGTCTGGTGAGGAGCTGGTGAACCCATCCTGTGGCCTCCAGGGAGACCCTAGGAAGCTGGAGCTTGCTGGATGGCAGGAGAGGCATGGTTTCTTAGGGAGGGAGCAGCCCAATAATGCTGGGATAACTTTAATGCCAGCAGCACTCGTTGTTCAGAGCTGCACTTAACTTAGTCTAATTGGGACACTCAGATTTCAACCCTCAGCAGACAACCTGAAAGGGGCAAATGATTTGTTTGACACCCGTGATACATAGCCAGTGTCTCTCTGGCTCCTCCTGCAGTTGACCCAGACTCTGGGGGCTGCTCATTGCCAGGAGCAAATATTTCTGCTCTCCTGTGATGGGAGTGGAAGAATCAGTGGCCATGAGGAGAGGCTTACCAACATGAAGTCGCTTGTGGCTGTGGCAGCGAGGAATGATTGCCCTGAGCTCCCAATGGGCACATTTCTGCCCCGAGGTTGCTCTGGCAGCAAGAAGACCACTGTGGAGATGCCGGCTCAAAAACTCTGCCCTGTTCAACTCCTGTCCTGCTGGAGCCAAGCCTTAAATAACAGGCAGATGTTTGCAGAGCATGTATTATGGAAATCAGACCAGTCATAACTTGACTGCTCTAAAATAATGCGTGTCTCTTTAGAAGAGTGGTGGCTTAGTTTTTTTTGGCTGGAGGCAGAGACAAATTTGTGTGTGCAAGGCAGTGGCCTGTGTGGGGTGGCAGGGGCCAAGCCGTGCCATACCCACCCCTCAGGGCATATTGGCTGTCCCAGGGGAGCACCCACCCTGGCAGCCAGCACATACCCTGCTCTGGTGGGAGAGTTTCGCTCCTTCCCACTCCTCCTGGCTCGCCCTGTGGTCCTGCCCTGAGAGAGCAGAGGGTGTTGTAGCAATTAGGAGGTTGCCTTCGTGGCAGTTAGGAGGTTGCTGGTGCGGCTGTGCAGCTGCTGATTTGCATGTCTGCCTACATCGGGTAACTTTCATGTTTCTCAGCTTTCCTCCCCGGGGCCACTGTCTCCCACGAGCTCCTTCCCACGCCCCGGCGGGCGCTAGAGGCACACGCCTAACGCAACTCCTGCCTCTGGTGCCCTGAATTGGTGGCTCTGGCCAGGTGGCTCAGCAGCACATGACAGGTTGGAAACTTTCAGCTGCCTTGCAGGGTTTTGCTTTTCCTTATCCTAGCAGGTAGTTGTGGGGAGCTGCTTCGTCATCAGCACTTGCTCAGGGTCACCTGCAAGAGCAGTTCAGTGTCAGAAGTAAGCCTTAGTCTTCTTGTTGGAAACCAGCCTGACCCCCTCAACTGCTCTCGTCACCCTCTCTTCCAAGGGAGGTGTCAGCATAGCAGGAGGAAGGCTGTCTCCTGCTCTCCTGTGGCAGCCTCATCAGCTGGACCTGGAGAAGTATTGAATTAGCTTTATTATGCTGCTGATTTGAAGTCATTACTGGTGTAAGCCGATGCAGTTCCATTATTGTTGATGGGATTGGGGCTCTTCATGTCACAGGTGAATTGGACTCAATTAGCTGAAGCCATGGTCTTAATTAGAAGCTCGGCTTTCAGTGGCTCCTCCTGGGTGCTGGAGGTGGGACATCTCCCCCTGCCTTGCCTCACCTCCCCACGGGGCTCTGTGAGGTGCCACTCCACCCCATGCAGCATCCATAGGCACTGTGTGGCATCCCCTCCTTATGCTGTGCATTCCCATGGCTTTGCTCTGGGGGAGAGGAAACCCAGCACAAAATGTGGAAAGTACAAACCTGCCTCTTTGGTCTTGCTGGTGCAAAGCCCAGTGCATGTGTCATGTCAGCTCTTGATCTGCCCCCATAGTCTTAAGTGGTCTGGCCAGTGGATAGGTGTTCTGCTCCTTTCTTAGGAGAAGGTTAGTCAAGAGTTTTGGCAGATGCTTGGCTTGACAAGCTAAATGGGACAGTTTGTGTTTTCACTAGCTGACAAATTTTCAATGACCCTTATTAAATATTATTTCCTACACCCTGGATGAAGCCACATGTCTGTAAGTGCTTCATCCGGTCATGGGTCAGGCCAGCAGTGTAGCTTCCAGAGAGGGCCAAGCTTCTGCCTCCCACTTGGCTGGAATAGGGACCTAGTGAGCTTGCAAATGGTCTCCTGCAGCATGCCTTCACCTTCCCCTAAGAGGATGCTGCTCTTCCAAGGCATGCTCATGCTGGCTGCTGGTATGTGCCACTGCAGCATGGCTGGCACGTGGGACCATCCTGAGGGCATGGCCAGCTGCCCTACCCCTGCTACTGGAGGTGACAATGTCCCTTCCGAAAGTGTGCACCCTCCTGCTAACTATAGCATCAGCATAGGCTCTATTTTTAGTGTGTATTTTAAGTGTGCTTTTCAGCAAGAGCCCTGAAGGATTTCGGCAGCGGACCTTATAGCTAGGTTTCCTGGGGGTTTGTGTCCTTTCCTGGTAAGGAAGGATGTGCTGGGGATGGGGAGCTCACGTGGCACTCACCGGTGGCCCCATGCGCCACATGCTCACCCAGCCAGCTGCTGCAGAACAGGCAGCATAGCAGCTGATTGCTGCCTCCTGCTAATTAAGAGCTCCTTCCTCTGTTTGGCCTCTGTTTTTTCTGTCCTTTCCCTTCCAAAACCTGATAGAAGTAGAGCTGTTTGGAGACCGTTCCCCCATGCTCAGGTGTGGCTGCGGTTGGACAACGTGCTCCAAAGTTAAGAGGGACTAAGCTGTTAGCGTGGGTGAAGATTGGCTTAACCTGCAACCTCAAGTAAATCCCTTTCAGACCACTTCCTCCATTGAAGGTAGGATTTGGTACCATTGCTGTTGTACCCCATCATAAGTCTAGCTGCAGACTGGCACTCCCTCTAGACAGTGAGGAGGTGGTGAGAAGATGAAGACTTGAGCAACAGGAGAAGGTTTAGTCTGCCGTGGCTTCTGCTTGTTGCATGGGACTGAACCACTTGGAGCTGTTGCGATAGATGCTCACTCACCTTGGTTCCACCACAGGCCCCAGCTTTCCTTGGGCAAGCTAGAGTTTACCTGAGGGGGAACGTCTCTCCCTGTTCCATGGCTATTTGGGAAGGGCTTCGCTTTCTGGAGAAAGACCCTGCAGTTCCTTATAAGCATCTGAGTGCAAGATAATGATGGGAGACTCATGCTTAGCACCTCTGAATTTGTGATCTGCAAAATATCCTTGGAGCTGCCGATGCTGGCAGTACCCTCCTGCATGTGGTCCGTGCCTGGGGGAGGCAGGGGAAGGAAAGGTGCTGCTATTTTTGTTCCAGCAGTGGTTTATGATGCTTGTTTCATTGCCTAGATAGCTTACAGTGGGTGGCATTCACATCAGACACTACCCCACACCCAAAAAACAGAAAACAAACAAAAGCTGAGATAAGCAATGCTTTAAGGAAGATCAAAAACTCCTCTGCGTGTTTCTTCTTCTTGGGGGAACCTATGGTCCAACTGACAGATCAAATACAGGTTTAGCTATGTATACACAGGGCTATCCCCGGCCCTGTTGTTCCTCTCGAAAAGTAGCAAATGAGCAGTATTACTGAGAGGATATGACAGGTTTGGTATGAATCACCTTATCAACACACAAAAGAGGTATTCTCTGAGAATGTGCTGTATTCATGCTCAACAGAGCCCCAGCTCCAAAATGGAAAAAGTTCAGTGACTGTTCCCCTGGGAAGGTGCCAGCTCCCAATCCTATTCCTAGTCCTCACCTTCCCTTGGCAGCCCTTTCATAGTTGTCCTGATGTAGATGGTCAAGCGTTGCCTCACGGTGTTGCTGGGACAGTGCAGTGTATGGTGGGGCATAGGAAAAAGGCTGCTTTGCAGGTGGCAATCACGCTAGACATGCTTCTTGTTACTTTTATCTCCCTAACAAACTTGTCACAGCGTGCATCACTGCTTCCTCAGCTTGCTTCATTCTCATTTCAGCTCAGCTTTACTGGAGCAGCCCTTGCTTTAAATCACACAGAATCATTAAGATTAATTAAGGTCTCTGGAAGAGACCTCTAAGATCATCAAGTCCAACCATACCTATCACTAACAAACCACTAAACCATGGTCCTAAATAGAGCATCTAAATGGTTCTTAAACACCTCTGGCGATGGTGACTCCAGCACCTCCCTGGGCAGCCTGTTCCAAGACTTAACTACCCTTTCAGTAAAGAAAGTTCTCCTTATATCACCTTATATCTTCTTATATATAATAATAAATATGTATATAATCTAAACCTTGCTTGTGCTCAACATACCACCATTTACTATCTGTGTATTTCCAGCCCTGTTACCTCAGATGGGTTGAATCCTGATGGCTGAATGAAAAGTGTAACATTGCCAAGCTGGCTTTTCTTGCAGAAGGTTTTCCTGCATCTTCATGTCACTTGCATAACTTGCATATGTAGGGACTACTCTTGACTGCTGCTGCTATGCAAGAAGTCACCTTCTAAACTTAGCTCTGATACAAGCCACCTTCCCTCAAAGATGCATAGCACTTCTTCTCACTGTCCTTGCTGACGGGTGGGTTTTATTTAGTTCACAGCAAAGATGTGCTCTTTGGTTTGAGTTTTACCCTCATTGTGAAGGTTGGACTTGATAATCTTCAAGGTCTCTTCCAACCTTAATGATTCTTCTGTGATTCTGTCCCTTGGCATGGTGGCTGCAGCAGAGCTGAACAGTGCCAGGCTGTGCCTGGTGCTGGTGGGTGCCTGGCATGTGTGGCTATGGGAGCTGCCACTGGTGTTTCCAAGGGCACAGAGCTGCCTCTCCTTGGATCTAAGCAAAATCCTGTGCCAGCTGGGTAATAGGGAGAGATTAATGACTGCCTTGGAAGCCAGTTTTCCAGCATACTGGCCAGAGGGCAAGCATCATGATAGTTGTAGCAGCTGGTTTGGAGAGGAGGGAAATGAGGGGAAGATAAAATTGCACACCCAGGATGCCAGGGTAGCCTGTGTCCATGCTTTGATGTCTTCTCCCTCCACACCCTCCTGTGGGTTAAAAATGAAACTAGACTGCATTTATAATGGGTGTGTGAATATCTGTATTTAGCTCCAGTGAGCAAGCTCCTGGACTGGGTCCTGAAATGTGGAGAGATACAGTTTGGCCAAAAGCAGGAACGGCTATTTTCTGTGCCTGCATTGTGGGGACACACACAGCTTAACAAATTCTGGCACACATGTACATGCTGGGTTTTGAAAGGGGAGAAAAGGAGGTTAAATACCTTTTTATTCCTCCTTAATGGTCCTGCTGAAGTGCAGAGGTCAAAGTGTGGGTTCTCCCTGCCCCCTGTTGCCACCGCTTTGGGGTGAGGGCTGTGGGATTTCAGCCCTGTTTGGGTCTGTGGTGAGGACACGAGCACAGTGAAGTAAAGAAATGCAGCTGCAGACCAGCCTTGAAATCTCTGAAGCACAGCTAGGGAAGTAGGGCTGAGCATCCTTCCTGCAATGCCCACAGGAAGGGAAAGGAGCCATCCTCACACCCTGGGTGAAAGATGGGGATGGGATTCCTCCAAAGTGGCAGGTGAGGTGCATATGTGAAGGCAGGTAGCTCAGAGAAATTCACTTTCCCTCCCGTCACTGTGCAACACTTCTGCATCCACTTCTGCACAGCGTGCTTTAATCAGCAACCCTCCCCCCTTGGCCCCCGGGCCTTGAAATTCCACAAAACCCAATTAACAGAGATGAGAGAGCTCTAGCATGTATACATATGAAATTTCAGAAGGCTGAAAAAGAGACTCTTAATACCATAAAGCCTGCCCTAAAGTAAAATTTGCATCTGAAATCTACATAGTTAACCCCGTGAGGAAGACAGCATAGCTGAGCACAACTTTTTTTTACCCCTGGAGGGGTAACTTATCCAGGTCTGCTCGGTTTGGTATCAGCCTGCTTGTAGCTGAGAAGTGCTGCAGAACAAGCTCCACACCTCGTGTACAACCTGCAGAGAGCACCAAGGAATTGTAGCTCCAGCTTTAGAGACTACTTCAGTGGCCTGAACAAAACAAAAGAAAAGAAAAAAATTCAACCCCAGCCTGAGAAGATTGTGTGAACTTCTCTGGGTTGGTGACCAAAAAGCAGGCTGGGTGGACCTAGTGTTTGGGTAGACTCATTAAAGGAAGTATTCAAGACTGATCTAATTATCACTTAGAGATTTAGCCCATTCAAGCCAGGGCTCTAGGTGCTTCACAGTTTACTAACCTGTTACTACACTGACTTTTTTAAATGTCCCATTCTGAGCTGTCCTGAGAAAGACACTTCCCCTTTAAAACAAATACAAACAAAAAACCCTCAGCAAATCCACTCCTTTGTGTACAGGCTCAGCGTGCAGAAGGGAGCTGGTGATAAAGCTTTATTCCCTTTCTCTACTTCTATCTCGTCTTGTTTGCGTAAGATACAAAATTTCTCCTATTGTCCTACCTGCAGCTTAATCACATACTAATTGAAGATCACTTTTCTGCTGCTCTGCTCTTTTTTGAGTCTCTTTATGTGCATCTTCTCTAAGAGTGGTACACAAGTGCCCTCTTTAATTATGAGCTAAAAACTCTCACCTGAATGCTTTACATGATTCCCCTAGTTGACAGTGATGAGCTTGGCTTTAAAGGGACTGGGGAAGGGTAGTGCTGAGCATTGGGCAGTGTGCTGGGAACACAGGTAAGTATTTCCCTGCAAAGAGGGGGAAAAAAAAAAAAACCCACCACGAGGCCTCAAAGCTGCTTTTTTTATTACCTCCGGATTCTGCAGAGGGCTGGTTATCTCACGCTGCGAGCCAGCATGATCAAAGCCCCAGGAAAGGTCAGGCATTCCTCCAGGAGTGACACTCAGCTGCCGGCAGCAGCTCCTCCAGCCCACAGAGCTCCCCCAGCCCAGGCTGCAGCACTCTGCTGAAATCCTTTATCTCGTTAACGAGTGAACCTCCAGATTAGGCAGCCCCTGCCTTAGCTTGGTGCTGAGAGTATCTAACACCTGGCCTGGGCTTTCTAAAGAGGAAAGATTTCTTTACATTTATTTATTTTAATAAATAATTTTGTGGGGGAGGCAGCATTTCCTTCTTCTGACTTAGTGTGAGAGAGCTCGATGCTGTGAATGGCTCTGCTCTCTCCCTGTGCTCTGCTGAAGGTTCCTCAGTTCCTGGTTTTGTGCGAGTGATACAAATGCTGAGTTCCAAAACATCTGGTGGATGAGAAATTATGCACAATGTCTTCCAGTGAGAGAGTTGTTAAGTCTTGGAATAGGCTACCCAGGGAGGTAGTGGAGTCACCATCCCTGGAGGGGTTTAACGAATATTAGATGTGGTACTTAGGGCCATGGTTTAGTGGTATGGTAGTGATAGGTATGGTTGGACTCGATGAGCTTAGAGGTCTCTTCCAACCTTTGTGATTCTGTGATACTGTTCCCTCACTGTTTTGATAGACTGACATTGAATTACTCATTTTGGGCTGGATATCCCCTGTGAGCAGTTTGTGTGTGGACAGGGAGATTTGAAGACGATGAGCAGAAGAGATGTTTGAGATGAGCAAATCCAATCTTTATTTCCATACATTAGATGCTATGTTTCTGCATCTGTGCTAGTTTGGTGGTGTCCTGGGCTCTAACTCAAAGGCTCTCCAATGGCTGTGGTGACTCCAGCTTGGGCAGCCTGTGAGATGGAGGGAGAGGGGAGAAACGTGGGGCTCACCTGGTCCTCCTTCCCATCCCACTTGATTTGGTCTGTAAGTACCAAGCTCCTTTCCCCAGTTGGCCACAGGGCTTAAAAGTGGTTGCTGGTATGCACAAGACTCATGATGCCTTTTAAACCCTGCATAGGATATTTCTGCCTGCTGCTAGACTTGATTTTTATTATTATTATTATTACATTTTTAATTCAAGAGCTGCCCTTTAAAATTTGAAAATCACTCTTAAAAGGAAAAAAACCCACCCCACACCCACCCTAGAATGAGCCCCTTGAGTTGGGGCTCATTCTATAGCTCACGGTCCTGGCTCTGGCTGGGGTCTGACTGTCCTGAGCCTGACCGGTTGGTGTGAGGTATTTGCCAGCTTTGTCTTCAGGCATGGGCACTGAAACTACATGAAAGGCAGGGGAGAATTCCTCTGACTGTGTTTCATGGTGAGGCAGCATCTTGGCTGTGATCCAGTACCTGGGAGATGGTGGAAGCACATTAACAGTCTGAAATTTGGGGGGATTTTTATTGTTAAATGAGGGTATGGTGTCCTTATCCTAGCAGTAAGAGAGAACTAGACATGCTTTCTCTCCAGCAGCATGTGATATCACATAGCAGGGACACTTACTTCCACAAAAGGGGAAAATAGTGTCATAGTGTCTTTTTTTATTAGAACAGAACACTTGATTCCTTGTTTAAATGGCTGAAACAAATGCCCCTGAATCTATCTCCTAGCTTGTTTATTAAATAAAGGGGCAAAATAAATCCACAAATAAACGTGGCAAACTGTACAACTGGCTGTGAACATGCAGCCTCTCCAGCAAATTGGAATTGTGTCTGTGTGTAGCATCCACAGAGCCTGCAGCAGGAGTGCCTGTGTCTACTGCCCAACCTCCAGATGATCCTCAGATCCCAGAGCATCAAGCTAAAAGCTGTGCTCCCTGTGTAGGGGAGAGGGAATGGACTGATTGTGATCTCCAACATAGCATGCTGGGAACAGGGAAGGAGCTGACCCTTCTGCTGGGAGCAAGGGGAAAAGGAGCAGGATAAAAAATGTTCTCCAGTGTGTGGTTGTAAACCTTGACCACATTCCTGGTTGGTGTGGGAGCTGGAGGGTTGCTGGGTTGGAGCATCACTGGCTGAGTTTGGCCAGCCCATGCCAGGTGCTGTGGCAGTTTTGGGGTTCACTGCCCTGCAGCAGCTTGCATGCCATGGGCAAGTCTTGTGCAGAAGATATCTCACATGTCTACTCCAAATAAGAAAGGGGTTAACATTGCATTTGGGCCTCTCTGGCACTCTGGACCATCCATCCTGTCAGCAGTGGAGGGGAGAGACATGCTGGATGCTTCCCTGAGCTCTCCTGGCACGAGCTCATTTTTGACCTGATAAATTGTTCAGTGATGTTTTGTTGAGTCTTAAGCACAGCCTTGATTGCAATGAAAAGTACTGAGGAGGGATGCAGTTATGTTAAGAAATTGCCCTCCTCTTCTTCTACCACCCTTTGGGGAGGGAAGAGCTAAGGGCATGAAAAATCTGTTAACAATGGCAGGGCAACAGCAAACTTTGGAAGTGCTTCTTGAATGACATGGAGCATAACTCTCCTACAATATTTGTTGAGTTCAGCAGGACTGAAATACAATTGCAGGGTGACTCCTTGCTACTAGCAGGGCTCTATGTGGAGCCATGAGCCCATCTGGAAGGGTGATTTACTGGAGGTTTGGGCAATCTGGCAATTTAGGCTCTTTTTTTTTACGATGTTTAGACTTCTACACATGTTATAAAGCACAGCCCAGGGGTTTTATGAGGAGGTAGGTGCCTGCTGCACAAAACTTAAGAGTTTAGGGTGGGTGTGGGGTGGGTTTTTTTCCTTTTAAGAGTGATTTTCAAATTTTAAAGGGCAGCTCTTGAATTAAAAATGTAATAATAATAATAATAAAAATCAAGTCTAGCAGCAGGCAGAAATATCCTATGCAGGGTTTAAAAGGCATCATGAGTCTTGTGCATACCAGCAACCACTTTTAAGCCCTGTGGCCAACTGGGGAAAGGAGCTTGGTACTTACAGACCAAATCAAGTGGGATGGGAAGGAGGACCAGGTGAGCCCCACGTTTCTCCCCTCTCCCTCCATCTCACAGGCTGCCCAAGCTGGAGTCACCACAGCCATTGGAGAGCCTTTGAGTTAGAGCCCAGGACAGCTGTGCCTGCATGGGTAAGGCCTGAAAACTGAAGGATATGCCTGGTTTTGGGGAGCCTGAGGGTGCTGTGCAGTAAAAGGAGCCAAGTAGGGCCAGAGGGGTGCAGACAGCTTCCTGGAGGTGAGCACAGGGTGGTAGGGCAGAGGTGAGGGTATGTGGTGAATGGGGCTATAGCAAAGCCAGAGGAGAGCCAACACCAATGTATTTTGGGTCCTGAGGACTCCCTGGGTCATGAAGGTGCTTTTTGGCAGGAATAGGCAGCTCTTGGAGGCTGATCTAGCCCCTAAGCAGATACAGGAGCATCCCTCCAGGGCTCCTTCCTTGGCTTCTCTCTGCAGCTGGAGACAAGGCTTGCTGTGACATTGCCATGTCTGCTTTTCAGGCAGAGGAGGGGAAAAGAATTCTTTCCTGGCCTGCCCTAGGAGACAGCAGGTGAGGTGCTCCATCTTTTCTAGATGGTTCTCTTACCTTCCTTTTTTCCCCTTTCTCCTGCAAACAGTCTGGCAGCTTGCACAGGCTCATTTTAATAACAGTATTCTTCCATCCTGATTCATCTCCCACCCCGTGATGGGGAGGTGTCAGTCCCTCTTTTTGTATCTTTGGGCAAACAGGACTAAAAATGCCAAGCATTTAGGTTTTGTGTTGGTAGCTCAGCATCCAGCAATAGGTTTGTTGGTACTGTTTACACCAAGAGTCCAAATGAAACAGTTGACATGGGTGGTTTGGGCCAAAAAAGTGTTTGCAGCCCTGCTCCTTTGAGACTGTGCCTTGTTTGAGGCATTCTTTGCTCATCCTTAGCTGTGTGCTGTGATTTTCATATGTTTAGCTGCACATAAATGTCATTTTAGAGCATGTTTTTGTGTCTCAGTGACTTGACAAACCCTTTTGGGGCTGATCTACAAAATTAAGTTAGCAGCTTTTCAACATTTTTGTTTGGACTGAAATCATCTTGCACAATGTGGTAGAGAAATAATTCCTGTTGTGACCTTCTCCTGATGGTTCAAATAGCCTGTCTAAGAGACATCCTGTTTCTGGAGGGCCCTAGTGCTTTAATTCCTGTTAAAATTGGTTTTGCCTTCTGTGGAACAGTGCTGCAGAAATTAAGTACTTGCAAATGCCTTTTACCTCCAGATAAACGTTGCAGTTTGCATTTTCAATCCCAGTGAAGCTTTAGCAGACTGCTACTTTTGGCCTAATCATTTGTACATTTTTAGGGATTTTTGATTTTTTTTTTCTTTTTTTTTTTTTTTTTGGTTTAAAAATGAATATTTTATTTTAAGCCTTTGGACCTTCTTGCCCACATCCAATGATGGATGTCTAATGAGATGACTTTTTACCTCCACTAAATGATTATATTGTTTGCACTGATGTATGCTAAGACTTGATGCATTAAATCTTTGGTCATTAGCAGATGCCATTAGCAGAAAAGTCCAAATCACTTACAGCTTGGACTTAAGACTTTTCATTAAAACCTGAATTTGCATGTTATTGGATAAATCTGTTAATACGGTTTAGCTGGACTCAGGCAAGTTTCTTGAAAACTTTCTCCAGTGCATATGCAGGGTCAGTGATGCCTGAGGGCCTTGAATTTGGAGGAAGTGGCCCTTCTGGTGCTTCCTTCATACCCCATCATACACTCCTACACCAACCCCAACCAGCCCTGCCTGCCCCCCCCCCTTAATGCTGTGCACACAGCCATGGCTGTCAGCATTGGGCTTCAAGCTGGGCATGCATCTGCTCCACTTCTGCTGAGAAATACCCCTGAAGTGGCTAAAACCTCAGTGATGGGGGCTGCTTGCCTCCCAGAAAAGCTGGGTAGCCCTTCCTGCCACTTTGGTGGGAGGAGGGAGTTGGCCTCAGCACTGATTTCCTTACAGGAGCCTTTTGGCAGGGATGGTGGCAGTGGGGAATGGGGTTTGTCAGGAGCAAGGACCACTCAGGGAGTCACTGATGTCATCAAATTCATCACTCCTTCATCTTCACATCCATTTCTATCTTCTCTCTCCCTGTTTTTCAGAAGACAGATGAGGCAGGAGCACTTCAAAAAATGTCAGTCACATTGGGTAGCATGGCCAGCATAGTTTGGTCTCTGTTTTGCTGGAAGTAAGCAGTTGCTGCCTGGTCAACCTCTAAGTTGCCAATTTAGGCATGATGAACAGAGGTTTTGGGCCTGTAAAGGTGTTTCAAATGCTTACACAGGCATCTAAGCTCTTCTCCTTACCAAGAGACCAAGCTAAGATGTCTTTCTATGCACGTCATACTCTCTCCTTTTCTTAATCAAGAAAATTTCTATTCAGTGTGTCTGAAAAATTAGTGGTCAAAGAGAAGTTGGCCCATTTCTCAATCTTCTTTGTTATGGCATGTGGTGTTGAAGAGGCTCTAACACAGACTTACTGTAAATACATTTAAGAGAGATCCTATTTCAAGCACTTTTGATCCCCTGTGTGTGCAATACTGAAAGATATCTTCCTGTCACTAGGGTGCAGGACGAGGTTTTTTTTCTCAGTTCCCCCCAGGAACCTGGGCCTGTATCCTGTGGGATATGAGGAGGCCAATGAGGAAAAGTCATCCCATCCTGTGACGCACGTTGTCTGCCAGAACAGGAACATCAGGCTTCAGGGGCTGCCCTCCAACTGCCTGCTTTCACACCAAACTTGTATGTTTGTGTAGGAGATGGCATTTCACCTGCCTGAGCAGTTCTCATGCTTGAATGCAGTAGGTGCTCAAGGGTGTAGAGTTCCTGGGTTGAATATTGGACCCTTTGCCTGGGAGAGGCATGTTAGCTCACGGGTCTAAGCTCCCTGGAGAAGATGCCGAAGTTGTTGTGAACAAGGATCCTGATAACCTCAAGGCAAGCAAAACAAGCTTGTGTCTTTGTCTTAACTCAGCAGGCAGCTCTGGTGACAGAAACCAGAGCAGCTTTGTCCCTAGGAAAGAGCTGAAGACAGCACAAGGGGTGATGTCAGGAGGGGCTCCAGCAGCTTCCCCCCACCCCAAATCCCTGGAGCTCCTTGGCACATAACACCCCTGCTGATCTCTCCCCAGCAAGTGGCTGAGCTGTGGGCATGAGTTCCTCTGATGTCCTTTGGGCTTTCTCTGCTGGTTTAGGCCAACGGTCCTTATCATCAAAGCAATCAATAAGCCAGACCCCTGTGACTGACCCAGGGGCTTGAGCCTGGGCCTGTTAAAGCATTGCAGTGTCTGTGTTCCCCATGGCCAGTAAAGAACAGAAAAGGTTGTGGGCAAGTCAGGAAATGATGGGGGAAAATGCCTTTTTGGCTGATGGGAGCAGCTTGTGTGTGACAAGGATGCAGGAGGTGGAAGATGGAATGCTGTGCAAAGTAGGGACTGGGGAGCTGTGACCCATGGGATATGTTGCCATCGGGAACATTTCCAGTGCCAGTGGTCCTATTTACCAGGTTTTGGGAGTGCTTGGGGTTGAGTGTGTCATTTGATGCTGCAGTTTGCTGCTTCTTGGGTGCAAGCTTTTTGGTGCACACATTTACATCAGAAAAAAAGATGAGATATTCGGGATGGGCAAAGTTAAAATGATCATTGGCTGGCAAATTGTGGAGTGTTCCTTGACAATTAATTACCATCAGAGAGGACATGCTGCTGAGGTTGGAGAATGAAATAAAACCTTACAAAATATTTTAGCAAGGGAAAGCTTTCCCTGTGAGCCTTTGGCTTTGATGGTGGTTTAATGCTCTATCAGTTGTTAGTACATATTTCTAAAATGAATGGGCTGTGCAAAACTAAGTATGATCTGTGTATATGTGGATTTGCAATAGGTAAATAGAAATGGGCTTGTCCTGTCCTGATGGGAGCCTTGTAAGACCTGCTTGCTTCCCTGCATGGTTCACCAGCATTCCAGGTCTCCTGACAGCCTTCCTGAGCCGGCAAGAACAAACAAATTAAGAAGTCGCAGGAGAGAAGAAAATGGAGATAGCTGGGGGATTTCTAATCAAGCTATTTTAATACTAGGTGTGCTTTAATCACTGACTTAATGGCAGTGCTTAATGAACACTTGAAATAAAGCATGTTTCTGTCAGAGCTTCAACACCCATGTTTTTAAAGCTGTCTTGAGGGAACTCAAATGTTTATTACAACTTTTCAGCAAAAAACCCGTCACAGTTGTTCTGTATTAATTTCCAAGATTGAAGGGAAGGGTGAGTGGGTGGGTGGGGGTGGAGTTGAGAAAAGACAAGACTGTAGACAAGCCATTAGCATGGTGGTTTCTCACTAACGTTGCAATTAACCTGAATCCGGTTACCGATTGTAATCCGTCTAGAGAGATGCTTATCCCAGGCTTTATCAAATCCTATTTACTCTTCTCTTTACAATGCTCCCCTGGCTGTTGTATTGAAGTTTTGTGTTGTGCATGGACCCTTTGGGCTTCAGGCAGAGTGATTTGCTCCAACTCCTCTTGCCTATCCTCATATGCTACCTGTGTTTCCAGCCCTGACATGCTTTTTGCTTCAGGTGCTGATCTTTGTGGCCACAAACCGTGATACAGCACCATAGGCCATGAAGCTCCCTTTTCCATGCATTGCAGCCACAACTGCTTGCTGCTGGGCTTCCCAAAAAGAAAGGTAGTCTGGGCAGCTGGAAAGAGGTGCAAACTTTTCCTGCTCCCAAATAACAATGGGAAACCCTAGCACACAGATCCTGGGTCCCTGCTTTGCCTACTGATGCGCTGGTAGCTGCTTCTCTTCACCTCCTGCAGGGAGCCTCCTGGGATGCTGTGGCTCTGCAGTTGCCTGATGCAGCATATCCTGGACAGTGGGGAAAGCTTTCAATGCTGAAATAAAGTACCTTTTTTGTTGTCCCCTACAGATTTTTATCTGACTTAAGCAAGCCATCAGTTTTCCCCCTGAAATGTGTCGTTTCAGTTCTAGTTTTGTTCAGAGTTGAGTGTTAGCAGTTGCAAAGCCATAAAGCTTTGCATCAGAGTGGATGCAGCGTTTCACTTTGTCTTCTCAGATGAGTCCCTGTGGTGTCATCCCTGCTGTTTGTGAGCACAAGAGGTCAGTGGGATAAATGGCCTCCCATTGCTGAGTTGTGAAGCAGGGTAAAAAGATTGTACCTTTTTTGTTTGGCTTTCCTAAATCACAATATTCCTGAGCCCTTGTTTCCTGTGAGTGGATATTCCTACAGGCTTGATTTCCCATCCCTGCTCCTTTTAGCTTCAGGTGAGGCTAAAAGTAAGGTTACAGATCCACCACCCCCAGACCTGCTATGTCATTTTCCCAACTGTACTGTCTAAAGATTGGAGAAGGTTTTGAAAATAAAGCATAAAATGATCATTCCGTTAAGAGCCTACAAGGTGGTTGGCTTTGGACAGAGAAGTATTTGCTCTAAATAAATAGTTTGGGGATTGGGGGAGTAATCTGAGCTCTCTATATGTGGAGATTGCTGCATTTCTGTGAAGTTGTCCATGGAAAGGGACTGTATGTAGCTCCCAGGGAGATGGCAAGTTGTAACTGCAGTTGTTGCTGGTGTTGATGAGCTTGTTTCATCTACTGATAACTAGTTCTGGCCAAAAGACCTTACTGTTACCTCCTCTTTTCCCACCTCTGGTCACCTTGTGCTAAAGCTTGCCCATGAAGAACCTGACATGGGCCTGACTTTGACATTGCTCCAAAACTATATGTTTTTATTGCAACAGGTGATCAGCAAAGGCATAAATGCAGAGTTAGTTTAGCCATTAAAACGCTATCAATATTTTGAGAGGGCAACGGAATCTGCAATCTTCTGGGTTTGCTAAAACCTTCTGCCTAAGGATGATTTCAGGGCTCCAGAAACCAGGAGATAAATAAGCTAAAAAAGGGATGGATTTTTCTTCTCTCTTCAGGTCAAGTTATTCTCCGACAAGTCATTTTTCCTTTTATTTTGAGGTACTTGTGTAGCAATAATGGAGGAGTTTGGGGTCATTGTTTTGTGTGGTGTTTTGGGTTTTTTTTCGGAGGAGCTATCTGTTGTGTTTTCTCCTTGATTTTATCATTTGCCCTGAAAAACTTGAACCCATGGTTTTTCAAAATGACCCTCTCTTTCAGAAACAAAAAGGAATGCAAGCATTTCTTCACCCTGAAGTTTTGGTCGTTTGAGGGTTTTTTGAATTGGCTTATTTTAGTCCTGAATTGAGAAGCCCATCTGCTCATGCCTGTACCCAATGCACAACTTGTTGACAGCAGAGGAAAAGTAGACAGGATGGGGCCTTTTTTTGGCTTTTTTTGAAGCAGCTTTGTGCTTCAAGAGAAGGGGAAAAACCAAACCAAAACCCAACCCAGCACCTCTTTGGGTGTTGACCCAGGGACGCTTGGGTCTTGTGTGCAGGGCTTGCTTGTTGCAGTTCTCTGTGAGCCTACCGTGCCCGGCTGTGACCTCCTTTGTAGCTGCACGTCCTTTGAAGGGTCGTTAATTTAATATCTTTCTCTGTGCAGCAGCTGGAACAAATGGTTCCTGCAGCTCCAGCAGGAGCTCCCAGCCACCCGCCTCGCCCGCCGCTGACCTACAGGCATTTTTGTCGTGGCTGTTTCAGGCTTTTTATAGTTTTTGCACACTTGTTGCATATAAGATACCTTGCAGGTGGGGGCTTTCACCCAAGGGTTAGCTAGCTGTTTGAGGAGGGCTTGGGGTTTGAGGTTTTTTTTCTGGTAGTCTTGCTTTTCTTCTGAAACAGTTCAAAAATGAGGGAGAACTTCCTGGATCCAGACCAAATCTGAGATGCAGCGTTTCACCATCAGCTCACTGGAGGTTAATTTAAACTGTCTCAAAGTATAAACTGTCCCAAAGTGTACTCTTGGGATGAAAGGACAGTCACAGGTTCAAAATGGTGAGTAACTTGTGTGAATCAGGTACGGCATCTCCAGCGCAGAGCCCTTGCAGGGATTACCCAGCCATGTGGAAGCAGCAGCTGTGCCAATGCCATGGCCAAGGGATTTCTTCCCCCCTATCCCTGCCCAGCCCAAAATGCCTGAGTGCCATTCAAGCCTCACCACTTGCAGGTTGTGACTGCTTTTGGCAAGGGAAATGTTTACCCTTGTACTGACTTGGGCAGTTGCTCCTGTGTTGCTTTGACACAGCAATAGTTTCGAACTGGTATGCAGTGGCATGGTGAAGCTCTTGCTGGGCTAATGTCTTCTGCTGGGTGAGAGTCTTCTTCTCTTCGAGCTCTTACCCTTTGCCCATCAACATTTTATTAGGAATTTTGGGTTTGTATTTTTTTCAGATCAGTCATAAAACTGAATAGCAGCTTGATCCTAGCACTAATTGGCCAAATAATTTGGCTTCTGCTGTTTCCAGTATGTGTATATTCTCCTAGCCCTGCCTCTTTGCTCTGTTGGTGTCCCATCAAGGGCCCTTCATTGCCTCACCTCAGCCTGAGCATGTGCTTGGGAGAAACAAGAAGATACCAACTGTGAAGGCCAAGCTGATGAGCAAACATCCAAGCAGCAGGAATACCCTGGGGAGGGCCAGGGAGTTCAAGCCCAGTTCCCATAGGATGCTGCCATTGGCTGTGCTGCAAGACTGTGCAGTGGAGCTGGAGACCTGCTGGGCTAGTGGCCTGTGAGAAGTCAATCAGGAGTGACTGTCCCTTTGAGCTGGATCCTGTGGGGATCCCCAGGCCAACAGGAGTGGGTGATCCCCTTGCCATTAACCTCTAGTGTTTGTAACAGGTTATGATACACACAGGACAAGCCTGAAAGCATAATAGAAGGCCTTCAGATTTGTAAACCACAGGTCCTCATTTTTAGTTGTTTGTTTCTTCTAAATTGCAGATCTTGGGCTAGGTTGTAACGTTTCATTTCCTTTACTTTCCAGGTTGCATGGAGAAGGTTAGGCTCACAGTTTAAAGAAGAGGACTAAATGTGGTGTATGAGTACACTATGTACAAGTGTAAGGAGCCATTTCAACAAATGTCCAGCTTCTTGAGATTGTCTTGGAAATGCTTTATTGTGTTTTTAGAAGCTGCTTAGATACCAGCTTGCAGCAAAATACTACATTTTGGTGGGTGGCTAAGGTATAATTTCTGTACTGAAATACTGAAGAACCTCATGTAGGTCAATAGGCGATTATGTAATTGTCTCATTGAAGGTGTGTGAAGGTTTTGCAGAAGATTTTCGGGTTGTGTTGTGGAGAAAAGCTTCTCCATGAACCATGCCTGTATCAGATGTAAATGTCTGCTTCTCCCCTTGCCCTGGCCTGGGTGTGAGGGTTGAGAGGGTGGCAAGAGGGGCATCCAGGTCTGCATAGATCTTAGTCTCCTGAACTCTCTCTGGTAGGAGGGGCCAGATAACCCATCTGGGTTGGCATGTAGGGCAGGTGCCAGAGCAGAACTGATGTAGTATGTAAGGCTTTTGGCAAATACATCACCAGGCCTTTCTCATCCTGGTTTCATTTTGCATGTGTTGCCCTATGCTTTCTCCCCCTGTCAATCACTGTGGTCATCTTGGTGGAACCAGAAGACTGAGCCCTGTCCCATGGCACACCTCGGTGCCCTGAGGGACAAGGGGGAATGGCCTCAAGTTGCACCAGGGGAGGTTTAGATTTGACTATTAGGAGAAGTTTCTTCACAAAGAGTTGTTAGGCATTGGAATGGGCTGCCCAGGGAACTGGTGAAGTCATCATCCCTGGAGGTGTTCAAAAAACATAGCTGTGGTACTTAGTGACATGGTTTAGTGGCATGGTGGTGATGGGCTGACAGTTGCACTCGGTGGTCTTAGAAGTCTTTTCCAGCCTTAATGATTCTGTGATTTAGCTTCCAGAGCTCCCTAGATCCTCCCAGAGCAGTATGGGGCAGGCAAGCTGCAGAGCTTTTTATTATTTTTGTTATTTATCATTGCTATTTATTTTTTCCCCCCATTTATGGCCCTGAAGACCCCCAAATGCTGTTAATGGAGATAGGGCCTGTTTATATGTTAATTTTAAGTCCACTGACAAGCAGTTTGCTTTTCTCCTGACTTCTCATGGCTCCCTCTCCCGTTGAAAGCTGCTGCCATGGGCTTAGGGGATAAGGTGCTGAGAATTAGAAAATAAAAATCAAATCTGCAGGATGCTGGCAAGGGAAGCAGTGCAGGGATTGGCTTTCTTGGAGTACAAACGGGTGATTTCTGAAAGCAAGGAACCCTGATACCAGGGGCGTGCATGACAATGACATCCAGTACAATACAGAATGTTAATTACCAAGTTTGGCAAAATTAATGCTGATTAGCAGCTGCGTGTGTGTGACCTAAATACATCTCTTGCTTGATCTTTATTCATAATACACAGTTTATTGTTGATAAAGTAATTGCTGAATGGTGGGGCCGGCCCACAAGTCTCATCACTTGAAGACTGAGGCCTGATTTGTAAATTGCCTGAAATTTGTTGGCATCTGTGGGGGTTTTTTTTGTTGCATTTATGCAGACAGGGAAGATGAATAAGCTATCCCCTTCACAACTCAACTGGTACATATTACTGGGAATTCAGATTGCCTTTATTATTTGGCCACAAAAATGGACCCTAGTGCTTGTTGGCTTTCCAACACCTACTAGCTCTGCTTTCTCTCTCCATCTTGCAAAAATATAAGACAAGGCCGAAGCTTAAATTAAAATCCTCAGGTTCTTATCTCTTTCCCACAGGAAAGCAAATCTGTGTTGAAAACCGTAAAATTAAGAGGAGAGCAAGGATAGCATAATTTAGCAAAAATTCATGGCACCAGCTTCTGAGCTCTATGACTGGAGGGATAGGTCAGACATTAAGAAGATACTGCCTGCTAATGCAAGTTCCTTAAGGTGGTGCTCTGGAAACAAGACAAGCAGAAAATGCTGCACTGGTTCCCATTTGCTCCCTTTTTCCTCTACTCCTACCAGCCCTAACAATAAATTGAGTTGTCCTTTCAAAAACCCTTCTGCTTCCAGAAGACCAGAGAAATGCTGTGTTTATACTTGGAGTGTTGTCCTAACATCTATTTGTGCCAGGATTTCAATAGTGAACTCGAAGAAAATTAATTTAATTGGGCTCTTGCATTTATTTTTCTTAATTCCTTATGTTTGACAGGCTATCCTTGCTGAGTTTCATCAAACACTTCCATCTGAAGGACAGCTCTTCCCCCCACCCCCCTTTTTTTTAATGATTAAAAACCTGTTTGTGCCATAATTATCTGTACTAAGTGGCAGGGTAGAGTGGTGAGGTACCAACTGGAGTGGGTCCAGAGCATGGCCACAAAGATGATCCATGGGCTGGAACACCTCTCCTATGAAGACAGGCTGAGAGACTTGGAGTTGTTCCCATTTTGGGACCTTCTTGGGCACTTGTAGCACTTAGGTTTCTCCGTGGCATGATGTGGTGAGAGGCCTCTCAGCTGTCTATGGGTCTGCTCCCTACCTGACCCTGCTGAGAAGGCACTGCCAACTGCTTATATATGCAATTAGGCTTTTAAGATTGGTTTCTTTTTTCAGTTACCTGCTACACAAACCAAGAGATTTCAATCCAAGCTTGTAAAATTGCAAGGGAAAAAAACCATACTGTATCCTCTGGCAGTGGTGGGGTCTTGTCCCTGCACAGCTGTGCAGGAAAGCAATGGAGGAGTGAATTTGATGAAGCTTGTGTGGGTCCTAAGGCTGGAAATGTGGCAAACTTGCACTTTAAACCTTTTTTTTATGCATAACCAAAGGAATTCTTCAGCACTGCTTCTGGCTCTGCCATCCTTTGGTCTGAATCCTTGGTGCACAGTGCCTGCCTGGTGTGATGCACCTCCTGCCCTGCTCCTCTGCAGCTGCTGCTTCCCTATCTCCATGTCTCCCAAACACTTTTCCTCCTGCTTTCAGCCCCCATCCTGCAGTTCCTCAACAACCACATCCCTCCTCAGGCACCAGTGCTTCAAGGATGCTGATTCAGGCAACAAACCTAGTTGCCATCCACCAACTCCCAACACCGTTCTGTCTATTGTTTTCCCCTTCCTTCAGTAATACAAATACGTAAAAATTGGATTTTGGAAGTGTCTTTTTGTTTCTCGTGGAGAGGCCCCACCTCACTAACACTAATTTGATTGGGTTTTTTTGTCTTCTCTTGCAGTCAAACAAGGTGCCAGTGGTACAGCCTTCTCATGCGGTTCACCCCCTCACCCCTCTTATCACCTACAGCGACGAGCACTTTTCCCCGGGGTCACACCCATCTCACATCCCCTCCGACGTCAGCTCCAAACAAGGTGAGCCTGTCCCATCCCACCACAGTGGGGATGCAGAGTGGTCCCAAGGCCTCCCCATTCTCCTGATAGAGCTTGATCTGTAATGCTTTTGAGGGAAGGTTCCAGGTGTGCATGCCTGCCTTCAGAGACACTCATTCTGCCATGATGTTAGTATTTAACTTGGCTGGTTAAATCTTCATGCTCTTTCTAATGTGATAATTTGGGTTTGCTTTCCTTGACAAACTCTTCTGAAATCTCACCATTCCTCACCATCATCCCCTGTGGTGCCCAAGGCTTGCTACACGGAGATGCAGAAATGGCAATCAACCTTCACCTTCCCAAAACTGAGGGGAGAGTACTTCAGCACTGGTGTTACCTGAAACCTTTTTCCCTTGAACTTCAAGCTGTATTTTATGTCCTTGTATTTTGGCTGTCCAAAATCTTCTATAATGTCAGATGGCATAATTGAAGCCCATAAAACACATCTTTGAGCCTGTGCAAGTGAAGGCTTTCCATACTTGACATCTTGGAACCTTCTTGTGCCCACTGCCTTCTGCAGGAAGCATTGTTTTAGATGTCCTCCTCATGGGTGTCAGTTTTCTCTGTACCCCCCAGGGATTCTTAAAACAAATAAAACCAGCCCCCCCATATCCTCATCTGGAGGTGTCAGCCCAGCCCTGCTCCAGGTTAGGGAAGCACTGACAACCCCTGAGGTGCTGAGCCCAGCCTGCACTGAGTGCTCCCAGGAGCTTCCTGGGGAGGCTCTGCTTGCTTGCACTATGATGCAGGAGCTGGGAGGGATGTGGTGGTTGTTGGGGAGGTGCAAGGAGAGGAGTGACCTTAGCCAGCATGGGTCTGAGCTAGAGTTTGGGCAAGCCCATGAGGAGAAGCTTATGTGGGAGAGAGAATTGTGAGGAGGAAAGGAGAGGGAGCAGAGGGTTTATGAAGGTGTTTGCTGTAGGCAGGATGTCTGTGTGTGGGTGTGAAGGCTGTCGATGCTGGGACTGGGACTTGTCCTGGAGGGTGCCTCTTCCTGCCTCCTTGTGCACTCACATGTCTCACCACATGTCTTTAGTTGACAAGAAGCTCTGCTTTACGTGGGCACACATGCACATGGACACATGTCCCATTTATCTGCAGAGGAGAGCCACCATCCTTCAGACAGACTGTTTTTTTAAGTTCTGACTTTCCCTAAATGCCTTATTTTTATTTTGGCCTTGCTACACAGGTAACAACATGAGCTACATCCAGAGAATACCATGGCCTTGTGGCTCTGTGTCTTGTGTTTTATTTACTTTTTTATTTGCTCTTTGTTTGTTAGTAAGTGGCTGGGTATTTTGGTGTATTTTGGGGAAGGGTGAATACAAAAAGAACTCTACCTGGAAAGCCTGGCCTGTAAATAAATGTCTAATATCTTTTTTCAGAGTTGGAAGAAACAAATGGAGACCTGTCCTCATTTGTCTTCCTCCTTTGCATCAGTGCCTGGGAGAAGGGTATTCATGCTTGTTCCTTGAAATCCCAGGGGTGCTGGGTGTTAGAGAATGGGATTTCCACCTCTTGCCTAAGCTGGCTGCAGGGGCTGGGGCACACCCTACTGCTGCAGTTTGTGAGCTCAGGAGGTTTTCACTTACTGCCTGATGGGTTTGCCCTCCTGCAGCCCAATTCTTTGCCTTTAGCCCTGGTTTATTTTTGTACTCTTGTCCTGCAGACCCAAACTGAACAACATCTGGTTTGTTGTTTCTTCTGCCTCACCTCCCTTGTGCCTCTTCTCACCCTCTTCCCTGCCCAGCCCCAGTGCATCCCATCACTCATGTCCTGTCCCTGAGCATGAGCCTGGTGAGAGGCTCTGCTGGGAGGTGGACAGGGGTGTCTGGTGCAGAGCTTGTGTCCCTCTGCTCTTCCTGAGTGGGCTCTCAATCCTTTTGCTCAGAGTCTGGCCAAGATGGGGACAAATAATGCAGGCTGGAGACTTCTGCTTTTGGCTGTGACAGCCTCCTTGATGTGTGTGGTCTTTCCATCCTCCCCATTTCGGCGCTGCTGGCATGTGGGAGCAGCCCCAGTGAAGTGGCCCAGGCAGTTGATGTGAAAAGAGGATTTTTTTCTCTTCCCCCCTCAGGTCCTCTGCCAAACAAATGCCTCTGACCATTGTTTCTGTCCTTGCCTCCCACTGTGGCTCTGGAATGAGGCACTGCCCTAACACCCTGATGCCAGGGTGCCCTCCTCCTGCCAAATTCCCCTGACGAGGGGGTCCAGAGCAGCTTGTCCACAGCACTGCCTCTTGCTCCTCAGGCACTTTGGGATGGACACAGAGCCACTGCTTTGCTAAAGGCAGTTCACTTCTTCATTCCCTTTTGTGTTGGTTTGTTTCATGTTTTTTCTTAACCCTTTCATGAGCAAGGACTCATTTTGGAGAGCACTGGCCATACAGGAGCTGCATGTGTTCCTGCTGGGCACTAGGTAGCTGGCAGCCCCCCCCATAAGAGGCCAGAACTTTTGGACTACCAATAATCACTGTGCATTAGTGCAGAGAGAGCAGCAGCATCTCAGTGGATCAGAAATGTGGATTTTGGAGAAGGAGTGGTCCAGCCCCTTGCACAAAGCTTGGTCTGGTAGGGGAAGAATTGTGTTGTCATTCCCAGGATCATCAACCATCACCAGAGAGGGGAGAGAGGAGATGCTGGGCTTGTTTTTCACTGTTTTTTTTCCCCCAAAAACTGCTCTGAAAGGGCATTCCCACTCATGTGAAAACCCTGGGATACATGAAGTGTTCCCTCTCCTGTCAGCCACCAGCTGTTTTACACCTTTGAAAAGACAACTGGCCAGAAATTTGATCCTCACTCAAGCTGTGTTCCTGAGTTTGAGAATTTACCTTTTTTTTTTTTGAGGCAGTAACACCACCAGTATTGTTTTCCATCCTCTCCTGTACACAGTCCTGAAATATATTCTTCAAATCTTGTCTTTAAATTCCTAAGATTGACATGCAAACTAGGGGGAAGGGGGAGAATAAATCAGTAGCATCAATCTATAAACCAAGTCTCAAGGTGGCATACACTCAGTCTTGGGCCTTTGGAGTGTCACCACATAAATATTTAATGCCCTTTTACAGCAGCTGATTTAACATGTGAAGTAGACTTAACAATTCCTTCTGCTCCAGCCCCCTCTTCCCCAAACACATTTAAATAAACCAATGTCTTTGTGGCCTCTGCAACCATAATTCCATGTCTCCTGGGGGCACAAGGTTTAGGTGAAGAATGGAGACCACAGACCCTTTTGGGAGGAGGATTAGCTTTAATCTTGAGGTGATTCTTGCAGTTGTAGGACTCTGTGTTCTGGGGAATGTGAGCTGATGGATCATTCCTGATGGGACTTTTATTTTTTTTCCATGAAATACTACTAATGCAAAACAGATTGACCTTGGAGCCCACAGGAGTCAACTTGATGAAGAGCTTAGTTGGAGCTGGAGTGACAATTGGAAGCCAAATGAATCATATCAAGTGTGACCATTACAGGCCTGAAAATGATTCTTAATTAACCACTGATCCTCTGTGGTAGCAAGTTTCCAAAATCTGTGAATCCATAAGGGAACATGCAAAAAATGTACAAGTAGCAATTTACCTAATCTAATGGCTCTGCTGTGCTGCCTCTTTGACAATGCTTTATTTTCCTCTTGTTTTATGCTGGGTTAGAAGAGGTCCTCAGGATCCAAGTGGGTATGGTGAAACCATTGAGAGGACAATATTGCCTAACACACTTTACAGGAGATCTAAACTTGTGTAGGTCCTTACCCATCCATTTATTTCCTCCTTCCACTTTGTTTTGCCCTTTGAATTGCAATAATGAGTGCAGATTATTTATGACTTTTACAGGTGGCATGGGTAGCCTTTTGCTTTCAACACTTAACCAAGAAGGTGGTTATTTCTTATCCAGAGCACTAATTCCATTGTTGTTGGCCATGCTAGCTGGGAACTGTAGCTCACATATAATATTTGGAGGGGGAAGTCATTCATTTTTCTGTGCTCTTTAACAGGCATGTCCAGGCATCCTCCAGCTCCTGATCTCCCTACCTTCTATCCCTTGTCTCCAGGGGGGGTTGGACAGATAACACCACCTCTTGGCTGGTAAGATCTTTTAGCTTCTTTTCAGACAAAGGTGCATGTTCACACCATTTGCTGTTGTTGAGTCAATGGCAGCATTTAGAGAAGAATGTCACAGCAGTAAGAAATCACTCTGTTATTTTAGTTGGAAAGATCAAAAAAATGTCCTTCTTTGGAATGAATTGGATCTGTTTTTTTTTGAACACCTCCAGAAATTGAAGTGTGTAGATTTCACTTTGAAGTCTTATGTATTTCTTATGGCTCAGATTTGTGGCTCTTGGCATTTGGAGGGATAGCAGGAAACAGCTCTCAAGGAAAGAAATATGAAGTTTTTAATAAACAAAATTGCAATTACTGAGGGGAGGAACTTTGAAGTGTGCATGGAGGGGGGAGAAGTCTGGAAAATACACCCAAATAAAGAACAAACTTCTGTAGTCTGCTGCTTTTGCCCATTGCTGTATGGAGAGAAGCCTGTGTCACTGGAAAATGTTCTGGCTCTTGCAAACACTAGCACTCTCAGGATCTCTCTCTGCCACTCAGGGTGTCATTTTCCTCTTGGAGGAAGCATGTGGTAATTCCAGAGTAATCGATTTGGCAGGATGCTTCATGTCTGCTTGGGCTAGAGAGGTACTTGCCCTCAGCTCTGTTGGAGTAGGGAATAAGGAAATTTGGCAAAGATTTCAGTGCTTTAGAATCAGTATCTTGACTAGTCTGTGTCCATGCAACAAGCAATGCAGGTTTTTTTATTGTTTAATGTGTCTATGGGAGGGAAACATCATCCAGATGACAACAAGCAGATAGAGTAGAGCAGAAGATGGTGAAATGCTGTGGTGCTGGCAAATCTTTCAGGAAGTGCCTCATGCCTTTTTGGAACAAATTATTACCAGATACCAAACTAAAATATGGAAATATCTGACATTCTGATTTCCTTTTTTTTTTCTTTTCTTTTTTTATTCATTATTCCCTCCCTGTCCCCCATTTATTACTGCTCAGCTGACTTCCCACCACCAACACCACGCAGGTCCTGGCATGCATATTCCAGATGTGGTCAGTCATTTCTTCTGAATGGTTTCTCAGTGCAGAGGCTGGGGGAAGGGAAGAGAGAAAAAGAGAAAGAAGAGGAAAGACAAGATAGGATAAGAGCTGGAAGTGTCTTCAGCAGCACTCACTGACAGCAGGACATACCCAGCTGTCCCTTATGCTAAATGGCTTCCAGCTGCCTTCTGTGTGGTAGTGCTGCTGAGACTTTCTCCACCTTCATTTTTTTTTTGCCTTTCCCTTTGAGCACTGCTCATTTTCAGTAACATACTCAAAGCATGACATCTGTATCCTGAACCTTACAAAGGCCAATATCCTTTTTTCCCCCTATCTGAAAGCTGATCTGCCAGTCAATAAGTAACTGTTTGAATAGGACTGATGGGTCTGATGGTTTTTCTGGACTGGTACTGGTGTTTGTTTGCATTACCATAGCATGCTACTTCAGAGTGCTAATTGTAGTCATGACCTGAACCATTGCTAACTGAAAATAACCAAAATGTAGTGATGACAATAAAAACTAGAGAGTCCAAATGACAGGCTGGTGAGAAAATAATTCTGCACAGGAGGTAAAAATGTCACACAAGTTTCCCTGACTGGATTGAAAAGTTTGACCTTCCAAATAGTTAAAATGGACTTGTGTTGCTGTGGGATTTTAGGTGGTTGTGGGGGTTTTTTGTCAAATATCTGCTTTCTTAGAGAAGCTGGCCACTGGTACCTCACGATAGAAGATGCAAATGAAAAGAGTCTTTTAAGTTTTCCAAGATATCATAAACCTTTAAATGGTTTTCTAGCTTGGTAATTCACAGTTTGGTGTTCTTGTGCTGAGGTACAGTAGAACTATTTGGAATTAAATGGTTCTTTCCTAAGAGCTGGTTAACCAAATCTGATTCCAGTGCTGTTTAAACTAGGTGAAAAGGGATGGAGATAGAGGAGTGTGCATGCATGTGTGTTCATGTGTGCTTTGGAGGAGGAAGGCTGTTTGTTTTGCTTTCCTCCCCAGTGGAAACTGAGATTGGGAATCTTTCAATAGCAAGGGAGAAAATGCAAATCATTCAAGTATTCATTAGCTTTGAATAGAGCAGAACTCTGGAAAGTTTTACCTGTTACTCTTTACTTGTGCCTAGTACCAAGTTCCCATCAAGTGCTTGTAACTCTAGAGTAACTACTGAATACCATATCATGTGATTGATGGGTTCCTTTCTTCTGTGACCTCAGGCAAGGTCAGCCTGTATATCCCATCTCGAGTGGATTCAGGCAGCCCTATCCATCCTCACTCTCAGTCGACCCTTCCATGTCCAGGTAGGTGTAGGAGGTGAATGACTGGCTGGGGAGTAACTGCTGGCATTAGAGGGCAAGTTGCTCTTCCGCTTGCATCTTGGTCTGCCTTTGCTTGCTTTTCAGTCAGCTACAACTTTATATGCCTCCATTTTTATTTAACATATTTGTGTATATACAGTTTGCCTGGATCCCACACTGGTCTCATTCAGCATTTCCTTGGCAGTCTCTGAAGCATTGCAATTAGGAATTGCCAACAACTAACTGAGCTGTTTCAGCTGAAATGAGTCCTTAGTTCATTTCTAGGTGCAACATACAGTGTGCATCCTTAGGTTTTGCTCATGCAAGTATACAACCAGGTGGATTGTCACTCTAGTCTGTGTTCTCTAGCTGTAATTTCAAAGGTGTTGGTAATTAGCCTTGAATCATTTAGGATTCCTGCTCCCAAGTAGGTATTTCATAGCCCAAAGCCACTAATGGCAGGGGATGCCACACAGTGTACTTGTACTGGTGTGTGAACCAGGCACTGGGCCTTTATGTCAAAGTGCAAGCAAGCAATGCTGTTTGAGACTTGGCCATGACAACACTCCAGACCTCCTCTCCTCTGCTTTTGCACTCTAAAGACAGCTGCTGCATCCTGTGCTTGGTGTACACAAGGTTGCAATATCCCATTCTTGGGTTTTTTTCCTGTGGTGTGTAGAAGACACATCCTCTTGCACGGGGATTTAAGACAGGCCACTTGTTAAGTGGTGGCTCCTCTTGCCTCTGTCTACGTGGGCTCCTTTGGATTATCACTGTCCCTTTATTCTTTGCAAGGGAATGACAAGCATGTGCCTGTCAGGGTGACTGGGAAGAAAACTCGTTCTTTCTCCATAATAAAATGACCTGATTCAGCTACAGGGCTTTGTGGTTGCTTTATTTTGATGGCATGAGGGAAAAGGGCAAGGGGACTAGGGAATGGAGAAAGGAGAGGCTGGGTGCAATTCCTTCACCAGCACTCACTTAGCAAACCTTTGGAGCATGAGCTTGCTTTTGCAAGCTTGTTTTTGGTACTGTCCACTGGTTCAAAATACAGCACACAGGGTTTTGCTGCACTGGAGCTTGCAATGCTCAGCACCTTCAAGATCCATCTCAGCTATCCTGGAGGATGACCTGGGTCAGTACAAGTGGGATGATTGAGTTAGTGGTACTTTGCTTTGCTTTCCCATTTTCCTTCTTGTACAAACTAAAGGAAGGTTTATTTAGGACAAAAGTCCTGTTTTTTCCTTCTTCCAGGATGCAGGATTATTTAATTTGTTTTTATTTTAAGCATTTAAGGGAAAGATAGTGAGTTTAGTTGAAGTGGTGTTTAGTTTAAGTACCCTGTAAGTAAGAGATTCCTTAGAGAGCCATCAGGGACTTCTTGGAAAGACTCTTCTTCTTTTATTTTGTTTCTGCATGGCAGTTCCCTCCTTTGCATTGGCTGGTGGTGGATATTTTCAGAATGTTTATATCTTGGTGTGGAACTCCTGTTGTTGGTTAAGAAATTGTCGTGTATTTTTGTTGCTGTTCAGTGCAACAGCACAATTGTTGAATGTTTCTTGTGTCCATCGCCGTTTGCCTGGAAGGTAACAAAATAACTTCTTCATAGCCAAAATGCTGACTGATTTTTGTTTGTTTGCTTGTTTTTCCTGAACAAATGGGCTCCAGTGCACAAATCTTAGCCAAATATTTCTCATGCATTCTGAAGGAATTTGTCTTCCATCGCGAGCTCTGTAGCGTTTGTGTTCTTGGGGCATCCTGCTGCTGTCATACCTGTTTGTTGCTGAGCTTCAGTAGGGTTACAGACCTTCCTTTGTTTTCTCTTGTAGGTTTTCACATCACATGATTCCTGGTCCTCCAGGCCCTCACACAACTGGAATCCCTCACCCAGCTATTGTAACACCTCAAGTAAAACAAGAACATCCGCACAACGACAGCGAGCTCATGCATGTGTGAGTCTGCCTTTCTGCACTAGCCCTTAACCTGTAAATGTTTGAGAACTAACTGGTCAAGGAGGTTAAAAAAAGTGCTTTTCATGATGTCTTTGAATTTTAATAATTCTAAACCAGGAGATGTGGGCTACTGTTTGGGAAGGGTAAGGAGACATGAAGCCATTTTTCATTGCAGCCCAGCACTTTTTAGCTATTGCCAACAGTCATCTTGATTCAGACTTAATCCTGGACCTGTCTACCTGTTAATGTTTCCTGGAGGGTCAGCTCACAAACTTCTGCTGGAAAAGGTCTTAACTGCAAGATTTCCTGGTAAAAAGCAGTCTTGCTGCTTAGTACTCAAAGGCAAAAGGCCTAAGAAAGAAGTAGGTGAGGCACTGTCCTCCTGTCTGTAGCAGTGGTCTTCTAGGGCCCTGTGGATAAGCTTTTCAAGAAGGAAATGGAGACAAGGGATGAATTTGGAGCAGAATCACAGCTCAAATGCTAACTTGACATCCTCCCTGATGTCACTTCTCTGAAAAGATATGAAAGTAGATAGGACATGACCACCAAAATTCTCATTCTTACTACTTAAACATTACTGTAACCACAGGTTGGTAATTTTCCATTGGGGTTTTTTTTTAGGCTGAAGGTAAATGGATGCCTTTTTTTCACCCCCTCCCTCCTTTTCCTTTCCTCCACCACGTTTTAGGAAGCCTCAGCACGAACAGAGAAAAGAACAAGAGCCAAAAAGACCTCATATTAAGAAACCTCTGAATGCTTTCATGTTGTACATGAAAGAAATGAGAGCGAACGTCGTAGCAGAGTGTACTCTGAAAGAAAGCGCAGCTATCAACCAGATTCTTGGCAGAAGGGTATGTACAGGAGGGGGATGTGTCTGTGTGTACTCATGTGTGCTGCTAATTTGTCTGTTTCCCTCTAGTTGGGTGTGTGTGATGGCTCACTTTCTGCTTGAGGTGCTAACTAATGTGCAACTCTCAAATTAGCAGCAGAGGATAAAACATGCAGCTAAAAACCAAACCCAGGATCTTGATTTTCTTTCTTTCAGCATTAGCAACATCATCAAATTGGTGTCTGTGCCATTCAGGTTGTGGTGTCAACACCTCCAGGCATGAAATATCTTCATTCACATGTGGAAGGAGCATTCAGATCACTTTCTGGGTCCTTCCTTAGGCTGGTGTCCATCAGAACAGGAAGGGATCATTCAAAGCTGAACACTGGATGCCAATGGAAATGGAAATCAAAAGTGAATATAACATGGTCCAGTTGTAAGGTCATGTAGGTAGATAGGGACCCGTGGATGTTGTTTAGTCCAAAACCTGCTTAAAGCAGGTCCAGTTACATCAGGTTGCTCAGGGATGTGTCAAGTTCTGACTGTCTCTAAAGTCACCAGCTGAGTACTGATGATCCTGGTAAGCATGTCGGAGCTTTGCTGAGAGCCATTTCCTTCTGTGGCATTGTAGAGAGGTTTTGTTCTTTCCATGCTCAAAAAATAATGCCATGCAGGCCATCCCACAATGACAAACTTCATATTCACTGTTGGTGCTCTTCCCAGTAAAAGCAGCAGAGGTAAATGCTTATTTTGCCCTTGATTGTCTCAGAAATGAGAAAAGGGATGACTTTTATATCTGAGTGTGAGTAGGTATTATTCAAATCCCTTTGTTAATGAACCCCTCTTCTTGACCACTGACTAAGGCAGTATTGAGAGGCACTACAAGTGTCTGAAAACCCTATGCTTTTAAGTAGAAGTCAGTACATGACCTTCTCTGTTACAATCTGAAGACTTTCCCCCACACCAACCGGAGCAGAAATCTATTGATACTTGCACTGGTTCCTGCAGCCTTCTGCCTTCTCTCTGATGTTCTTTTTGCCTCCATTTAGAGGTGTTTGCCTCTTCCATTCTTTCACACAAGTCTCTAGGATCATGTTTTCCTTCTCACTCCTTCAGCAACCATCTTAGTTGCTTAGTAGTCAGCCTTATTTTCTTGGCCTGAATGAGGGCAGTGGTAGTGGTTATCTCCATGTTGGTGACAACTCAAGCCTCAGTGCCACATTGCCTCCTTTTTCTACAGCTGGGACTCCTCCTTTCAAGTTAATGTTCTCCATGAAAGTACCTCAAATTCCACTTTTACTGTGGTACAAACAACACATGAATTCTCCAATATAATATAATTGCTTGGAGATCAATTATAACCAAGTATTTTGTGCTCAGTCATCCTGGCCACTATTTAGTACACCCTGTGCCACTCCAGAACAGGAACCACCTCTGTCAGCTCTTGAGAACATGCATGCTGCTGGACTCTCTGATACCATGGCAATAATGGTTACTACCTTCCAGTTTTGGAATGCACATGTGGAGTTTGAAAGTTGAAAAGAGTCTGAACTGCTGTGTGCTCAGTAACACATTGAACTTGCCAAGCCGAGACAGACAAGACCTTCAGTTCACATCTTCTGATGTGTAATAGAACAACATATTAAATCACACAACTGTGATCTGAAATCCTAGTTCTGTTAATTATTCTTGCATGAGTGTCTTAATTTAATGTCTGTCTTTTTTTAATGTCTTCTCCACACATTGTCAAAGTCAAACAACAAGCTAGATCTGATGCTGCAGGAGTGGAACCTCATTCTAAATAAAAGGCTTTTACTCTTTTTTGGTTCAGATTTGATACGTGTTTCAACAAGAACAAAATGATTAGGTACTGATGTAGCTGGTGCCTTTTCAAATAGGCAGATTGTGAGGGATTTTTTGGTTTGTGTTAAGGAGATTTATACCTGCTTGGCTACAGAGGTCAACTCATGTCATTTGGAGGCCTGCAGTTCTGTGGTTTCTGTAGCTCAGAAACTTTTTACAGTTGCCATTTTCTTTTCTTCTGTTACAACAAGAAAAAACAGAAAGCAAGTACCTAGAAGCTCAGTGTTTAGAGGTTGATCTTGGAACAGGAGCCTGCTGGGGCCCAGCAAGTGCTCTGCATTGGCATTGAAAATGTGTGTGTAGCTGCTGCTTGAAAGCAAGGCAGCAAAACCTTCTAGGCTGGGGAGCTCAGTGCCCTTTAAAAGCAGCACAAAACCTGCCTGTTCTGTCAGGAGCTACAGGGTGAGGGTTTGTTGCTGTGTTGGGGGTTTTGGGGTTGTTTTCAGGGTTTTTTTTTAAGTAGTGTTGGGAGAGCATAGTTCTGTGAGCAGATTTGTTTCCATAACTGATTTTTGTCTTGCTCAAGGCTCCTGGCAGTCGCAGAGCTGCCAAATGCCCGAGAGTTGGTTAATAACCACAAGTACTTGCAATGGCTAATGAATTTCATTTTTGCAGTGGGAAAGGACTGAATCAAAGTCCCCAAAACACTTGCTCATGTCACCTGTTGCCTAGGTATGAGGCCTTTGCTAGTCTAAGGCTGTGTTTGTTCTCTTTGCAGTGGCATGCTCTCTCCCGTGAAGAACAAGCGAAATATTATGAACTAGCTCGTAAAGAAAGGCAGCTACACATGCAGCTTTATCCAGGCTGGTCTGCAAGAGACAACTATGTAAGTCACTCACTTCAAGGCTTCTCCTTAAAAATTAACTTCCTTTAACCTTTTCTTCTTTTAGTGCTTCTTTTTCTCTGTAACTTGTGGAAAGTTCTGGGTGAAGGGATGGGGAACGAACACAGAACATAAGCCTTACACTTGTTTGTATTTCAAGCATCCAGAAGACTTGAGATTGTATTGTGGTTGTTGAGATGCTTCTTAGGAAGATCATAGTTGTTGAGAGGAAAAAGTTTTGGCTTTCTTTTCCTAAGACCTTTTTGTGTGTATCTGAAGATTCTACTGCACAGCTGTGAGTTTTCCATCATTTTCTATTTGCTCACTTGCTATCCAGAACTTTTCTTTAGACCTAAGCAAAAAAAAGGGGCATCTGTTTTTCAAGAGAAGTGAAAGCCCAGGGGGTCTTAATGCAGACTGAACTTCAGAAGAAAGTAATTCAGAATTCTCTGTAAGAAAGCCTGCAAAATTTGTGTAAGTAAACTTCATGATAGCTCCTACTTTTATACTGTGTGGTGAGGCTAAGAAGTCTTACAGTTACTCTTAATTGATAACTATCAAACAAGCATATTGCACAGCTTAAACTCTGCACTTACATTATTGTGCTTACAATGAACTGTCAGTGTAGTTATTTATCTCACCTTATGAAACTCACAAGCTGCAATCCTAAGAGACTGATCCTAGCCTGAGATCTGGGCTCCTTTCTGTCCCCTGTCAGCTGTGGCATTATTTACTGTGAGAGGAAGTGGACATAGTGTTATCCTATCTCTGGCTCAGTTTTCCAGCTGTATTAGGTGGGCAGTACTATTTGTCTACTTCAGTGATGTCTTGTGGACATCAAAGATTGAAGTACCTAAATAGAGTGTTAACAGAAATTGTAGGAATACCTTACATTTCCAATCCAACACAGCTACTCCTCAGCTTAAACAATATTTTCATTGTAAGCTAGAGTCTCTTGAGGAGATCTTTGGCACAGAAGGCATTGACACAGAAACTACATGATCATCTCTGAATCAAATGCCTTGGTCTTGCTGACATCCATGCCCAGCTGTGTAAGCACAGACACCACTGGAAGCCCTAGCAGCTTGTTTCTGCCTGTTCCAAACACTAATCTTCCTTAGCAGATGAGCTGTCACCATTATACTCAGGTAGGGTTTACTTCCAGTAACCAGGCTGTGTCAACAGAGCTAGCTTGAAATACAGCTCTTAGGTCTGGGAAATGTTTCCCTCCCTGAAAACAAAGGAATTTCAATTGTCTTGAGCTTACTTGTTGGAAAATCAAAGCCCTTTGGAGCCTTGTTAGCTCACACTTACTGGATGTCAGCTTTCAAAGCAAGATGTTCCTGGGATGCTTGGTCATGTTCATTTAGAGAACCTCATGTGGCCACAGCACAAGCAGTGGACCTGCAGTTTCTTAAATGCCTTGATAGACATTGGGAGTGTTTAAGTGGCATGTATGAATTCTCTCTTTGATGTGCTTCCAACCTACATCCTGTCTGGAAGTACAGCTCTCACATACTCCAATCCTATGTGTTATAAGGAGAGCTCTGCTAGCTACCTCCTGCAGTCCTCCTCTGTGCCTCACCAGGCATGCACACCTTTGTTGCAGTGGTGGTGAGAAGGAGATCATAGTTTGTGACTGAAACCTTTTCAGGAATATGTCTTTCTCCTCTCCTTCTCCCCCCGCTCCTTTCCTTTAACTTCAGCAGACAAATAAAATGAAATTGTACTCATTTAGCACAGATACTCCTGCAGTATTTTGAGAGCTGGAAGTGATTCCTGTTTCACATGGTTGAATTTCACAAAAAAGGACAATTAAAAAAATTAAGTACTACTTGGTTTTAATTCCTCTGTTTTGATTTGCCTGCTTGCTCAGGATAGCAAAATGTCACGAAAATGTTGCTAAGTCATAATAGTAGTTGTGTTGTTATTCAGCTGTTAACAGTATCTTTGTGCTTTTTATTATGTTTTTATTACTGACACCCAAAGTAGCAGAGTTGTGTGGTAGTCACAAGAAGCACAATGGTTTCCTAATGTGATGGTGTCTGTGTGTGCTGGAATTGTCAGAAGCTACCTCATTTGAGAATGCTAACAACTAGTTTTCAGCCTAGCTTTTTCCTTCTGTTCCTCCACTCCCAACATCTCCTAGATGGATCTCAGATCAGCTTTCAGCAGGTTTTAGCCCTTGGAGTCAGCCTGGTAAAGAGAATAAAGCAGTATTCCTCCCATGATTCTTCCATGTTAATTCCAGCACTAATGCACTTTCCTCTGTCAGGAAAGTGCCCAAGTGATAAAGCAATCACTGTGAGTTTGAACCCTTAAAATCTGCTTTTCAGCTTCCAGTTTTGGTCCTGTCTTTGAGAGCTCACTCACAAGGCATTGTCCAGCTCTGTTGCCAGCCTCAGGATAAATAAGGACAGGAGCTTAAGAGTCAGGCAGGCCCAGGCTGTCAGAGCAGACATTCATCTGCCATAGCTTCAGCACAGCCTGTATCTGGAGCCCTCGTTTGCTGTCCCTCAGTGGAGCACTGCAGCAGTTGGAGGTGGTTTCTCGTATCACATCATAGTTTTCCCACTATCAATCCAGGCTGGGGGATGAGATGATGGAGAGCAGCCCTGCAGAAAAGGCCTTGGGGTGCTGGTGGCTGAGAAGCTGGCCATGAGCAAACAGTGCACGCTGGCAGCCCAGAAGCACAATGGCATCCTGGGCTGCAGCAAGAGAAGCGTGGCCAGCAGNGCTCCAGAGGTCCCTTCCAACCCAAACCATTCTAGGATTCTATGATTCTATGTCTGATGTTGAAAACTGTGGGTCTAGACTGCTCCTTTGTGAGCTGGGAGCTGTACAAACTGGGACCTCTGACCTTTTCCATAGATGGGAGTGCAGGAGAAGGCTGAATGTGTGGGCTGGCACGATGAGCCTGTGTCAGGCACACTGGTGCCAGTGTGGTGTCCAAGGACAGCTGCCAGATGGTCATTTCTGTCCTGCACCTTAGTCACATTAAGGGTGCTCTTGCTGTACAGCAGTCTGCTCTTTGGTTATTGCACAGCATGTTCTCTGGGCACAGCCACATGAGACTTGGCTTTGTTGAGGTACAAGTGCTATCAGAACAGTTCTAGTTGGCTGCATTGTACCCTGGGGACAAATCGTGGTTGTCCCAGGTACTTTCAACACCCTGTTTGCTGTTGCCATGTACAACAGGGTAAGTATCTGAAGGTGTGAAGAGTTCTTGTAAGTGCCATAAATTATCATATCAACATATGTGTCATCAGATTATTAAGCAGGAGAAGCCTTTTAAATGCTTGTGGCTGCCAGTGTTAGTTGAAAACCTGCCAGAAATTGTAGTTCCATGTGGCTATAAAAATGTGTATTGCTCATGTGCATATTTCTCCATAGATGCTGAGAGCAAACCTTGCTACCACTGAAACAGTCAGAAATGGGTTAGAAAAGGTTTTAGCTACCCTGAAAACAATTGTGTTGTTTTTTTGTTCCTGACTGCTTTCTCAGTGTCCAGATGGTTTTCATTTCTATGATGTGAGGTGGGAGAGTGACAAAAGCAGTTCTGTGTGTGGCATGATCTATCTACTGAGATGGTAAAACTGCCTCTCTTGCAGGGGAAGAAAAAGAAGAGGAAGAGAGAAAAGTTGCAGGAATCAGCATCAGGTAGGCCATGACCAACACTTAACCATTCACCTCAGGTATATTTTAGACACCAGGGCTTGCACTATCTAATTGTTACATGCTTTTCTCTAACACTTCCTTCTGATAGATGTTCTAAGATGCTTCACTTTGGATACAAGCTTGTGCAAATGCACACAATACGTGTCTCCTGTCCATTATGCCTTTCTGTCCAGCAGTCCTGACTGCATCTGTGTCTCTAGCATTGCTGCACTCACTGTCCTGCTTTATCTTTGCTTTTTCTCCTGCATCAATGTTGTATCATCCTTAGACTTAACTAGGACTCCAATACTGTGTGGGATTATTGGACACTGGCAACTTTGCACTGACCTTTTTGTGGCCACTGTATATTTTTATCACTGTATTTTGCATTTCTGTGTACACTAACAGCTGTCTAGTAGGTTGGCTAAAAGCATCAGTGAGGTCTCCTCTTTGGCTGTAAAAGGGAAAAAAAGGAATACTCTGTTGTCCCCAACAAAAATGGCTGGTATAAGAACCATTAAAAAACCCCAACAAAACCAAAAACACACCCCCCAAAAAAATCCATGTAATATAGCAAACAAACTTATTTGGAATGTGCAAAAACCACTGTTAACAGAAATTTGTTAAAGGACACCAATCTTCTACAGGTACAGGCCCCAGAATGACAGCTGCCTACATCTGAAGCATGGTAAGAACATCTCTAAAGCTTTCCTGATGATAACACTGAATTGTGAAATAAGCTTTCTGATCAATTTTATGCAAGAATATGAACTATAGCAAAAAAAAAAAATAAAAATAATAAAATTGCAGCAGTATCCTATCCCAAAGCTGATGTCACTTTGACCACTGATGGTTTTTATACCGGCTATCTGTTAGGTGTTCACCACTTCACCTGCCCATTCCCCAAAGGACCATACCTCACTGAGTCACTGCAGGTCTGCCTCTGAAGCCCAGGGTTGGGTTCATTAAGCAGTGCTAACCCTCTCAGCCAGCAGACTGTCACAGTTCACAGGTTCAAAGTGGGTTGTGGAATACATTTGATGTGCTGACATCTCCAAGATGCTGACTGCGTACAGTTTTTTTTTGTCCCATTTATTCACTTGTATACTAACAAAACATCTGCTGGGAAACTGGGGCTGTATTTCAGTGAGAGCAAGAATTTCTCCCTCAGTTGTATTTCATGTGTGGTACAGGTTGGCTTGCTATTGTTGGTGTTGTTTTATTTCCAATGTGTGTTTTCTCTCTTCTTATCATATCATCTGCACAGAAGGTGGAATGAGTAGTGATTACACATACCCAGCAGCACCATCTAACACCATCTATTCTGCTTGTGAGTGCAGATAGAACCACAGTGAGATGCTCGTTTCTGAGTGTTTGTGGTGGAAGGCTGATCCTTCTCTTCCTCTGGGTGATTCCTGTTTTTCTCCTGGCTTAACAGTGAGGGGAGGAGAGGAAATGACCTCAAGTTGCACAAGAAGAGGTTTAGATTGGATATAAGGAGGAATTTCTTCACTGAGAGGGTTGTTAGGCATTGACCCAGGCTGCCCAGGAAGGTGCTGGAGTCACCATCCCTGCAGGGGTTGAAGAAACATCTAGATGTGATACTTAGGCCCATGGTTTAGTGGTATGGTGGTGATAGGTAGATGGTTGATGATCTTAGAGGTCTCTTCCAACCCTAATGATTCTGTGAATGGCATTCTTTTGACATAATAGTTGCTTCTACACTGTCAGACTCTAAACTCACCTAAGCACTGTGACAGAAATGGGCTCTTCCTCTGCCTTGTTTGGCTTCCTGATCCCCTTGGCTCTGTGAGTGGCCAGCAAAGCATCCTCCTCTTGGCCCTCTGCTCTGCTGGGACCTTCAGCCCAGTGCAGTGTGGCAGTTGTCAGGCAGCATGACTCTTCTGTAGTTACACTATTATGCTCCTTTATCTAAACTTGGTTGGGTTTAAGACTTTGGGCTGCTTTGTTTGTGCTGAAGTAAAGTCAGAAGGCAAAATGTGTGCTCTTTTTTTCCCTTCTTGGTAAGCAGGCAGTCTTGCCCTTTGCAGTATGCCTGAGTCATGCTGATTTGGTATGTGGACTGCAGCATTTGAGTTCTGTAGGCTACACAATAAATGTAGTTACAGTGATTGCCATAAATATTACACATACTTAATAAAATCAAAAATAATTAAGAAAAACCAAACCCAAAACAAACACAAACCCAAAACAAGTCCTTTAACCTTCATTTTTATAATTGATATTTCAGCTCAGTTGCCCAGATCCAGGATTCCCTTTGATGTTGACACAGTGCCAGTGAGCAAACCACACATAATTTGATCTGAATTGATGCAGAACACTCGATTGGGATCGGAATGCAACTCAGGTTCCTGTGACAGTTAGAAACCAGAGGAGATTTGGGGTTCTTGGATACCTTTACAACCTAAGGCATTGAACTGCTTTTGCTGGAGTTTCTCTGTTTAGCATTTTCCATAGTAGATGTGTTCTGAGTACGTGGGTCTTCTCTTTCCCTTTCACCTCTACATCCCTTTCTTCCTCTGAAGCTCTGTAACAGTGTGGAAACTGTTGGAAATACCTGCCTCTGTGTCCTTGTGGAGAACAGTAGGGATCTTGTTGACAGATGTAGGAAGCCTCACTGAACACTGCAAGCCAAGGGAATGCTCTCCACTGGAGATGTACAGATGTGCTCTAGCTGGAAGTAAATGCACAGAATGATTTAGGGAACCTGAATCAGTCAGACTTCAAAGTAAACTTCTGAAGGTTAAGACTGTAGCCCTCTGCAAGCCTAATCCAAAGAATGTTTTGCCCACAAGGGTTATATCTTACCAGGCCCACAGCAGAGCTGTTGTAGTCTTTCCTGGATGGAGATAATAAGTTTGGGAATGCCTCTCAGTGAGTGCCACAAAGAGCTCTTGAAGACAGGCAAACACTGCCTTTCTTACTCATAGGGATGGTGCAAGGAAGAGAGGGAAAGGAGGGTGGGAGGTCTGGGAAGGAGACAAGCATGCTGTTATCTGAGAAGAATCAGAAATGAGTAGGTGGCAAGACCAAAGAAAGAATCTGGAGATCAGCACAAAGGAGATGAGGCAGGGCTGTAATTAGGGTGATGTAAGTGAGAAGGATGAAATGGTGGGAGGTGGTGTGGTGGGATGTTCAGAGGAAAGTAACGGAAGAGAGACGCGAACAGAAATGATTTAAGATACTGTGAAAGTTTGGGGTGTGTTTGGTTGTTGGGTTTGGGGTTTTCTTTTGGTCCATGAACACTTCAGCACATAACTGATTTTTAAGATGGACTTCTCACCTGCCTTTTGGCTTGGGCATCAGGGAGACCTTCCTGCTCTCTACAGCCACCTGAGAGGAGGTTAGAGTGAGATGGGAGTAGGTCTCTTCTCCTGGCTTAACAGTGAGAGGATAAGAGGAAATGGCCTCAAGTTGCAGCAGGGGAGGTTTAGATAGGATGTCAGGAGGAATTTCTTCACTGGAAGGGTTGTTAAGTCTTGGCCCAGGCTGCCCAGGGAGGTGCTGGAGTCACCATCCCTGCAGGGGTTGAAGAAACATCTAGATGTAGCACTTAGGGCCATGGTTTAGTGGCATGGTGGTGATAGGTAGATGCTTGGACTTGATCTTAGAGGCCTCTTCCAACCTTCCTGATTCTGTGAATGATGAAGTCAAGGTGATAGCATTAGTTTGCTCCTCTTTCCAGGGTTGTGCACAGCAGCAAGCTTCTTATAGCTTCACTGCTTAGCATTTAGCTGAGTTGCATGAACTCCTCCAGCCAATTTGTAAAACACTTGAATATTAGAGTGCTTTAGGAATACTGTGACCTGGTGCTCCTGGGCTGCTCCAAGGCATGTTGCTATTCTTTAAGAGTTGTGTAACTGTCCCCAAGCAGGATTTTGGTTTCAGATGACATGGCCCAACACAATGTTTGAAATAACTTCTGTTGCTTAGGAAATTAGTCCTATTTTTTCTCTCCTTTTGAAATCAACCAAGAGAGGCATAAGACCTGATAATGCCAAAAATGAGTTTGGGAGAGGCCAGGAGGGAAGGGGCAAGCTAAGATCAAGGGCAATGTAGAGATTGTATCTTGAACACCTTTCAGAAAGGTGGGTGTTTCCTTTTTATTTCAAGCACAACCTTCTAGAAGGTTTGTAAATGGGAGCAATTTCTGTGTTGGGAGATTCCTGATTTCCTATCCAATTTGACTTTTGGAAGGGGGAAAAAAAAAGCTGATTTTTAGTGTCTCATGAGTATTTTTAAATCAGGAAGGAAACAGAGGAGTACTAACAACAATTCCTTATGATAATTCCACAACATTGCTTGCTATGTACATCACTGGACATATAGCAGGATGCAACTGGGAAGTGTTCACAAGCTAAATAATTTAACATTGGGTTTCTGGCATATCTTCAAGGGCTAGAAAGAGTGATAGAGAAGCTTAGTTGCCATTGGAAAAACCTGTCAGAAGGCTATTTGTGACTTGCTAAATTCCTTCACAATTTGCATTTAGATTAGCAAAGCTTTCAAAAAGGAGAAAACTTGAGTAATACTGATGTACAATCAGAAGCACTTAAAAAGGATCAGATTTTAAGACTGTTTAAATAATGAATCATCTATAACTTTTAAAGTTCCTGCATGGTAATTAGAGGCAAATTTTGGTGCACTTAGTTTTTGGTAAGTATTGTAACAAATAATCTCTGACTGATTTATGTTTTCCTTATTATTTAGAAATAAAAAGGAGTTAAGTTGTGAAAGCAAACTAGAAAGTGGAAAAGAACTGTCTGATGACTGTGGCTATGGTTGACTGTGGGTTTCTGGCCACCATCATAGACAGGAGATGCAAAGAGAATGAGGAGGGAGCCAGGCTCTGCTCCATGGCATCCAATGGTAGGACAAGAGGGAATGGGAGCAAGTTGGACCACAGGAGGTTTAGTATTAACACAAGGAGGAACTTCTTTCCAGTTCAGGTGCCAGAGCACTGGCCCAGGCTGCCCAGGAGGCTGTGGAGTCTCCTTGTCTGGAGCCATTGCAGAGCTGCCTGGACACATTGCTGTGTGAGCTGGTCTAGGTGCTCCTGCTCTGGCAGGGGGGTTGCACTAGATGAGCTTTCTAGGGCCCTGCCAACCCCTGACATACTGTGACACTGTGATACTGTGGTGCCTTGCTTTCTGAGGCATGTGTTTTCTAACCTGCCTTGCCCAGTCCTCATGAAATTAGAAGCTGAAATGAGACAAACACTCCACCCCCTTCCAATCCTCCTCGACTGCTCAGAAGCTTGAAGCAGAGCCTGGAGGATTTGCACAGGAGTTAGCATGTGTGAGAGTTTGTGTGGTGATGGTAAGCATAGACATTTCCAAAGATCAGGAGCATAGCCCTCAGCTAGATCCCCTCCTGCAACTGAATTCAGAGCTGACATTGATCTTGCTGAGGTGAAAGAGAGAAAAAAAAACAACCTTCCTGTCTTCCAGGCTCTGAGACATCAAGAGCAAAGCCGGGTCCTGGTTAGGTGGCAGGTACAGAAGGGCACTGACACCTGCTGGGAAGGATGCAGCAGAGCATAGTGAGCTCCCTAGTTTCCTTCCACAGCCTGGCACAGCAGCCTTGTGAAATGCAGGAGGGAAAGGAAGGGGAGAAAAGCTATTTTGGGTGCAATGAGAGACTATATGAGGGGTAAGGGTAAGTCAGGGTAAGAGCCAAGCATAGGTTTTCTCAATAAAAAACCAGCAGAACACTTTCAACTAGACAATCAGCACAGATAAGGGATTAGGGAAACGAGAAAAAAATGTTCCTAAGTATTTCCAAAACATTAGTTTATGCAACCCAAGGGTGAAGCTGAGCCAGCTAGGAAGCTGACCTACTGCAGTTCATGTGGTAAACTGACACTGGCAAAGGGCAACAGCAAATCAGTCAGCAGGTGACTGTCCAGAACCTCTTTATTTTATCAGAGATGCTCAGGTTGGAGATGCATAATGAAGTTGGAGATGTCCAATGAAGTTGCAGATGCCTAATGAAGTTTGAACTCAGCCACATTTATAAGTGATTAAAACAAAAAAACCCTATCACTTCACTTCTAAGGTGTTAGCAGTAGGCAGCTAGGGCTAGAATGAAGCACCAGTGGGACAACTATTGTTTTAACTCTTCCTGTGGGACAGGGTGGGGACAGGGAGTTGCCCACTGGTGCTCTATTCTTTTCTGAATGAAAATGGTGTATTTGAGTGGATTTAGTAAACTCCCTACCAGATTGAGAATGTTAAGGTCATGAGAAAAACTCTGTAGAAACAAACTGCTTCTTAAAGAAAACTTAGCATTTTGAGAGGTGGTTTCATTCCCAATTGGAAGGAAACCTCAGCATTTTGGTGTTCATCTCAGGTCTGTATTACATTTTCATTTTTGTAGTGTATTTCCATGAGAAATTCCAAAATGAGAAAAGGACACTGTTATTCCTGAAACAGATTGGCAACATCATAGCAACTTGTTTTCTAAGTCTTTCCCATTTGTTTTTGGAGACTAAGCTTGGGTGAATCAATGAAATTGCATTCAAATGCAATTCTCTCAAAGCTTAGCAAACTCAAGCACTTCTGTTCCTGTTCCTTCTGACTTTTAGAGATTATGCTTGGATTGGAGAGCTCTCCTGCTATACCTGAATGCAAAACCAGCCTAAAGTTGATGTGGCAAAAGTCAGAACCAACCTTCTCATACCACTCAGTTCCTTACTCCTCCACTTTAAGACTTTTTATGCATGTCATCTTTTAACTCTCTGCTCCTTCACCTGCTTGTAAAGACTTTGGAAGGCGAGCAGCTTGGAGAGCTGTACAAGGAAGAAAGCTCCCAGCAGAGCCAGCTAGCCAGTTAAACATGAGAATGGTGGCCAGTTAAACAGGATGTGTTGTAGTCTGACCTTTCAGGACACAAGCTCTCTGCCATTGGTTCCTGCAGTGGGAGCAATTGTTGGAAGCATTTTTGTAGGCAAGGTGTAAGTGTGAGCAGGGTTAGATGCAATGAGGGCAGTGACCAGCTCTCTCAATTAGTGTCCTTGCCATGAGCATCTGTAGAGTGGGATCAGGGAGTAAGAGAACTAAAGAGGCTTAATGGAGCAGAGACAAATCATTCCTGAAGGTGCTTCCTCTTTGCAAGAGTAAGATCCATGTTTCCTCAGGAATATGAAGTTGCATTAGAATTAAACTTGGGAGTTTTGAAAGCCCTCTAGCCTTCATCTCTGGGATACCTGAAATTGCACAGTGTAAAATGGTATTGCCAAAATAACTACAGGTCATCAGTTTTATGGTGTGTGCATTTGCCTTGATGCTAGGTGAGACTTTATTGTGATGGCTGGTTGGATTTCTTCCCATCTATGTGTCTTTTGAGATACCCAAGCCTCCTGTTGTGTATCTCAGACCAGCAGAGATTTTCTGCTGAGATGACTTTTATTGCATCAAAGTGAAGTTGCTGTGTGGTGAGTTCTGCAGTGGTTTCTGTGTTTCTGCTGCCTTACACTGCTATGCTGCTTTGTGGCTGCATCTGTGTAGAACAGTTGATGAAGCTGCACAAGATACTCAGGTTACATCTGACTTACCTTGGGCTGCATGCAAGGAACTATTTCATTTATTCCCTGTGAAATCTTGAGATTTGTCTCTCAAAGCACAGTGGAAACTCTAGCCAACATGTCATTGTACCTGTGTTCTTTCTTTCTTTTGAAAGAATTTTCCCTTACCCCTTTACCAGTAGCTCATGTCTTGAAGGTGAAAACTAGCAGCACTGAACTTGCTGCTTCAGAACAGATGCAGCCTTCTTCACAGCTCTCAGTTTAGAACAGAAATAGCTTTTAAAAGTATCCTGTATGTTTATTATGTGCCTTAAAGATACAAAAAAAAAGGGGGGGACAAGTCTACTTCTTCCTCCCTTGCACATCACTTTTAGTCTGTAATTCTTCTTTAAGGAGTTGCTAAACTTGGCTGTCTAGAGGTAATCTGTTTTATAAAGATGAAACCTCTCTCCCCTCCCACCCCAACAGGAAAAACACATTGCTGGTGTGCCAGCAGGATCCTGTTAAAGATTGTAGCCCAGTGACAGAGCTTCTAGTTTCATGCTGCCTACACTGGGAGCCTTTGGTAAGAGCCACACCTGCTTGGGCATCACTGACTTCAGCTGCACAAAGTGGGAGACCTAAAATACCTGACACTAACCTGCTCTGGAAGAGGTCTCTTATGGATTGGGGAGGTGTTCCTAAGACAGGCTAAGAGGGCAGAAGTTAGGACACCAGGCTCTACCTATAGTCAAGGAGAGGTATTTTCAGGGGTAGCTTACCTCAGGGCATCAAAAACACCAGTGGATAATTTGTTACTGAAGATTTGGTTCACAGTTACCAGCAAAGGACTGAAACTAACAGGAGCAAGGGCTAGGAACAAAACAAACAAATAAAAACCACCACAACCTAACAAAAAAAAAATCACCCAGGAAAAAACTACCCCAGCTTCAATGTGGCAGTATCTGTTACAGTTTTAGGGTACCCTTTTAGGTAATTTCTTTGGCAACAAAGGCAGCTTGAAAGGTTTCCTCTGCTGCCTGCTGGTATCCAGCTCTTGCAGAGAAGGCTTTTTCCTGTCTCCTGTAGGTCTCTCCATCCATGTGCTGTAACAGCTTGTGGGACCCTGCAGCAAACTGGATTACTGAAATGACTGGGGTTTTGCTGGGAGGTGGTTTTTGTTGTTGTTGTTTAGCAACAACAAAGGTTGTGGAGTGTTTGTTTTTGTTTGTCCAGAACATTTGAAGGATCTGGTTTAGGCTAACCCCACAAACCATGGCACAGCTGGGCAGGAAGAGGAGCAGACTGCAGCCTAGCTGCTTGTGCCTGAAACTCTCTCCAGCTCTGCTGCTAAAGAAAATAACAAAGGGGCTTCACAAACAGCATGAACCTTGCTGATAAACAAGGACCTGCTTTTGCATACCCAAGTTTCTGGAGGATTGGATAAAGCCTGGCAGTAAGTTGAACATGTTCATTTGGGACTTCAAAAGAAAATGACAGTTTCAGCTGCCAGGTCCCTGAGTTTGCCATGTTTGAAGTACAGGATTAAAAGCCAGGTTTGGAGACTGACTTTTTAAAAATACATAGAAGTGCCATTATATGTTGTCTTGTCTCTTCTTACAGCCGTATGGAAACAGCCTGGGGTAGGGGAAAGTGGAGAAAAGAAGCACCCAGTTTAAACTTCTATTTTCCCTTGCTTTCTGTGAAGGGTTAGCTATCTCTTCTACTCTGTTCTTACTCCTGTTCTGACCCAGACACTCTTGACTTTCTTCCATAACCTCTTTGGATTAGCATGACCTGGATGAAGCTGCATAATCCTCTCCCTTGTTCTAGCAAAATGGAGATGAGTTAAAGACTAGAGGAGGAGCACAAGGCCCTCATGGACCCAGCCTTCAATCCATCTCATTCCCAAGCGTGGGGAGGACTTCTGACCCCCCCCCCCCCCATGCTCTTGCCCTCAGTCATTGAGCTCAGGCATGTTAGAAGGCTTTGGTTTTACTGCAGTGATTCCTGAATAGAGTTTATCACTTTAGTAGTAAGGCTTTGTCTTTTTACACTGCATTATTGTTGAATTTCTGTTTCTTGGCATGGTTTGGGGTTTTTTTTCCTTCCTTTCCTCTTGCAGTCAGATGTACACTGCAAATGGCACAGACAGTGCCTCCTATTGTGGCTGGGGCTCAAGACTTCACATATGTAAAATGTGACTTGCAGCACTTTCTTTGAAGCCTAACCACAGCCAGAGAGCTGTAATTGCAGCCTTTGATTGAGCCGACTTCACTTGTGGATTGGGCTTTGCTAGGGCATGCCTCCCTTGGCCAGACTTCAGCTACAGCCCCCCAGTGAAGCCTCAGATGTGGGAAGTCTTCAGTCTCCTTAGCACATGCCTGTGGTTTCTTGAAAAGAATCCTGATTTGACCTGTTTTATATCTGCAAGGCACCACCATCCTCATCCCTGGGTTGGGTTTTTTTTAGGTATGATTTGGTTTATCAGCAGCAGAAGTACTTTCCAGTGTGCAGCTGGGGGAAAGGCTGGCTTCTAGCTGCTGCTTTCAGGAGAGCTACTGTGTAATTTGCTGTACTGCAGGATTTGCTCAGAAAGAACAACATTTGGAGCTTCACTTTGCCTGTCCAGAATCACAGGGGTGTTGGAGCTGAGAGAGGCTCTGGAAGGAGCATTTGGCTGGAGAAGGAAGCGCTGGCCACTGCTTGACAAAGCTGAGGGCCAGAGTAAGGCCGCGGTAGTTATTTTAACCTCCTGACTTCAAAGACAGCTTGCTGGTAAGGGAAAGGGGGGGGGAAGGAGGCAGGGAACCATCTCAACAGAAGAGCACTTCATTTCCTTCAGTGAAGTAGACATTCCTGGCTGCTAATGGGGAGTAGCTCTGAATCACAGTGCTTGTATCAGACTGCTGTGAACTACTGGCCTGGCGCCTCAAGGCCATTCCTCAACAGGAAGCTGAATGTTTTCATGTAAGACTGAGAGGAAAACCTTCCCAGGAAGAGCAACCTGGACCAAACCTTTGAAAACCCGGGATGAAAAGGCACAAAATAAATATAAAGCTGCAGGGTGCTCTCCCCAGTGTTCCTCTGCTGTTTGCTTGGCCTCTCTCGTGCTCCTCGGAAAGGTAGAGCCCTTTGCAGTGCTTTGATCCGCATGTGTTACGGAGCACTCTCCTGCTTTAGAAAGGGGAAAAAAAAGAAGGCAGGAAGCTCAGAAAGCTTTTTTTAGTCGGGTCTTGGGCTGGTTTTATGAGGAAGTAGGAACTGAATTAGTCAATACAGACCACCTCTGTTGAAAGCACTGGTTTGCCAGTGGACCTTCAGCTGTGCTGTTTTAAGAGGCTGCAGTGGCTTCAAATGTCTTTTTGTGGCTACCAGCAGCAGGTGAAAGTTATTCATTATGCATCAGGGATGGTGGTATTTGAGAAAGAGGAAGGCATCCTTCAAATGAAAGCTACACAGAACAGTTTGATAGACATTTGTGCTCATTCCTTCTGCCTTACTTAGCCTGCTGCTAAACTCCTTCAGTGTCCTCAACTTTCCTTTCCACTAAAACAATGGTCATGTGGGTGGCCTCTGATGAGGAGTCAATTTGTTTAGTAAGATTTTTGGGGCCTCTGCTTGCACTCACTAAAAGCAAAGGGTCTAAAATCAATTTTGGATGCTTTCTACCCTGAAGTACGTTATCCTGTGTAATTCCTTATTTGGGAGCTCTATACTCAACCAGTACAGGCAAAATGCTTTGTGTTGTAAAGGCTTACACAGAAGCTGCAGCAGCTGGGAGGTCTGTGCCCACTTACAAACAGCCCTGGTTTAAATACTGCTGCTGTAATATTTGCTGATTAATTCTCCTTGTGGCTCCTCCAGGCTCAGGCAGATTAGTCTCACAGAAGGTTGACTTGTGGTTTAAACCATTTCTTCCTCAACTTGTGCTGTCTTGCCTCGCGTGAGTCAAGGTGCTGGCAGAGTCTCTTCTTTGCGTGACTAAGCATTTTGTGTTTCTTCTGGTAACAATTCACTCACCTTCTCCACCCCAACTGCATTCCTGTGCTAATTTGGGTCATTCTCAAAAGCTCTGCTCGCTGAACCCTCTACTCCTTCAGCAGCTGAGCAGAACCTGCAGGCCTGGAGGTTAATGCAGCTTTTTTTTTGGAGATGTCAATAATTCTGAGTCCATTACTGGAGAGCATGTGTCTGGCTGTGGGAAAAATGCCTGACTCATCAGACAGGCTTTGGGGTGGAGTCTCTGTAAGAACCCAGTTCTTCTAACAGAGGCTTAGAACAGGGGCACAGGTGATGCTTGAGGTAGCAATTGTGTAAGTCAGCTGATGCAAGCCAGAGACCTAACACTGAAGAACTTCTCAGAATCAGTAAGGTTGGAAGAGACCTCTAAGATCATCAAGTCCAACCATACCTATTGTTACCATGTTCCTAAGTACCAGATCTAAATGCTTCTTAAACCCCTCCAGGGATGGTGACTCCAGCACCTCCCTGGGCAGCCTGGGCCAATGCTTAACAACCCTTTCAGTAAAGAAATTCCTCCTGACATCCAATCTAAACCTCTCCTGGTGCAACTTGAAGCCATTTCCTCTTGTCCTTTCACTGTTAACTTGGCCAAAACCAGTCCAAACAGCCCCAAACTGGTTAAAACCCATCCAAACTGGTTCAAACAGGCCAAAACAAGTCCAAACCAGGAATTACTTAATATGCTGAATGGTGCCATAGCTGAAACCATCACCTTTCCAGTTGGTGCAGACATCTATTTGCAATCCAAAGTACTCTCTGCAAATATACTTGCAAACCTCAAGCCAGAGCAAGTGGCAGTACTCTGCACATAACTTTGACATTGCAGAGGCACATCCTGCTGCTACAGTTGTGACATGGAGTTACAATGACACATCACCAGCTTCTTTGAAAGACTGAAAAGAGGAAAAAAAAGCTTCATATGGTCTTTATCACTCTCTCTCTCTCTCTCCCCTCCCTGTAGGTGGGAAGAGAAATGCTTTCTCAACTTGCAAAGCAAAGGCGGCGACACCAGGACCCCTTCTGGAGATGGAAGCTTGTTAAACCCTAGGTGTGTCCTTCATCCACACAGACCATGCCCAAGGAGTCTGTCTAGGATGTCATTCACCCTGATGTCACTGCTAGAGACACTGAATCATAAAGACAATCACTGCCAAAATCCTTCACTCTCACGAGGTCCAGCCCCACTAGAAATAGAGCAAATGATGCTCCTGGGTCAGCAGAGCAGCTTTTTGTCTTCACTCCACCTCTGCCTTGCACTCTTAAAGCCCCCATCTCATCTGTGTCCATAACAAAGTAGAGTGGCTGTCTCTGCCTGCTTCAGCCAACAGAATAACTAGAGCACAGCTGCCCCACACAGCACACTGAGGAATGGAATTTGCCTGGACCAGGATGCTCTCACTCAACCTTCTTTTTATTTAATGGTGCGACAGGATCAATTTTGGTTTTAGCTTTTTTGGTTTTGTTTTTTTAAGAAACTTGAATGCTTTTCTATTTTAAACTTTTAGTTTGTCATTTCTTTGGTGTATATTTTACTAGTTATGAGCTTTGAAACAAGTGTCAGAAATCTGAAATACTTTTTAAATGGAAGAGGGGTGGGGTTTTTTGTTTTGTTTTGTTTTCTGCCAGAGGAAAAACCTGTATGGAACAAAAAGGTGGCTTTTTTTGTTCAACTATTTGTAACAAATAGTGGCCTCTCAGTCTATATAATACAGTGTCCTATAGAACTACATAAATGTAGCAACAGTCAGCTGGTCAGTAGGCACCCATCAGTCTTGCATCATCTACTCTGTAACCATAAGCAATACATCCAGTAAAAATCTGACTGCAGTGAGTTCTCCTTCTCAACCCATTACCCTTCTTGTAAAAAAAAAAAAAAAGCCCAGCACTTGAATTATTACTTCAATTGTTCTGTATTTGTATCTGTTTTTGTTAGCCTGTTAGTGGGATTTTATGCCAGTTGTTGAAATGAGCATTGATGTACCCATTTTTTAAACTAGGAAGGCACAGCCTTTGCCAAAAATACTGTCAACCAAGTTTATTTTATTTTTATTTTTTTTTTGGTCATTCCAGTTTGAGTTAATGTGCTGAGCATTTGTTTTTTAATAAAAGCTTTGTAATAAAACTGAAGTCAATTGTCTGCCTTAAAAGAATGGCTTCTGCCAGAAGCCCCTGAAGGTAGAAGCAAGCCCAAGGAAGGCACAATCACTTCTAAGGCTGAAGACTTCTGGCTCAGTGTTCCCTGGGGGTGCTGGTTGACAGCTGATGATGAGCCAGCAGTGTGCCCAGGTGGCCAAGGCCAACAGCATCCTGGCTTGCATCAGCAGTAGTGTGGCCAGCAGCACTAAGAAAGTGATTGTGCCTCTGTGCTCAGCACTGGTGAGTTCAGTTTTGGGCCCCTATGCCTAATCATCAGCTTAAAACCACTGCAGCATTCACTTAAGGTTTCTGTAGGAAGCTGAAGATAGAGGGATTACAGTCCCTGGCACTTCCACTTGGATCAAATCTAACTGAGAAGCATAAGGGAGCACCCAGCCTGCTCACTCCTTCCTCCTTGTAAGAAAACAAGAGATTCCTGCTCTCATGAGGAAGAAAAAGAAAGTCATCTTCCAAAATGACTTTGACTTCAGATGAGCAAACAGTCAACCAGACACATTCACATCCACAGCCTTTCCCTCATCAACTACTCAGGTCACTTTGTCAAAGAAGGAGATGAGGCTAGTCAAGCAGGACCTGCCTTTCATGAACCCATGCTGCCTGGGCCTGATCCCTGGCTGTCCTGTACATGCCCTGTGATAGCTTCCCAAAAGCTCTGCTCCATAACCTTCCACTGCACTCAGTTCAGACTGACAGGCTGATAAATGAATGAAAATGAGCACTTCCACCAGCTCCCTCTGTGCCCTTGGCTGAATCTCATCCAGCCCCACAGACTTGTGTGTGTCTAAGTGGTCCAGCAGGCCACTAACCATGTCCCTTTGGATGATGTGGCCTTCATTCTGCTCCCCATCCCTGTTGTTCAGAGGGCTGGGTATGCCCAGAACAACTGCTCTTACTGTTGAAGACTGAACCAAAGAAGCCGTGAAGTCCCTCAGCATTGGTCACTATGTTTTCCCCCACATCCAGTAAAGGATGGAGATTCTCCTTAGCTCTTTTTTTTGTTGCTAGTGTATTTATAGAAACATTTTTAATTGTCTTTTGTGAAAGCAACCAGATTAAGTTCTAGTTGGGCTTTGGTCTTTCTGATTTTCTCCCTGCATGACCTCACAAGATGCTTGTAGGGAGTTCCAGCCAAAGCTCCTGTTCAGCCAGGCTGGTCTTCCCCACCAGCTCATCTTTCAGCACATGGGCTGCTGAGCCTTTAAGATACCCCTCTGGAAGGATGTCCAGCCTGCCTGGACTCCTTTGCCCTCTAGGAGCAAGCAGCTCCTCTGCACATTCCAAAATAGAAAATGTTTTTGAGTCTTTCAAGCCCCAATCACTAGCAGCAAATTCTCTGCCATCTTTCCCCTTTTGTTCAGGGACTGGTACTCCATAGCTGTGATAACCAGACACAGCTGCCTGACTTGTACTAAAGGATTTCAAGAGGAAAAAAACCAACTGTAGCCATAGAGAAACTATTCCAGTGGTTTGTGAGCACCACTGCAAAAGAAGCATTACGTACTGTACATGGAATCTGCATACCTTGGATTCTACCTCCTGATTCTTGTTTGTTGTGAGACTGGACTGAGTCAAGCTTAAGCTACAAGAGGTGACATAAGTGAGTTACTGCCTAAGGAAGCTTTGTGATTAGGTTGTTTATAACTGACCCTTAAATCTCTGTTGCGTAAGAAATCTCATAATTAAAAATGTTATAAAACAGCTTCCTCTTAAGCCAGCATGAGCTGCACACAAACCCAACTGTAAGAAGGTAACCAGCATAGTAGTTGTTGTACTAACTGTTTCTAGATGTCAGGTGCCCACCAAAGCTGCACTATCACTGCCCCTCCTCTACTGGACAGGGAAGAGATAATGTAATTAAAGTCTGATGGGTCAAGATAAGGACAAGGAGAGATCATTCACCAATTACCATGATGGGCAAAATAGACTCAGCTTGGGGAAATGAGTTTATTACCAATCAAATCAGAGCAGGATAATGAGAAATAAAACTAAATCCAACTCCTCCCTTCTTCCTGGGCTCAACTTTACTCCCAATTTTCTGTACCTCCTATCCCTCAGCAGCACAGGGTAGGATGGAAATGGAGGTTGCAGTCAGTTCATCACACACTGCCTCTGCTGCTGCCTCTCACACTCCTCACACTCTTCCCTTGCTCCAGTGTGGGGTCCCTCCCATGGGAGACAATCCTCTAGAAACTGCTGCAATGCGACTCCTTCCCATGGGCTGCAGTTCTTCATCAACTGCTCCGACATGGGTCCCTTCCATGGGGTGCAGTCCTTCAGGAACAAAGTGCTCCAGTGTGGGGTCACAAGTCCTACCAGAGGCCTGCTCTAGGATGGGCACCCCACAGGGTCATAGCCTCCTTCAGGCATCCACCTGCTCCAGCATGGAGTCCTCCACAGGCTGCAGGTGTAAATCTGTGCCACTATTAACCTCTACTGGCTGCAGGAGGAATCTGCTCTGGCACCTGGAGCACCTCCTTCTCCTTCTTCACTGACACTGGTGTCTGCAGAGCTGTTTCTCTCACTCCTCTCTCAGCTGCAGTTTCACTGTGCAGCAACTTTTCCCCCTTCTTATGTTATCACAGAGGCACTACCACCAGTGCTGATGGCCCTGGCCTTGGCCTGCTACAGATCCATCTCAGAGCCAACTGGAATTGTCCTTATGGGACATGGGGGAATGTCCTAACAGCTTCCCACAGAAACCACTCCTCTAGCAAAACTTCACCAAGCAAATCCAGTACCATTAAAAATCAGGCAAAAGAAGTGAGCAGGGAAGGGAATGCTCTCTGATGGCAGAAGAAAAGACCTCTGAGAGAACAGCAACTGTGCCCTGGAGTTTTGCAAGACTTGGCTATGTTTCTGTTCCAGTCAATCATCCCAGCCTTTGCTGGAAACCTGTCTGGTTTTTGGTTTGGGGTTTGGTTTTGTTTTTAAAGGGAAAACCCCAAGTACTTCAGTGCAGTAATTGTTCTAAATCAAGGATTACAGCAGTGAGTTCTGTAAATTACAGGTTCCAGAGATAACAGTTCTTTTGAAAACATGACAGCTTTATTTAGATGTTTTTTTAATGGCTATTTAAAAAGCCACTTACCCATTTTGCCAAAAACCAAATTGTTCCCAATAGAGGTGTTGGCTTTATGTAGCACATTGTCCCAAATACACTATCTAGGGAACAGTTGTCTGTCTGAAGGATGAAAGGTCTCTCAGCTCTAAAAAGTGAAGGAGAAAAAAGAATTCAGGAGCTAAAAATAACATCTCTGCAGTTAACATACAGTGAGCTAGCACCATGTGTTGGGCTCATTCAGAGATCAAAGACCTTTCACATATAGCAACTATGAGAAAGGTTAACCAATATGCAAGGCTTAGGATGTTCCCATGAGAGAACCTGAAAGAGAGGAAGGGTGCTATCCTGGAATAGCCTCTGTGACTTGGGTCACTCTGCCCCTGCCCCCCACTGCTCATCAGCATTTGTTCCTGCAGGACTGAAAGAGCAAAGTGACCTGGGCCCCTCCTCTACCATGTCAGCTTGTCAGTGGAGACAGATGAGCTAGGAAAAATGACCTAGTGATGATGGTTTTACCCTGGCACTAAGAGTAGGTTTAAATCCTTGGACTACCAAATACATTATTCCAGGTGAGACCCAAGACACCTAAACTCCTGATGTGCTATTTAGGCAGAAGTCAGCATCTAACCATGCCTCTCTTGTATGCCTGAGGAGATGATGACTCTGTACTTCCCACAGCAAATGCCTTTAAGGATTTAAATGTGGCTAGCTAATGGCTGAGTTAATTATGTAGATGCTTAAACCCTCTCTCTCCCATCACACTTCATTCCACGCATGCACCAAACCCAGTTCTGCACAGATCACAGGACAGGTAGTCCCATTCAGCAACAGAGGACATAGCCTAGTAGCTAGAAAACACACATCCTTCCCCCTCCCCTCACTCCAAAACCAGCAAAGGGCACAGAACAGGGCAGTTGAGCCAGGATTACTTACAGCTAAGCAGGCCAACATCACACGATGGTCTGGCTCCTCAGGCTTCTGGATCACCTGGACCAGAGCCATTTCTCCTCTGTTACATAAAAGAACAATACTCTGGCTAGCTTTGGCTTCTGACACAGCAAGTGATGACAGATTCACTAGTTGTGCTTATAGGGACTCACCAGCTCTAGAGAATTATCTTGTGTTGTAGTTTTCCTCTTTGGATTAGCTCACAGAAAAGGCAGTAAATCAGTTGGCCATGTGACAGCTCCAGAGTTAGGTCAATCCACAGCAAATGAGGGACCTTACAGGCTCAATCCTTGCTCCAGGCTGTAGGACAGCAGAATGCAGAGTGCCAGGCATCTGCATTCCTATGAAACCACTACATGGTACAAGGCTTTGAAGCAACCATTCCCCATCTCCTCCTGATGGCCTCCTGCTCTGATCTACATGGTGCCTAATGAGGCTAAAGCAGGACAAGCACAACATGAAGGCTTCTACAGAGACTAAGCAATGCCCACGAACCTCTCCAGTTAATGCAAGTGCAGTTTGTTCCCTTGTATTCAGAAGGTGGCTGACATGCCAGGAAGCCTCTCCTCCAGAATAAGAACCCAACACAAAGCAGAACATTAGGGGAAAGAAGTGACTTCACAACAAGCCAGAAGAACACATTTCTCCTAAGCCAGGTCAGTGACCAAACTACTGGGGTTAGCCAAAAGGAGAGCAGTTGTAACAGGGAAATGGCCTCCTGTAAACACTGATGTTCTTAGATGAAGCCAAAATCTAGCAAGTGTGCCTGAACACATTCATTTTTCCACATGACAAGGCAGGAAGAGAACCTCTGGATTAAGGTATGAATTCACCCTGCGAGTCTCCTCATGGACAGAAAGATCAACTTCAGAAAGCAAACAAGCAACCAACCATCTGGAGCTACAGGAACAGGGACTTATCTGCCAGAAAGATGAGAAATGAAACCTCTTAACCAGCAGCTTTCAACCAGGTCAAAGCAAGCAATTCTGCTCCCCAGGTAAATCCTCATAGCTTCAGGCCATGGGTTTTAAATGACATCACCTCTCTGACTGGCATACTCCTCCTGCAACTTCAAGTTCTAACTTCACTGAACCACAGAAGCAGCATCTGCTTGACTGAGGGAACACTCACTGCTTACCTGGTCTGGAATAATCAAGTTTTCTTCCTGTGAATGCCATTATTCTGCATAACACATTCTGATAAACTCAGCCTGCCTCACCTCCCAGAAACCCAACACATACAAATAAGCAAGAGCTTTGCTCATCCCTCTCAGCTATGGAAAACCAACATGAACCAGCAGAGCTGGAGGAAAAATTTCCAGCTGTCTCAGACCTGAAGAGCAACTCAGCAAAGAACTGCTCTGTCCTATTCACTGTGACCAAAAAAAAAAAAATCTTTAGCAGAGTAAGAAAAATAACATAACTCCACAATTTAATGGTGGTCAAGACATTTAACTGAAGAAGCAACTTTAAATTTAGACAATTTCCTACAGCTAAGAAAAGTGGCTAAAAAAATCCTGCAGGATATTGATTAGGCTGAGGTAGGACCATCTCTGTCTTCTTACAAGACACAGAGAACAAGCCCCAGAAAGAAGAACTCAGATCTTGACAAAGCAAACTGATATATTAGTTTTTCTCAGGTACCTGCCTATCACAGTGAAGTGCTGGGTAATAAAGGAGAACACACACCAGAACTACAGTGGCTACAGCCTTTGACTGAGATGAAGTTTCAAAGCCTAAGATGGACAGGATTTTAACAATCTAGTTGCTGCTTTTGCTGCTCTGAAATAGGTTTGCTTCTAACTCTTCTGCAAAATCTGGTCTCATTTTGCCATGACTAACATCACCAGCAACAACTTCTTCCTCTCAAGTCAATCTCCTGAAGGACTTCCTTCTACACAGAAGGCAGAGACAGTGACTCTCCTTCCCTGCCAGTAGCCAAAAAGCTACATGGAGTATTAGTTAAAAGAAAGCAAGGTTTGTGGGCAAGCAAACTGCTATACTTCCATCAGGATAAGCAGCTGTAGGGGCACTGCTTTTGTTTAGACTGATTCAATTTCATGATTTAGATGGATTTTTAGATTTTAATGCTCAATTGCAATATAAATAAGTTGAGCTAGGTGCCTGCAGGTCTGCACTACTCTCATAACCTGAATGAAAATGAATTTTAAGTCAAACTGATACCAGCCAGAGCTAAGCCCACTCTTAATGGTCACCAAAACCATTCATTCTCTAAAAACACAAAAAACTTGATTATTCAAAGTCAGTCCTCACTGGAAACTTTCCTCCTTGAAAACTTAGCTGCCACTGTGGAAAAGCTCTGCCCTTTGCCAAAAAGCAGTGAGCCTGAGGGTGAAGATTGTGCCTACTGCATGACCATTTGCCATATCCATCATCATTGGCCATTACTCTTTCCTTCCACCAGCATGCTACTTTAACTGTCATGTGGCAATAAACTGAGCAATGTCTTCAGCTGGAAGCCTGTGCAAATAGTCTTGCAGAGTATAACTGTGCCCTTGAGGTAAACTCTATGCTCAACTCTTATTTCTAAGACAAGCAAATGTCCTTACAAATTTAGATCCAAGTAACAATACTGGCTTCAGTTCACAGATTTGCCAGCTTGGCGCCAACTTAGGCAACAATAGCTTTCAGCCTTAGCCAAAACTAAAATGCCAAGTCTCTAAGAAAGAGAAAGACTTCTTCCTCAGCTCCAATTAATGCTTTTGTTTCAAGAAATAGAAAAGATGGTATCAGGAAAAACACTTATGTGAAATTAACAGCATCTTTCCCCCCCAATATGCTTTCCTTCGTAAAAGAAACATCAACCTCTGTAAAAACTTCATCTCCCTAGTACTGAATAAATCAAATTCTCCAAGTATCTTCTGTCTCCTACTCTAAAGTAAGCTATTTAAATGCTGATCATAGAGCTCACTCTGTACAGACACTGACATTTCCCAGAATGACTGTTTTAGACTCCACAGCATCATTCAAACCAACTCACTCTCTATGAAGTATTTCCCCATAGCCTATTTTATCCATGCTCCTTCCTCAAAGGACTCATACAAGTTTTATTGTGGGCTGGTTTGGTTTTAAGGGGTTTGTTTGTTTGTTTTACACACTTAAACCATTACTTGGGTGCCTAACTTTCACTGCTCACTCTCTGACACAAATGTCATGATAGAATCCAGAAATCAATCCATAAGCAATTGTGATAAACCCTTGGCTCCAAAGAGAGTGAGGGAGGAGAGTGAAGAAATCAGCAGGCAAGTATTTTTCTCACTGTTACATTGCTACTGTCTGAAATTAAGTAGCAGCAAGAGCACAATTTTGTTCCTGCAAGTGATTCCCTTCAAGAAAGTAAACAGCAAACAGAGGAAAAAGACTGAAAAAATAGTTGCTTTCTTCCACATTCTCTCAAGAACTGAAGCAGGGGAACTTGTCCTTAAAAATCTATACAAGTTCTCTTCTAATACTCCCCGGGAAGTTCATGATTTAAATTAAAAAAGGACCCTTATAAATACTACTTAATTCAGTTCTGAGAGGCATTTCAATACTGAAAAGAAATCATTGGAAGCTAAGCTGCTCACCTGTTTAGACACTCTGGAAAGCATCACTGGACTTGCAATTGAAAAAGGACTTTAGAATTCTCACCCTAAATTGCAAAGAAGAAAGAACTGCATCATCAGCTGTAAGGAACCCATCAGCCCTCTTGTCATCTTCAGAGAAATAAGGACTTCAAGCAGTTGTCAGAAACACTTGACCTTTTATAACCTGTTTAAAGAAAGCCAACCACTAAAAAGCCTGGGAAATAGGGATGCAGCAGACACCTGCTTCTGCTTGCAGCTTTGCAGGATTCCAAACAGCAGGTCTCAAACAAAGTTAATGTAAAGTAGCTGGAGATTCAGAGTTGAAGCCAAGGCTTCCAATGGCCCCCAGTGCTTCAGCCTGGCTCAGGGCACACAGAGCAGGGAGGAAACAGAGTGATTCACACAGCATTAGCTTACCCACACAGCCTCTGCCACCAGCAGAGCAGCCAAATCTCAGCCTGTGCACAAGCAAACCCCATTTATTGTAACTGTGTGGTTTTACCAATTTCTATTGCACAAATGTTTAAGAGATCCATTTGAGTCTACAAGGATAATCAACCAAAATAAAAAAAAGGAGGGGGGGGGAATTTTATTTGGTGCTAATTCACCACATGCAAATTCCAGCTGTTTACTGCAGGCCTCATGGCAAGCAGACACTTCTTCCCACAGCTCATCAGAAAGCCTCTTGCTGGTGAAAGTGGTTAATCCACAAGATTTTTGGTGCTGAAGCCAAGACTCCAAATGCAGGGTTTAGGTTACTCATGACAAAAAATTTGCATTCTTTAACTACAGAATACTGTAAGGGTTTGTCCATTTACAGAAAACCACCCTAGAAGTGGTTGCTGGCAGAAAAATCAGAATGAGAATAGAAGCTGTTACCAGGCAGGACAAAGATGCACCAAGCAAAGGAGCAGGGAAAATAGGCTAGGATAAAATCCTGTTATCTGGCAGCATGGAACAGACAAAGTAAGGGACAAGTTCTTTAGTGGCCACCAAGCAAAAGCCTTGTTCTAAAAGATGCTCCTGTGCCCTGGCCAACTTACAGCATCTGACCCAAGGCTGGAAACAAACTCTGGCTTTATGCCTTACTGTGATGCCTCTCGCTACACCACATGACAAAAGAAATGGCTCTTTGAATAACTAAGTTTGATGGTTTGTATTATTCCTACCCCAGAAGCAACCAAAACATCCAGCCACCAGGAGAGCTTTATGGTGCTGGTTTCTCTGCAAAGAATGCACTGCTGCAAGTTATTTGCAGTTTCTAGAAAACCAACTAGAAAACCTCTATGAGAATAAAAAAGAGTGAATTCAACAAGTACAAAGCTGCTCTATGGGAATACAAAGCTAAATCCAGTTAACAGAATATCAGTAACAACCCCAGACCTCATTACAGACTGTGCTGTGATCATATACATTTAATTTAAGACTCTGCATAGCACTGCTTTTATAAGTGGAAGAGTATACTGGAGAGCAAATGGTACATATAAAGGGATTTCAGGTTTTAACATGAACTTTTGAGAAGATCATAAAATTCCAGACAGATCATTCTACAAATCATCTTTACAGTTACCAGATTGTGGCTCTACTTAATAACCCTTCTCTCAAAGAATTCAGCAGAAGCACTTCCCTCTGGCTGTGAGCAACAGGAAAAGCTACTGCAGGAACACACAACATGAAAAGATCTAGTTCTCAGAAGAATCACAGCATCTGCTTTTGCTCCTGGTCTAAGATCCTTACAAAAGCTCAGGGAAATAGGCATCATTTTTAGGTCAGTTTTAGAAGGAAAACAAGCATGCATTAAATTCTGGCAATTATGTGTTGATAACTTCATACAAATTATTCCTATGAATGTTTGCAATAACCAGCAGCTATAGAACTATCAGTATAGACACAGGCTTGAAGAGCAACACTCTGACATGATGCTCCTCAGTTGATGTTTACACAGAGAATTCACTAGAGAACAGCAAGCACCTGTAGTTCCACACAAATTCTCCAATCTCTCTGCAAGCACAAGAATTTTTCCTGAAATCAAATAGCCAGAAGTGTTTTCCCCAAGCAGCAGCAGAAACAGCATGTACTTTCTCATGCCTGATTATACTCTTTCTTCTCCCCTCCCCCCTTGAGGAACAATGCAATCCCATCACCTTTATGCTCCTACACTGCACACACCCAAATGACAGAGTCCTCAGGGATTTCAGACCTCAATACTGTGATAAAAGTGCAAAGAAACACAAGAGAGATTGTTTGCTAGTACCTACATCCTCTAGCACCTACCTGTCTGACCACAGCAATGTGTAACACTGAGTCAGCTTACACCTAACTCATTTTGCAGACTTTGCTGGCCAAAGTCTGGCACAAAGTCAGGAATACACAAAAGATCAAGACAACTGTTTGGGTGGGCAAACTGGAAATCTAGGAAAAAAAGACATTCAAGTTGTTTTATGCAGTTGCTCAGTCAATCCTTCTTCATACTGTGTGAAACAAGGCATAGGATCACAAAACTCCCAACTAGACAGAGCTGGGCTATTCACTTCAAGGCACCTACTCATTTCCAGGGGCTAAACTTCATCAAGAGACTATTAAGAGATATTAAATTATTTGTGAGTGTCGTTTTCCCAACTCAATTACTACCAAGGAAGGCTCTGCAAGTCCCCACAATAAAGGATGGAGGAAGCAACAAACTCCACCTTGCACTCCAGATTCAAATCCATACTGCAAGTTGATATTTGTGTCTTCTAAGAAAATTAATCTCCTATAGTAATACAGTGGAAAAGCTCAAAGACTCCTGCAAACACAGATGCAGATTTAAAACTTGAGGACATCTGCACTCCAACAGGCAGCTGTTCCTACTGACCCACATACAAGAATTACTCTGCTCAGTGTTATTCATGGAGAATGTTTATTTTGTTAGAGCAAAGCTAAATTTTAACTTCTACACATTTAATTCCTCTTCAGAGGAGACCTCATTGCTGCCTCTTGCACTTTATGCTCCACAAGCCACTCATGCAGAGCATCCTCCTCCTGTCTAATGAAGATTCTGCTTTCAACTCCCTCTCTAAAGTTTGCTTTGCTCCTGTCTTCTCCCCAGCCATGTCAGCAGCTAGGATGACCATAGATGGAGCATGTTTGGCAGCTGAAAAGACCCAGATGCTGAATCTGGAACCATCTTGCCAGCTGCAGTAGCTGGGCTCACATCCTGACTCCTCAGCTGTTGGCTGTCAAGCTGCCCTCAAGCTGTGCCAAGTGTACAGCTCAAAGCTTAGACCAAAGTGGGGCAAATGCTCTAAATCTGGGAGGCCTGCTGACAAAAAGGAAAAGAAAGACTGAAGGTTTTAAAAGTAGGCAGTGAGGGAAACCAAATACCCCTCCTCTTTCCTGTCTCTCTTCTTCCTCCCCCTACAATCTCTTTTCCCCATTAATAAAAATTCAGGAAGAGCTGAGTGGTGAGAGCAGGTCTCATGTACCACATCCTAGTCTGAGGCACTGGTTAGCAGGAGACTCCTGCTTCAGGAGACTCCTCACTTCTCCATGCAGTGGGAGGTGCCTCAGGTACCTCTGCATCAAGCCACAGGCACTGCAAGGGATGGCAAATGATATTTATTGAGGGAAGAGTGGAGACACACAATTCTTTTATTTCATTACTCATTCTTTAAGCCTCCTAGACATCTTTAAACTGCCAAAGCTGCAGAAACTCTTGTACAAATCAGAAGCAACTACCTAATATACTACTTCTGGCCACTTCCATCATGATCTTGAACCCAAGAAGGGACCTCTACATCCTCCATGCCTCCTCACTGAGAAGCAAAAGACAAGGCTTATCCTGATTCAATGGCCTTGGTTGTTCAATTATCACTATGCATTCTGATCTGGATTTGAGGAAGAGTAGGTGAAGTTTTGGCCCTTTTAGCTCATCTCTGCTCATCCTGGCACACCACTCCACATGCTGATAAAGAACAAACATCCCCACCCAGCAGTAAAGTATCTCCACATGGCCTTTTTGCTACTGAGAAAAAGAAGTCTCTTCTGATACCGCAACCTCTTCCAGGTTTCTTGTATGTATTATAGACACACTGCACCTGTTAGAGCTCCTGAAAGGAATGTTTTCTCTAAAATATCACATTTAATAGTGAAAAACAGTTTGCACATTTATTAAATAGTCTATGCCTTGCTATAAACCTAAGTGTTTCCACATTAAAAATAAAGATGACCTTCTGAGGAAAGGAAGCAGCATCAAGTTCATTTGGCCTAAATGGTGGTGTAGGAAACAAACAGCATTTTTTAAGACACAGGAGTAATACATGTTCCCATTTTTAATTACTACTGAAAACAGTAGTTCTGAAGCTAACTTGCTCTGCAGCACTTCAAAGTCACTAAACTAAATTAGAGGCACTAAGAACCTTCAAGTGAAACTGACTTCAGATGCAAGAAGTGGACTCTATTTTAGGAAAGTCAATTCAATTTAACAACATATTAGTAAAAGAAAGAGACTGTCTACAGTACGGTTTCTTTCCTTTAACCTTCTTCTTTCAAGACAAGCAATTCAAAATCAGATCTTTAATTAGGAACCAGGATCCAATAAACAAACATTTTCTCTAGGCAGAGCTTTCTTCTGTGATCATGTGCTAGGAAATGAACATCTGTCAGCCTCAGTTTCTTTATATACAAACTGAATGAGATGTTGGGAGAGGGAGGAAGAGGCAGCTTAAGAGTTAAATAATTATTCATTATCTCTTCAATTAAAAGAAAAAGATATAAGCACTCAGTTTCCAGATCCAAAATACACAAAGGAAAAGAAGGCTACTACTCAGCTGAACTAGAACTCCAATCCTTATGTCCATTTGCTCTGGAGAAAAGGGAGGATTTGCAGCACTCCACCTCCCCAAGAAACAAATCCACTGTGCTAAGCCCCAAGGAAATAAAGTTGACTTCCACAGCCAGACACACTCATTTGTTTACACAGCACAGACTCCAATCTCAAGCCCTCAAAAGTACTCCAACACTGTAGTACTGTAGTGTGTAAAAGTCACACTTAAAATGAATAGGCAGCAAATAAAACCAATTTACAAGACCCTAGAAAGTATATGGAAGCTTTCACCAGCTTCCTAGCTTAAGAATAAAAACCAAATCTATCTATTAGGCCCTTGGGAGAAGAAGCTACCTCTTCATTGTTTCCACAGCACCTGGCAGAAGAAGGTCCTCAACTGGTAATGGAAAATGCCAAAAAATCATGAGTTCTGCTTTGAAATCATAGAATTATCAGGGTTGGAAGGGACCTTAAAGCTCATCTAGTTCCAAACCCCTGCCATGGGCAGGGACACCTGGCACTAGAGCAGCTTGCTCCCAGCCCCAGCCAGCCTGGCCTGCAACACTGCCAGGGCTGGGGCTGCCACCACCTCTCTGGGCAAGCTGGCACAGTGGCTCACCAAATGCTGTACTGGGAACTTTCTGCCCAGGTGACAGCTTGCCACTGCAGGATTATTTCGTTATTATTTTTAACAATATGATATCTAAACCAATTATTGTTCAATTGTCATTTACAGCTCCAGGTTAGCACTGCACTGAGGAGAATTGCTCATGAAACAACTTGCTGCATGTGCCAGAGTGAAAAGAGCCTGCCACCCAGTGGACTCCAAGCAAGCACATCACCTGTAAGCTAGGACATTCAACACACAATTGGTGTAAATTTTATTGTCTAAGAAAGTGAGGTTATTTTTAGTGTACTTCCCATCAATAGCATAATGTTTCCAATACATAAATTCACTTGTCATTCTGTCCTGCACCTAAAATAAAAAAATCCACATTTGCATGAAGGCACTGTACATATAAAGCTTTTCAGAATTATAAGACAAAAATAATCAAGCTTTTCACCAGAGAAACACTTAACTAGTGCAATCACCCAGTTCAGAGGTGTTTTATGTTCTAAATGAAGTCTGTGTCATCCTTGGGAAGGTTTAAACAGAATTCACCTGTAATATGGCAATGCTGAAGAGCACACACAGAGAGTTTTAACACCTCTCCAGGTTTGGAGTTCAGTTGTATTTGTAAAATCCTTCTCCAGTCTTCTTACCCAGCTTCTTTTCTGCTACCAGTTTATTCAGGAGTGGGCTGGGTGCAAAAAGGGGATTGTTGGGCTCTAGTGAATGCCATCCTGGAGGAAGGAAAGAAGTGGATGAATTAGTAGCAGTTGAGTTCATATGCAAAGATAATACAGAGCTGCATCTCCTTAGAAAGATATTAAGAGGTCAGAAAACTGCAGGAGGTACAGAATTTATTCTAGACTCTGAGACCCTTCAGTGCAACTTCATAACAAGCCCAGATCAGTAAGGAGAATTATGGACAAACCTAGCAATTAGTTTTGAGGTGCAATACCTTATAATCTCCATGATTGAGGATGTATAATACTTTAAGAAAAAAAGTAAGTAGAACTTTTAAAATATACTTAAGTACAAAGGAAAAAAACAAAGGCTACACTGAAAAGAAACTCAAGGGGAAAGAAATTCCAAGCTGAATTTCCACCTGGTAAGTTAGAACAACAACACACTACTCCATAGTACTGGTCAAAAGAAAAAGAGTTTCACAGATGATGTCATTTTCAAAGTCACATTCTGCCTCAGAGAATATTTAAGCTGCTCACTCAAAATAATACAACAACCATCACCAATTATGTCTATTTTTTTGTTACTGTACTGCCACTCATCCACTTATCAATTGAAACTGAAAGGGTGATGGCATAGTTACATCTTTTAAGGTATTTACTGGATTTCCTATTAAACATGGCTGGCAGAAAAAGCCTAGAATCAGGATTTCTTCCCTTCAGGACATGTCTCTCTTCTCACTGATTCTTTTTAGTTACATAAAAGTTCCCCTAATATTATTCACATTTTTCACTGGAACTTGATGAAATCAGCCAAAACACCACTCATGTGCCCTCATTTCCACAGGGTACAGGCATACAGTACAAATGCTCTACTCATTCCTTTCTCCTCAAGATTAAAAGGCTACAAACATGCAGTTTAACACTAATTAAGAGTCAGATTTTCATGAGAACATTCATCTGTGATTTAGCTAAAAAGGGGGGAGAAACCAGGAGAAAATAAGCATGCAGTACCATCTATAATGTATTTACTGGTATCCAACCCAACGTAGTCCAGCAGTTCAAATGGACCCATGGGATAGCCTGCCCCAAGCTTCATAGCAACATCAATATCTTCCTTTGATGCATCTCCTAGAGAAAGGATTGACAGTTTGATGAATAGAGAAGATTCTGCATCTCCTTGGCACCACTTGTAAATAATTCACAGAGTCTTATTTCACCCCAGTGCAGCTCTTCACAGAAATCTCTGCACGTTTCAGAAGCACAAAAACTGGAGTCAGCACACACATGCTGGAGTATAATGCTGAATCTCTCACACAAAAAAATAAAAGCAAGCCCTGCAGGCCTGCTTTCCAATGTTTTTCTAGCTTCCTCTTGCATTTCAACATAGATCACTACACTACTGATGGAGCCACAGCTACTGTACTCAGGCTAGAGGAAGAACTGGTCACTATGAAGAATCAAGAGCTTCTTTGAGAGGCAGCTGAATAGTGTAAATAAGGAAAGATCTCAATTTCAGCTGCCTCAGATCAGCAGTGTCACTTTGTAATGCTGCACAGGACAATTATGATACAACAGGCAGAAGGCAAGTGATACCCAGCTGAGGGACAAGCAGGGGAGGGGAGAAGTAGCAGCTGAGTAACATACTTAGTTACAGCAACTTCCACTGCAGGATATCCATCAGCATCAGAAGCCAGATAGCAGAGGCATCTCTACTGCTTATTACTAGGACATATTCTGACAAAGGTAGTGCATTTTTTTGCAGATTCTGTAAAAAAGATGAATTTAAACAAACCCCAGAGGTACTTGTTAAGTAACCTCCCTGCTTGATGCATACAGGCATTCAGGGTGTCCAAAACCTTGGCAGACACAGCCATTTTCAAACTCTTGTAAAGGCAACAACTTCAGTGGAAGTTCTGTATGGAGGAATAATTTTTATCTATCTCCTTTTACTCTTTAAAGCTCTTAAAGCATCTTAAAGCACNGACTAGATGATCTCCAGAGGTCCCTTCTAACTCCTAACATTCTGTGATTCTGGGAAAGCTGACTTTTTTTTTTTTTAACCCACAATTTATTTCTGAGAAACTGGGAAACTTAGCCTTACTTAATTCTGACAAATTCAGTTCCTCAAGCACACATAAATCCTTAACTCATTTAAGTTGATGCAGATGTACATACTTCATTTATCAATAGATTTGTCCCATTTGGTTTTTAAGCTTGGGACTTGGCCACCTGACAGTACACAGCTGCAGTACAGTACAATTAAAAGCAGTAAAAGGACAAACAAGGATTGTACCCCCAGTTCATACTAATCTTCATCAGTCTTCCAAAGAAACTTGAGTGATTTTTAGTCTTCCACTAAGAATAGGGCAGTACAGCCCATCATATATTAATATTTATAGTATGTCTCCTATTTAAAGGACTGTTAATACACTAAAGGGCTTTTGCCTATGCAAAAGCACACACTTAACCCAAGGAGATTGGGTATAAACAAAGACTCAAGGACTGACCCAATAAAACAGTATTTCAGTGCTTGGAATTGTCAGGAAGTGATCCAATTTCTTACTAATGTGGATGACAATCCTGGCTCAAGTGTCTACTCTGAGAATAAATGCAAAGGCTATGATAAAAATTTAACTTGATTCAATGAGAAGCATGAATTAGAAGACAGCCATATGGCTTTTCAAAACATTAACCAGCTTTTTAAATTGATTTCAGTAGAGTTAAAAATTCATAAATGAACTTCAGCAAGTTTGGAAATATCATCCTGTTGATGGATAAACAAGTAGTGTTGATTTCTATGTTTTTCTGGAGATCAAACCAGCCTTTCCATGTGCTATAAAAGAGATTTTTAATATTTAAAGCACATTTGGTGGAATCTTCCTTATAATGGAAATGCTTTCATCTGTAGAGAAACAGTGATTTCAAAAACAAAATGTTTCAAATGACATTTTTAGTAGCACAGAGCTATGTGCAGTGCACTTGAAATAAAAGCAATTATACTCCACAATTTCCTCTTTATGCACACATTATTGGCTTGTTGCTTTTGCAAAACAATTATTAATGCTTTGAAAAATTTAGTGGTTCTTCAGAGATTTGCCATTATTTCTACCTCAGTATTAACATAAAAGAGATCAGCAGGGAGATGGAGTTCCTAAAGAACTTCTGTCTAAAAAAAGGACACAAAAGATGAACAGGAGGTTTTAGGGGGCAATAACTGAGAGCAAATCACTTGTATGTCAGTACTGTAGTGTGACACTGAGCACTATACTACTCACCTTCAACTGAAAATTTGTATTTTATTTCCCAAGTCAAATAAAGGCAAATTCAGGAGAACTTTGCTGATGGTCCCATTATGGGATTTTCAACCACTTTCATTAACATTTCTTGGGATGGAGAGAAGGAGTTTCCTGATTAGTTGGCAGAGGATATTTTTACCATGGTATTAGACCAGAAACATTTTCCACCACCAGCAATTTCCCATACAAGTAACTTCTGACTCGACATACACTGACATCTCCAAGTGAGGACAAAAAGATCTTTCCAACTACACATAATGTTCACTATTTACTTCCAGCCTTTAAGGGCTGAAAGTTTTGAGAGAATCCCAAGGCTTTTCTGAAAGGATCTAACATTTAACAGTGTGATTTGTCAAGATTCCCTCAAGTAAATTCCCCCAACAAGTAAGTACCTCTCTCAAAGAGTCGAACAGCTTCCATCATATATGGCACCAAGAGACGGTTCACGATAAACCCTGGAGTGTCCTAGGAAGAGAAAGAAAGAGATTCTAAACAAATATTCTTTACCAATACTACAGAATCACAGAATCAGTAAGGTTGGAAGAGACCTCTAAGATTAAGTCCAACCTATCACTACATGCCACTAAACCATGGCCCTAAGAAGAGCATCTATACGTTTCTTCAACCCCTGCAGGGATAGTGACTCCAGCACCTCCCTGGGCAGCCTGGGCTTAACAACCCTTTCAGTGAAGAAATTCCACCTTATATCCAATCTAAACCTCCCCTGCTGCAACTTGAGACTACACTCAAGTGCTCCATGACAAATGAAACATGTGGATGAAGACACTTCTTGGCTCATCAACTTCTGCATGAGCTCCTGCTTAAGCTCTCCAGTCCAGGCCTCTGCAGGACTGGAAAACAGTTTTGCTGCTCTGGACAAGATGTCTAGAGTCACTCCATGTTGAGGAATTTGTGGTAAATAAGGGTTTTTTCTTTGCCAAAATGCTTTTAATAGGGAAGAGAAACAGGACAAAAAGTAGCCTAGAAATTCCTGAAGTGCTCTTGTATCCACTAAAACTTATCACCTTAAAACTAAGTTTTCAAGCACAGACCTTCTGAATGCTACACAATCAAAGTGTACTCACCTTACAACTGACAGGACTCTTCCCTACTGCTTTACTGAAATCCACAAGTGATTCAAAAGTCCTTTGGCTAGTCATTGGAGTCTTGATGACCTGAGCAGAGAGGAGGTAGGGAGAGCATAAGCACATTTATGAGCAGAATCTCTCTCATTTCCCTATCCAGCAATGATTAAACTGTAATCCAGAACACCATTCCAGAAACTCACAAATCCTCCAATTTCAGTGGATATATAGGTAACAGACACAGAAATCTACTTTAAAGATAGATACAGTACTTAGCACATGTTTAAACTATGTGGGTTTTTTAAGCCAGGATGGATGGTAAAAAGGAGCATCCTTTGCAATCTTATTTAGAGATTATAGCATAACAAAACAACTTGAAAATCTACATAGTCTCTGTTGCCTTAGGAAACAGCAGCACTCTAGAGAACCATATTTAATAGACATTGTTCCTGGTATGAAGGGTTGTAACATCTACCCTGTGCTCAATATAAACACAACACAGACATTTAATTCTAAAGAGAAATTAAAATCTATGTTTCCATGCTGGTTTTCTTCACAATGAGTCTTTTGTCACATGTAATAATTTCTATACTTCACTGGAGTTGAGATGCATTAAGTAATTTATATTAGAGACCCATCTACCCTCCCCCTCCTTCTGTTTGTCAGTAGAAAAACCTGTGTTCTTTCACTTTGATACCAGAAAAAAATACCTGAGATACTTACATGAGACTGCAACAGTTTCAAGAATGAGTTTTTAATGTACACTTCAGAATCTTGAAACATTAGCACTAGCCTTTTGGATTATTAGAGAAAGAAATCCCCTCCTGAGCATGAAATCAACAATGTATGACAAGAACAGGTAAGACTCAAAAGCACTGCTGATTTGTGACCCATGAAGAAAAGCTTCCAGGACAGATGATTGGCAATTTCACTAATATTTTTCACAGTTTCGGCAGTTCTCTTGATTTTTAGCTGAGTATTTCAAACTGAAACATCTGTTTTACATAAAAAATAGCGTTTTACAGTGTTTGTCAAAGCCAACCCTGATTTACAGCAGTAGAGCTGAAACAAATGCAAAGCTTTAAAAAGTGATTTACTTACTAATATTGGCACCTTTCAAGTTCAAGTCACTAAAAGTACAGCTTCTGTGTTTTATAGTTCTTCAAACTCATCAACTGTCCATCACTGGGATGATTTTGTTTAAGGTGTCATAGAATCATAGAATCATCAGGGTTGGAAGGGACCCTAAAGCTCATCTAGAGCCAACCCCCTGCCATGGGCAGGGACACCTGGCACTAGAGCAGCTTGCTCCCAGCCCCAGCCAGCCTGGCCTGCAACACTGCCAGGGCTGGGGCCGCCACCACCTCTCTGGGCAACCTGGCACAGTGGCTCAGCACCCTCCTGGGGAACAACTTCTGCCTAACATAACTTCTTTCTAAAGTGTCAGTAGTTCTGATGTGATCAGCCTGAAATGATCACTATACATGGACAATCCTTGCAGTTCAGTGGAGAACTTTGGCACCTNCTGTGGAGTCTCCTTGTCTGGAGCCATTGCAGAGCTGCCTGGACACATTGCTGTGTGAGCTGGTCTAGGGGATCCTGCTCTGGCAGGGGGGTTGCACTAGATGAGCTTTCTAGGTCCCTTCCCAACCCCTAACATTCCGGGATTCTGTGACCTTCAGACTGAAGGAGTTACCTCTGCCTCTTCAAGCTGACCCTCAAGAGATACTGCACCACCCTCTTATCACTAGATGTAGCTTCTTCCATTTCAGAAGAGCTGCAGGCTGAGATCTACTCTTTCAGTGATGACAACTACATTGCTGTGCTACAGTGGTTCTGATGATGATGTTAGAAGACATTTACCTCCACAAGCTTCATCATAGGCACAGGATTGAAGAAATGGAGCCCACCAAATCTGTCCTGCCTGGTGGTTGAGTTAGCCAACTGAGTGATCTGCAGGGATGAGGTGTTGCTGGCAAATATCGTACGCCTGGAAAAAAGCAGCACATGGATTGCATAAATGAGAGCTCATTTTCCTGACACTGGGAGACTGATGCACTGAGCATACAGAGACATCCACTGGCTAACCCTCCACAGAATCCTGCTCTTGCAGGGGGTGTTGGACTAGATGATCTCCAGAGGTCACTTCCAACCCCAAACCTTCTGTGCATTCTCAGAAATATCCCTGCAGATTATCATGGTTTTTTTGCTGAGGTATTCAGTACAGCAATGATGAAATAAGCACTGAAAGGGCTGTGTGAGTTTCTGACTAACAAGTAAGTATGTTGAATACTTAATATTAGGTGACAGGAAAAAAAGGCTCTGTAAGTAGAAAAGTTTTGTAGAAAACTCTCAAAATCTATTCTAGGTAATTCCCTCAGAGCAATTCTGGCAATCTAATGGTATTTTTTATGTTAATTATTTAGACATCTATGGAAACTCAAACATTTGCCATGTCAAAAATGCCTGAAATGATCACTATATATGGAGACTCTTGGAGCACTAAGAAAAACTTGGAATCTTTTTGTGTTTTTAATAATGATCAGTGGTGGATATGATGAGCAAACCTACCCCCAGAGCAAAGAGCTGATGGAAAAAACCCAGAGAAAAGATAAAAACTGCCATGCTAAAAAAGTACTGCAGAAGAGACACAAAATCACAAGAATTTTAAGACATATATAAAGTCATTTTCCAGACATAAATCAGATTTATTAATTGCATTTTATAATGCTTTGGGTTTGGGCTTTTTTTTTTCCCTAGAAATATCTGATTATCTCAACAGCTCTGCTATACTGACATGACACTAAAAACGTAGAGAAATGGTTTCTCATCAAACCACAAAAAAACAAATTAGAGATGAAAGTCTACCTTCCATTCTGGGCTGCATCCTACTGGACTCATCAAGTGTTAATCTAGATTGGTGTTTTGCTTACATTTTACTAAGAGATAACTGAGCTTTCAAATAAGTTATGTCCAAGCTGTGGGGATATCTCATAGTGGCATTAAAAGAAAACATTTGGGGATGAAAAAAACTCACTGTGATTTCCATTTTTTATTATGTTTTCTCAGTTTTTGAGAATTTGGTATGGAGAAAGAAATTAAAAAACTCTGAAAATTTCGGTTTACACTTCTTACAAATATCCTTATTTTCTCACTATAAAGCTCTGAAGTGAGGTACTTAAGAGTGTTCTACATGTCACAGTTTTGACCTTGCAAGGTCATTGCATCCAAAGACATATTTACCTTCACTGAAAAACTGCCACTGTGTATAGATCATTGAACAATTCATATACAAGTTAAGCCCACTGAGAGATGTAATTACTGCTAGGTTTATATTTGGGTTCACTTAAAGAGATTTTACCTCAGCATCCCTTCTGCAGGTGAATACTTGTAGCCTTACACAACATAAATCCTTGGGGGAAAAAAGCATTACATCTGATTGCATACCAGGTCATTTCATTTACATTTTCTGCTCTGATCAACCAGTTGGTTTCAATTGAATTTAAAACAGAATTTACATGCCTCTGGGACTTAGAATTCCATCCCCCATGCTTCAGGTGAACGCAGAGTTGGAAGGATTTTGAAAGCAACAGGACTAAGTGAATCCCTAGTGATGCTTTTCCAGGCACCAGTGTGCTTTCTCTTGGTGCCATCTAGTGGGTCATGGGAAGACATTCAAGCCAGCATCCAGCACAAGAGAAACACATCATTGCAATAAACCTGACTCTTACAGTTCAGCTTCATTCATGGGAGACAAGCATGTTAACTGCTGCAGCTAAGGAAACACATGAGACATATGGGATATAGTGCAAAAGTAGTAAAAATGCAAAGTTTCACACAGTTCATGTTCAAAATCTGAGCAACAGGCCCTACCCCTTATGTTTTGATCAGCTACCTCCATGGTATGGCCTAAGATTTGATCTAAGACAAGTCCTCCCTCCTCAGAAGCCTGGTCTGTCATGCCCTCTGGCTACAGCACCCCCTTCACAGTGCCATCAATGCCCAGCACCCCACGGATGCAAAGCTTCTCCCAAGACTCAATGTTATCACTAAGCAAATCTTGTCTTCATTAGCAATCAAGCACAAATCCACCACTCCCATTATGCTGATGCAACAGTTGGCCTGTTGAATCTTGGTGAAGGCTGTAGGATGCCTGCACTGACAGGGATAGTTTTCCATTTCACTGCAGTGCCCAACACAATGTGTAAAGCCTACTGCTTCCTACTAATGCACAGGAAACACTCACTAGACACTTATGCCTTTCTCATGGTACTCATACAATTTGCAGCTTTATACTCCTCACAATTACGAATTATCCTTTCAGTGTAACAGCTAATAGTTTGAACACTTGGCTACTAAGTTGCATTATTCTACTAGCCTTTCTTTTCATTTAGACTTTCTGCACTGCAACCTATATTCTTCACCATTTACTTTCCCTTTCTTTATCCTACATGTCAGATATTTCTAAGTTTATTCCCAACTCTCCTCTTCAAAAGGAAGGCTCCTTCTCTAATGTCATTTTTCTCAACCCTGCCAAATCACATCTTCTGCCAGAGGAAGGAGCATATCTGAACAAATCTCAGTCTCTTTTAGCACTTTCATTTGATGTTTCAATGCAGCTAGGCTTGCCAACAGCTCAGTCTTAGGGAAGACAGGCTTAGGTGTTTCAACAATATATATTATTAAATGAGGCTCCAAGTCTCTCTCCCTTCTCTTCCTTGCTGTCTGCTTCCAGTCAGTTTGCCATTTAGTACACTCTAATTTGCTCATTAGCTTTCTCTGCTGAATATGGACAAAGACTCAGGCAACTAATGCTCTGTTCTCACAAAATGAGCATAATCTAATTCTGACAAGGTACAATTGTTAATAGATGAAGGCAGCTGCTTACTTTTGCCTGTCAGAATAAGGGTAAAAGCAAGTTACCCTGTGTTAAGTACATGGCTGTTTGTCATCATTTTCTGTTTTCAGACATACCAGATAATTTTGATTGCCAAGCACATGAGACAACCTGAATACCTCCCCAGGCTGTGTCAACTAATAACATTTTGTCTAGACCATGCTTTTGCCAAGAAAGGTTTGGACCAGACAATCCTTGAGGTCTCTTCCAACCTGGTATTCTATGATTCTATCATCTTTCCTCCCTTGACATTACACTCAAGCAATGACTTGCCTAGTTCTTTAGTTAGTCTAGATGACCTCTTATCCAATACCCCCAGATGGAGCTGTACTAGCAAAAACCTCAATCTGCAAGCAGTCAAGGTCTTGTGATCCTGAGTAATCTATTACAAGGATTAAGCTTCTGAGACTGCATGCTGAGCTTAACAGCATTTTGGGGTTTGAATACAATTCAACAGCAACTTCCAACAGTTATCAAATATAGTTCAAAGAAAGTTCCAGGGAATGTCAGTAACTAAGTGCATGCTAAGAAATTACTTACCCTCTCACCTCACACACAATAACCAGCACTGAGCTACCTCCAAATTCTTGTAATACAAAGTAAACTTAGTTCATTTAAGTGACTCCTGAGCTGACTGTGCCTTATGGCTAGCTAAGAGGCTTAGATTTCTTAAAACTTGTTCATGCCAGGTGTGCTGGCAACAAATATTTCATCATCCCAATTCCCTCTTTAAACATTGGAATGTGTTAACCATTCCCTATGTGTACCAGGATAAATTATTCTACTGTTGTGCATTTTGATTTAGACTTGAACTTGCTGGGTAGAAGGATAAACTTTAGGCCTAAGCACAGTGTAAGAATAAAACCAGAAGATACAAAGGTCTAAATGTCAAAATATAAAAGGAAAAATACACATACTCTGGAGCAAACTTATCCAGCCTCTTGAAGAGTTCATTTTTAACCTCCAGGTTCTCCACAATGGCTTCTATCACCAGATCCGTGCTGTGCACCACTGCTACTGCATCTGTGCTTGTGGTGAGGTTCTTTAAGGTCTTCTCAACAAACTCAGCACCAGCCTGAAACATTTCCAAGAAGTTGCAATGTCTATTTCCAATGATCTCATTTCTTTTGACATCAAAAATCCCCTTATGTGCTCTGAAGTGGGTTTTGAGCCCTCAAAAATTCAAGCAGTCTGTCACATTTCCCATATCAGTAAGAAAGTCCTAAGTAGGCATAGATATGATGCTTTCACTGACAAAATTTTCCTACCCAATCAACTCTGCTTTGAAGCAAATAGGAGACCTTTGAATTCTTTATTGTAGGACTACTTGCTGCACTCCAACCTTCAGCATAGGAGTCTGAGTGAACAACTGGTTGGTCAATCAGTAGTTTCTGGGACAATCTGGACTTGCACTCCATAAAGAGGAATCCTTCCAGCTTCCAACCTTGACATTGTTTTTGTTCAGTGGCTGTCTGCTTTCCCTATGTGCCAGCTCATGAATACTTCAGGAATGAAATGGCCTACTCTCATAGTTTCAGTATAAATGTGGGGAAAAATACTCTGTTTTCTGACTAGTAAATCTGCCAATCACTGACATAACTTGTGAGGACAGAAATCACACAGAACTGCAGGACTTTGAACCAAGGGTAAATGAAGACATAGTACAAGCAAAAACATTCCTGCACACTAGACTATAATGTCATATATGAAGTACAAGCATCAAATTTCTTCTGGATTAAAAGACTCTCCATAATTATGTTTGTATGCTCTACTTATCCTGTTATTACTATCATTTTTCTTCTGTACCCCCCTTGCAAACAAGGCCTTTTTCATTTCCTTTTTCTGCTGCATCATTCCTGCTCATAATCATCAATACCACTACATATTATATATGTTAATATGCATCAAAAGAAGAATTGAATCTGCTGTGGAATTTAGAGAAAGCAGCAGAGCAACAAATAATCCTTAGGATATAAATTTAGGTGCATCAGGTATTCCACAGTCATTCGCTGTATGTTAAGTCTGACTCAGTAATGCAAATACTAAGTATTTTATACAACTAATTCATGTTACTCTGGGGTAGTTAAATTTGCATAACTTGCACTCTTATTTCCTGTGCCCAAGCCAGAATAAAACTAACTCCAAACCCCTTAGACTCTTTACTAAGGTATTAAAGACAATTTTGCTGCAATTTGCTTTTGGATATTTCAGTTAGCACCTGTTTGAAAAAGTCACCAAGTTGTTTTTAATCTTTATCTCAAGGCTGAAGGGAAGAAAATAAGGTAAGGTGTATTTCAATATCCCTAAATCAAAAAGCACATTCAAGCATGCTTTATAATGCATAACTGTAAACCAGATCAGAACTTCAGTCTGGCAGGGTTTATTCTCCCAAGCTTTCCTAAAGGAATAAAGAAAAAGATGCCAACCTCAGGCTTATCTGCAAACTTCTTCTTTGCCACTCTCTTCAAACTCTCTTCAATTCCTTTGGTGGACTTTTTAAGGATGTCATCTGACTGGTCTACTAACACCACAGAATGGCCACTGGCTGCTGCAACCTGGAAGTTAATCAATCAATCAATGAATATAAATATCATAAAAGAACTAACCCTATTGATTTGTGCTGGGGCAGATAACACACTAGGCAATGAATTAGGCAAAAAAAGTGAAAGAACACTGAATTAAGAGTGACTCTCTACTAGAAAAATCATAAAATCCTTCACATTTTTGGGGCAGAGGGGAAGGGATAAAGGTTTCAAACAACTTGAGAAAAAAGAAATCCATTTTTCCCCTGAGCTACATGCTCCTGGAGGCAGCTGAAATCTATGGCTATGGCTAGAGAACAAACAGCTGTCTTGAAAAGAGCAAGTGGCTTAGTTATGATCTGTGGATCTTCTATGGAAAAAGGGCTGTGGAGACCAAAAATGAGATGTTGAGAGGGTGAGTGGGAGGCATAAGGGATAGGTAACCCTCTGTTGCCAGGAGGTGGTGTAACACAAACTCTGCTGTTAGGCCAGGAGCATGTCCCTGCAACAGCAGGAAGGTGACAGTGCAGCTGGGAGCAGCAGTGACACGTTTGCCACTCCAGAACTCTGCACAGACCTGAATGGTTTGCAAACTCTCCTTCCTGCATGCTTGGTACAAAAACTGGCTCACCTATAGACAGCACTATTGGATTGTCTTTTTGGTTGGAATTCAATTGATTTCAAGCATATAATGTTACTTTTTCATACTGCAATAGTCTATTACAAATTGGCTGCTCATTATCTGTTCCTTCACTATTCATTAATTGATGTATCTCCTGTCAGTTAGCAAGATCCTATCTTCATTTTCAGAATTCATGAACTAACAGAGTTGTAATGTAACTGTGGAAAACAGATGTTAAAACATGGTTCCACTGACTTGTTTTTAAAGTCACACAAATTAGGAACTTCCTTTTGGCAAACTTTTACTTTACATCTAAACTTGCTCCTGGAGACTAAAGATTCTCCTCTGCCCACAACACCTACTCCAACAAAGCTAGCTGAAATAAAAACTGCAGAGATATCTCCTGAAAAAAAGCATGGTGCTATTCTCACCCATCTGGTCTCTGTAATCCAGCTACCTCTGGACAGCAGCAGTATAGCTTTAACAAGGTGTTAAGTCTACAGCTAGACATTTCTTTATCTATTTTGCACTCCTACCACCTCCTCTGTTGCTGATCATTTGTAATATAAAGCAAAACCCCCCACTCTTCAGAAGAAAAATCAATACCAAGCCCATTGACAAGGGAGGCTTCACTGGGTATCCATTTATGGTTACACCATCATTGACAAAAATGGTGGCAAAAAATCCTAGAAAATATAAAACTTCCCTTTTCCCATCTCATCATACATACATGGACAGGAAAGAATAAAAATGGCAAAAGGTCATACTATCTCCTTGTGCTTCAAACTCATGCTCACTCAGCCTTTACTAGCCAAGGAATACTAAAAAAGAAACACAAAAGAGTGCTTGGGGTTCAATTAATACTTTTCTCACGCAGAGTCAGAAATGAGAAACCCCTGGCTTTCAGCCATGTGTTTTAGCAGAGGTCATGGCAAAGCAAGGAAAGAGAAGTTCAAGTTCTAAGAAGGAGGAAAAGCTTTATTAATAGGGCACAGAGGAGATTCCACTCTGTGTTATAATCAACTCTGGATTGATAAATTGGAGGCAGATGGTCAGCAAAACAATCTTTGGTCCCTAATGGTGAGAGAAGACTGCAACCTCTCTGGCTGCCAAATACCAGACACGTTTTCTCTTGACAAACCACTCTGAAAACGTGCAGTGTAACACAATATCAAGATCACTTCACTTTCCCTACAGAATTCTAGCCTTTGCATAGTGTGCATCTTCCCCAAACAGAGGAACAACTTGCTTCAAAGTTGTTCTCTGATGGTTCCTTCAGTGGAAACCTCAAGCTCAAATATCAAGGTACAGACAAGTGTTTTTACTAAACAAGTTAACAAAAAACTAGTTAATACCTTAGCAAAAAAATAGAACAAAACAACCAGCCAACCCTGTATTCCTCCTCCTAGAAACTTGCCAGGAATATGACATGTCTTCAGTTTGGAGAAGGAAACCCTTTAGTTCATTAAAATGAAGAACTGCTATTTATGGAATCCAGCCTCACCTGGGGCTGCCTGCATACTCCATTTAGTCTCTGTCAAGTTTGTGAACCACCATGGTGTTTTGGGCAACAGAGTTTTCCTGTGAATCAAGTAAATATCTAAATCTTAAATCACTGACAGGACTGTTCAGTCTTCTGTCCCAAAACTATCAAGTTAAAGATAAACTTGATAGCCAAAGACCTGAGATTAAACACTGGGAAAATAACTTGTATTTAAATATTAACCACTTCATAATCCTGCAAATGACTGGCAGCTAAATGTTCCTTTTAGCTGCTGCATTCTACTTTAATCACTTGTAAAATGTCACTTGAGTTGCTCCCTTGGCAAGTTTGAAAAAGCTTGTTTCTTGGACCGACATTTTCCAAATATTACTACACACTCTCTGGTTTATAAATGGTTCTCATATTGTCATAAGAATCACCTTAAACAATTTAAAACACTCACCTTGGATTCTCCTGCCTACTCATCTGACCTGAAGACGTGTGGCTTAGCCAGAGGACAAGAAGTTTGGAAGTTAAGCAGTTAGTTAGTTAGAAGTTAAGAAGTTAGCAGTTAGACAGCAGCAGTGCAGCAATAAAACGCCCAGTTCGCAGAAGTCTGCCAAGAGGGCAGAAGGGGTGAGTCCTCTCCAGACTCCCCGAGCGCCCTCAGCCTCGGGGTGCGATGCACACACACTGCCCACGCCAGCTCGGCTAACTTCCCCGCCGGGCTGAGCCCCACGGCAGCTCCCGGCGCTAGGCCCTTCCGGCTGCCCCGCGGCCCGGCCCTCCCGTGCGCTGCTTCACTCACACGCACAGGCTGAAACTCGCACAGCGTGAAATAATTTGAACACGAACTATAATATATTCAGAGGAACTTTGTCTTCGGGTTGTGTTTTATCACAAAAGCATTTCCCTTGACTTGCCGCTCACGCCAGAGCTCATGAGCGGGCCAAGCCAGGCTAGCCACAGGAACCGACACGTTTTCTCCTCAAGAGAAAGAGCGCGGCGCCAGGCTGCTCGTCTTCTCCAGGCTGCTTCCTTCTCTCTTGAGACAGACTTAAGCGCTACACCGCGCCTCAACCTTCACTAAAACACCTCAGCGCGAAGCAAGAAGCGAAGAGGGCATGAGGAGAAGCAGCACGGGGCGGCTACGCGCTTTCTCCTCGCCAGGGAAGGGACTTCGGCTGGCAGCAGAGCACGAGGGGGCGAGCCGGGCACGAAGGGGGAGAGCCGAGCGCCGGGGCGAGCCGAGCGCCAGGGCGACTCCCGCCTCACCCGAACTCCAGCCGCTGGGGTGAGACATGAGGGTCTTCTTCCAGCTGCACCCGCCAGGGAATGGCCACCCCCCGACCGCCATGGCGGCGCCGCCGCCTCCCCTCACACTCAGCCCAGCGGCCAGCCCGCGCTCACCTGGGCGATGCCGGCGCCCATGAGGCCGCCGCCGATGACCGTCACATGTTTGACGATCAGCTTCTTGGCGGCCGCCGTTGCTGCGGCGGAGGAGGAAGCGGCGCGCACAAAGTGGCGGGTAGCGAAGGCCATGGTGAAAGCAAGCGGGCGAAGAGCACTGAGCCAGAAGCAGTGGGGCCAGGCCGGGCCGAGAGGCGGCGGGGGCCGGACTAAGGCAGGCCAGGCCAGGCCAGGCGGGGCGAGCGCCGCGCTCCGCCTCGGGGAGCAGCATGGAGTGGCAGCGGCTCTCGGGCCCAGTCCGCCGCCGGGGAAGAGGCGCTGTGAGAGCTTCGCCTTGCTTGCTTTTGATTGCTGAAGAGGACTCAAGCAGCCACAGGTCGGTGAGCACAAGATCTGCTAGCCCCTGGCCGGCGTTGGAACTTACATGAAGGCTGGAGAGGGCCTGTTTGCAAAGGCCTGCAGTGAAAGGACAAGGGGCAATGGTTTGAAATTGGAGAAGAGTAGATTTAAACTGGATATTAGAAAGAAGTTCCTCCCCACGAGGGTGGTGGAACACTGGCCCAGGTTGCCCAGGGAGGTGGTTGAGTTCCCATCCCTGGAGGCATTGCAGGTGAGGCTTGCCAGGGCTCTGGGCAAGCTGATGTAGTTGGGGATGTCCCTGGCCACTGCAGGGGGGTTGGACTAGATGAGCTCCAGAGGTCCCTTCCAACCCAAACCATTCTGGGATTCTATGAGGTGCGCTGCAGAAGCTGCTCTAATGTCTGCTCTTTGCAGCCGACATCACTGTGTTGTCCTGAAAGCATTCACACTCCTCTTGTAGCAGCTCATTTTCTCAACGCTAGAAGCTGGTGTTATCTAGAGGTAATCGAGCCCTTCCTCCCTTCTGTCATTTGGCTGTGTAGCTCAGGGTAGTTGATTGCATGAATTAAGGAAACTAAACATATGTGTTTTTAATCTCATGCTGGGATGACCATCCTTGAGGTTGTCAAGAATAAGGAGCTGAGGAAGAACATCCTGAAGAATATGTGAACCACATGTAAAAGAAGTGATAAGCAAGATCCTTAAGTGAACTTCCCTCTTTATAGTACTAAAAATCACACCTACTAGTTGGCAAACCCCAACCCAAGGCCCTTCCCCTCTCAACATGCCTAGAAGGAATAAGTTTGATGGAACTATATGTAAATCAGTAACCAGTATTAAGGGGTGGGTTTGTGGAACTTAGTAACTGATAAACTTATGTATAACAAAGTTGTAGAAAATACTTGGATGTGCTAGCTTAGGGGGAAACCACTTAGCACTCAAATTTGTGCAGTTTTGTAACAGAACAGTATCTCATCTCAGTGTGTGAGATTGAGTTATTGCATAATGGGAATGATCCCACATTTGGGACAATAGTAGGTGGGGATTTCGTTTTCAGGCTAGCACAAGCTATACAGTAAACAAACAAACAAAAATCCTTCCTTTATAAATACTACTAACTGAATTGTATCAGGTGTAGACTGCTAGAATCTTCCATCTAGTTTCCCTATCACCAGAACAAGGAGGACTTCAAGTCAGCAACAGTAGCAGCTGACAACACAGCAGTTATAGTGTATTCTGCTTGAGTCAGCATCAGGGCTAAACATTAAGCAGTTTGTTTTCTTCAAATAAAAAAAGTAAAGGAAGTGGAGTATTCCCATATCTTTGCACTTTGTACCAAAAGTGCATTGCAAAAAAAAAAAAAATCCCCCTTTCCTCCCTCAGCCTCACCTGCCAGCAGGTTAGCCAGGCACAGTGTGTGGCTACTGGAGATCGCTTTACCCAGAGACTCAAATACTGTTCTTGAGTACACAAACCACAGCTGTGCAGGTAACTAATGTGTCAAGTTACCTGCAGCCTACCTCTAGGGTGTTAGACACAGGATTTCCACAACCAGCTGTTGCTCCAGAGTGCTCAGTGCTCACACCCACTCCTTCCCCACTTCGGTTGCCTCCTGCTCAGCCTTCCTGTTCTGTGTGCAAGGATCTCCTGCCTCTCCTTGGCTTCCCTCCAAGCTAGAGGCCTTAGTTTTCTGCTCCCCATGCCAGGCACTCCCTGGGCATCTCCTTGTCTCTCTGACCCTTCTATGCCAGGAGTTCAACAATACCACCACACCTTGACTTTGCCTGCTGTTTTCCTCCCTCAGACTGTGCATCTCCTCCTGTTTGGCCTTTTAATCTGCCTCATCTCTAACCTTCCCTCTCCTGAGTGACTGCTTTTAAAACAAACTGTCACTGGATCAGAACATGCCTGGCATTGTATTTTCCCAACTTCATTTCCCGACCCCCATCACTCCTCACACACAAGATTATTCAGCATCTTCTCACTCAAAGCTTTCTCACACCACAAGCTTAGTCAACAAGTGAGACTCATTCAAATGACTCTGCAAAGCTGTCAGACTCTTGGAAATTACTTTATTAAAAATAAAATTGCACTGAAGCAAAGTCTGAAGTCCTTTTTAGAAACAAAGACATTTTCAGCATTCAGAAATATATCACTTATATCAACATACATTTTTCAGTAAGGCATTTGAGATGCTTCCTCAGCTAAAAAAAAGGGAAGGGAAGGATACATCTACAGACACACACCAGATCTTCTACCACTTTACTTACAGTTTACCAAAGGTGGCAACACACTTTCAAACCCACAAACTTTTTATGCTATTGTTTAGCTACTTTCATGGCATCCAGTGACAACTGCAGTGCATCTGGAAGGCATGAAGGGCAGATCTTTATGGTCATTTCCAACAGCATCTTGCATTCTGGCAGGTATTGACATGGTTGCACCTCCACATCAGTAGTTTTAGCTTGTCACACTGTGACATTTGATTATAGGTATCACCCCAAATCACCACATCTCAAAGTATCATTTGTAGAAGGGTAATTTCAAAGGATAGTTTTCAAAGGTGATATTTTAACCTAAACCCAGCAGGCAAAACAAGCACAAATACACACAATTCCACATATCAGGGGATTACACAAATTGTGTTGTCTTTGGAATATGTAGAAAAAAATAATACTAAAGTGCTTTTCAGATGTGTCCCCACTGATTCAAAGGACAGGTATTTTATTGAAGCAATCATGTGCACACCAACATCATTATGGTGCTTAAAGACAAAGATAAATATTATCAGCACTTCATTTGAGCTTTGTAATTAAGCATATACCTTTTTAAGGCTTTCCAGACAAAAATACCAACTCTACAGAACCTACTTATTCACTGGAAAACACAAAGTTAAAGAAGTAAGTGCTTATTACTCCAGCACTGGCAGCTTTTAGTGCAAGTTTATCAGCACTGATGCCAAAGTCAACTTTTATTGTGCCAATTTTATACAAAGGAAAAACTGAACATGAGCATGGACTAACCTATAAAGTCAACAGTTAGCCTAAGAACTGAAAGTTCTCACACAAACAGTGGGGTACCTGACCAACCAATACTTCATTCAGAAATTAAAGCACTCTGTTATTCAAAACAGGTAACAGAAAATCTTAATTTAAATCCAAAATAATTATTTTACAGTCTTTGCTCAGCACAATCTGGCTCTTCAAACTTCAAGTCAAAAAGTGACAAAACCAGAGGTTAATTTAAAGCTGAAGAGTTGATTCTTCTTTTACAATGTAGGTTTAGTTTCTGCTATGGAATATCCAGTTCCACTTTACAGTCAATTTCATGTTCCACTCTTGTCAACTTGACATCAGGAGGACTGCTAATATTCACTAGATCTCCAATGAGGGGGCAAAAAAGACTTCCTTAAAAGAGCACATATGTACTTACTTCATGTCATATGAAATTCTTCTAGATCAAAAGGATTTAGGGATGAATAAGAACAATTATTTCAAGGTTAATTGTTACATATCCCCTATTCTTTGGATGTTTGAGACATCTCTCAAATAAAAGGCAAGATTGAACCTCCCCTTCCAAGGTTTCCTTGACAACTGGTTTGATAGTGAACAGCACTAAAAGTTCGCTTGCAGAAAGAGTCAAATACTGCTACACTAATCTTGTATGAACTACAGATCTTTTAACTCCAGATGGAAGATAACAAAGGAAAAGCATTTTACTGAAGCCTCAGGTTTGTCAGATCCCTCATGTTCCATGCCTAGCTGTGTGAGTGACATCTGTAGTGCTGTATTGATGCCATATTTGAGGTAAGATTCCAGCTCCTCTAGCCAAACAGCTTGTGGCAGTACTGTCCACACTGCCTGTAAATGAAAAACCTGAGTGCAAGCCTCAGCTCCAGGACTATGCATGTAGAGTTCTTCCCAACGAGCAGGCTCTTGGTCTTGTCCAGACTGTAGCACAGATGTTGTCTTGAGGAGCTGGTTGGCACCAGAGGGAACAGAGTTCTGCTTCTTGTTAGAGAAATCTGCTCCCATTTATACTCTGAGATAAAACATCTGCATCCAGATGCTGCACACTCATGCCCAGAACATTGCACATTCAAGGATTCATTTGGCTTGCAAGCCTGAGTGTTGAGAGTTGGTTATCTACTTGTTCATTGGGAGCCCTGACAATCAGAATGTTTGGATCCAGGAATCCAGACTGATTTGACTCAATCTATGAGTTACTTGCAAGGAAGAATCCTCCAAGAAGTGTTATTTAGCCATTCCAAAAAGTATTTGTCATTATTTAAGCTCAGTTATAATCCTTTATGCAGAAAATGCTAACATCCTCTCATTCATTAATCCTTTAGGTATTAGATGATGTCCTTCACTTGGCAAATTAAATGTTTATGTATTGTTCATACCAAAATAACAATTACTATTTGCTAAAGCATTAGCAGATCTTTTGGACCATTCTCCCATAATTAATAGTTGACAAACTGACAGGAAGAGCTTATAGTCAGAGGGGCTAAACCCAGGAAGTTTTAATATCAAATTGGAAACTATGCTGTCAGTTCATTTGTGGAATGCAATAGCTGACAGAATAAAAAAACCCTTCTCTTTCCAGCAGTCTAAAAGGATCATTCTCACCAACCATGAAAGCTTATGCAGTTGGTGTTTTTCTGGGAAGAAAGTAAGAAAATAAGCTGGAAACAAAAAGTTGCCTTTTAAAAGTGCGGTATTTCTTTGCTTCATCTTTTTTTGATGTTATATTATTTCTTCAAAGCTATTATATTGAATGGACATGGAGCTAAAGTTAGACCAAACCTTCCCTCCATAGATGGTTTTGCAGCATTTTCAGGGTACAAGAAGGTAAAACTTTGCATTAGACTTGCAAAAATTAAGAACAACTCCATTTTTGCCAACTGTTCTCCCATGCACACACGTTTACCTAAAGAACAGTTAGAAGAGATGTGTTACTGGTTTGATATTGTTGATCCCTTTGTTAACAGAGATGCAAAACAGAGTCCAAACACAGGAAGGCTTCAAGCTACCACTAAGCTATGAACTCTGAAGCTTTGATCTCCCATATTTGAGTCTAAGCCTCACCCAGCTGTACTGCTTCATATTAGCAGCATTTACACCCACAGCAAAAGTATTATCAAAGGACAATTCATCATTTCTCCTTTCTGCCTGGCTACAGGAGACTTTAGGAACCCAACCTCTTTTGCAAGCCACCAACTGTAATAATAAAACAAGTTCTGCAGTTGGTCCTATGTGCAACTTTTCCATCTCATGCCTCCAAGGTTCTACACTTGCAACACCCACCACTACTCCCAACCAGCTACTGCCTGCATGTGGATATCTTACCCATTCCAAAAGGAATGAATGCCTCTTTCTTAATTAGCTGGCCATTTTCATCCAGAAATCTTGAGGGTTGAAATTCATCCGGTTTCTCCCAAATGTTAGGATCTCTGTGTACTGACCACAAGTTGGGCACAATCACACTGCCCTTAGGAATAGTGTATCCCTGCAGCACTTCAAAACAAAAGAGACAGAGGATCTGACAAGTTGCTAGAAGTAAACATGGGAGACTTACACTATTCAGAAGATCCCTAGAAGATGGCACAAAGAATGATACAGCTCCCTAGCTGTGGGCTGAACATGTAGCGGGAGCTTGATCTCTGCTAGGCTGCTTGAGTCACAATCATGCAGCTGGAAAGACATCAAGTTACACCAAGAGCTCCCTGCAGGGAAAAGGCAGCAGTAATCCTTAAAATGCATTCTGCTGTGACCCAGTTTCCTCCTGTTCCTCTGCTGTCACAGAGCCTCACCACAGCAAAGATGAAGGTAAGGAAGAGGGACAGGTTTGGAACTGTTGCCACAAAAGGGGACTAGTCTCATTTCAGCTTTTTGCACCTCACTGTTCTGCACATCCAGAACATTTAAATAAGCAGATCAATTCAGTACTGAGTTTGAAAGCCAAGGACTGCTACCTCCCACTCACTTTAGCTAGCCAGTGCTCAGCTATGCTTATGAAAGCATCCAGCCAACAAGATGTCTTGGGAAAGAATTAACAAGTGTCTACAGAAGCTTACCAGCAGTTTCTGAGGCCATTCGAGGAATAGAAAGGGGAACAACTGCGGTCATCCTCTGCACTTCCATAATGGTTGCCTCTGTGAAGGGCATTTGAGCCTTGTAGGTAAGAGAGGGAACTTTGTCATGTCCTAGAACTGCTTCAATTTCTGCATGAACCTTCTCTATTCAAAGGGAGTGAGAAAAATCAAAAGAAAAATGCACAACATGTGAGAAGACATCAGCTCAATTTCATTTGTTTACCTAGATTTGTCAAAAATGACTACAAGGTGATGATGCCTAGCTGAAATGACTGCATCAGCATAAGCCTTACGAATGGACTCAGAGAAGAACAAAACAACCAGCACAATCTTGACAACTGTCAAGGGTAAAGCTACTGAGATGACAGCCATTGCTAGCACTTCTCTATTGGAAAAGGAAGAGTTCTGCTCCAGAATCACAGAATGTTAGAGGTTGGAAGGGACCTCTGGACATCATCTACTGCAACTTCCCTGCAAGAGCAGGAGAACCTAGAGCAGCTTGCACAGGGATAGTGTCTAGTTGGGTTTGGGATATCTCCAGAGATGAAGACTCAACCACCTCCCAGTTCCAAATGTAGTCACACTCTCAGTTTAAGACTTGAACTAGACAAGTGAGATGAATGGTGAAAACAAGCTTCTGGCCTGCATTAAAAACAGTTCACAAGAGAAGACTACAGGCAGTGTGTGCCTGAGCTGACCTCTGTCCATGGGGAGATCCAGCTCTCAGAACTGGGAAAGGTGGGAAAGAGGTGGGAAAGCTTTTCCTGTAGTTGCCTTAAGCACTCCAATCTGGAGCAAGAATTCTGGTGCTGTTACAGCAAGTGTTGAAGCCATTGAACTTGTTCTGGCTGTTTCCTACTTTCTATTCATAGAATCTAAACTCAGCTATTTCCCAGTTCCCCCAAAAGGCAGGAGCAGATGCTCCTCCCCACACACACAAACCTTCTGAAAGGAAAAACAGAAGTTAATGAGCTTATCTCCCCTCTCATCCCTGTGAGGCACAAAGTGTCAAAATATTTATTTGCCCCTTTCATCTCCCTAAAAGCTCAGCAAACTGCACAGAAGTTTCCAAGATGCAAGATTTGCTTCACCCACATAGAGGATGATGTGCCTTTTCTTCCAGGTAACTTGGAGCAGGCTACACAGCAAAAGGATATCCCTGATATCCTGAATATTTTGTGGGGGTCCCACTTGCCTTTTCCAAGATTCAGAATCCAGGCTGCTGATACTTGGAGTTTTTGCTCTTTTCTCTTAGAGCTGGATCAAGACGAAATAAAAGCTCGATGCGAAGAAGTTTGTTTCACAGATAAATTATAATGTATTCAACGAACAGCTGCTGCCACCTACTGGGTTTACTAGCAAAACTTATCTGAGGAACTCTAAAAAAACACCTCCATGGCAAGGAATTGGCTAACAGTGAAGCTCTGGAGTAGCTACTTTGTGGGGTTTTCCTAATGACACATTATAGCCCTGTATTCCAGGTATGCACACCCACAGTCATTTAAATGAGTAAAGCATTCAACTCAGGGGAAAAAAAACCCGTGCAGTTTGTCTCATGCCAAATGTCAGACCAGCATTTTATCCTGAACATTTCTTCTGTGTTTGTTAAAGACCTGTGAAGCTCTACACAAAGCAGCCAAACTGCTGCNTCTCATCCCTGTGAGGCACAAAGTGTCAAAATATTTATTTGCCCCTTTCATCTCCCTAAAAGCTCAGCAAACTGCACAGAAGTTTCCAAGATGCAAGATTTGCTTCACCCACATAGAGGATGATGTGCCTTTTCTTCCAGGTAACTTGGAGCAGGCTACACAGCAAAAGGATATCCCTGATATCCTGAATATTTTGTGGGGGTCCCACTTGCCTTTTCCAAGATTCAGAATCCAGGCTGCTGATACTTGGAGTTTTTGCTCTTTTCTCTTAGAGCTGGATCAAGACGAAATAAAAGCTCGATGCAGAGAAGTTTGTTTCACAGATAAATTATAATGTATTCAACGAACAGCTGCTGCCACCTACTGGGTTTACTAGCAAAACAACTTCTCATCTGAGGAACTGTAAAAAAACACCTCCATGGCAAGGAATTGGCTAACAGTGAAGCTCTGGAGTAGCTACTTTGTGGGGTTTTCCTAATGACACATTATAGCCCTGTATTCCAGGTATGCACACCCACAGTCATTTAAATGAGTAAAGCCAAATGTCAGACCAGCATTTTATCCTGAACATTTCTTCTGTGTTTGTTAAAGACCTGTGAAGCTCTACACAAAGCAGCCAAACTGCTGCAAAAACAGCCTTCAAAAGTTCTCTGCTAACATCATCATGTTATCTGAACTGCTCCACTACATTTAATAGATTTAAAAATCTCACAGATCTTCAGAACTGAAGGGTCAAAACCAAATCAGGGAACAAACCAAAACCAAATACTCCTCACTGCCTCCCTCCCCCATACAAGAAAGATATGGATGTGCTGGAAGGTGTCTAGAGCAGGGCCACGAGGATGCTCAGAGGCTGGAGCACCTCTGCTATGAGGACAGGCTGAGAGAGTTGGGATTATTCAGTCTGGAGAAGATAAGGCTCCAAGGAGACCTTATTGAGACCTTCCAGGATCTGCAGGGGCTACAAGAGGGCTGGGGAAGGACTTGTTAGGATGTCAGGCAGGGATAGGACTAGGGGAATGGATCCAAACTAGAGGAGGGCAGATTGAGGTTGGCTGTTAGGCAGCAGTTGTTCCCCAGGAGGGTGCTGAGCCACTGTGCCAGGTTGCCCAGAGAGGTGGTGGCAGCCCCAGCCCTGGCAGTGTTGCAGGCCAGGCTGGCTGGGGCTGGGAGCAAGCTGCTCTAGTGCCAGGTGTCCCTGCCCTGGGCAGGGGTGTTGGACCTAGAGGAGCTTTAAGGTCCCTTCCAACTCTGACAGTTCTATGATTCTATGAGCTCCCACTCTTTTTCCCCTGTAAAAACTAAAACTGGCTTCCACAGACAGATAACCCTGATACCCCTTATTTGCCTTTCTGTCTACAACATTTGCTACTGCTAAAAGTTACCCAATTCAGGTACTTCCTTTAGGGGATAGAAGAGACATATTAACAAGGGAACAAACACAAGACAAACCAAACCTAGATGAGATGCTAAAGGTAAGAGACTTACATTGCTTAGTTAAATCATACAGTATGGACCCCTGAATTTATTTATATTATTTGACAACGGCCACAGCACAAGGAAAGGGGAAATCAGAGAGAAGTAATAAAACTGTTTAGAGATTTGCAGAAGAGAAAAATTGACCAGCACATACATCTACAGTAGCAGGTGATATGGAAAGGGGTTTAAAAAAGCAAACATAAATATCCTATACATCTTATAACATATCTAACTGATACAACTGCATGTCAAGTCAAGCAGTGATAAGACACAACCATTTAAAACAGAAGAATAAGTCTACACAATTCAATTCTATTTTACGTTTGTCCCTGGTGGACTCTCTCCCCCATACCTGACCTGATGCCCCATTTTGCAATCTTTGCTCAACAATTTGGTTGACTTTGTGCAATACACTATGATCTTGACCTACTTTAAGAGATATTCCACACAGATAGGTGCTGTAAACAAGTCCCTCTTTGCTTTTTTGCAAAGCTGCTGCAGCACATGAAAGCCTTTATCCCCAAAACCTGATAAAAGTATTCCAGGTTTATATTGTCCTTGGATAACTTGAGGTTCACCCTTCTTTGCTCCAGGTTAGCAAGAAGTCTGGGCAAAGCAGTGCTCTGTAAACTGAGGGAGAGTTACTAAGTAGAATATGTCCATCCTGCCAAGGTTTCCAGCCCACTTACACTCAGCAATCCTCCTAGTGGAAATCAGTTGTTATGCAGATCTTTAGGAGAGATAGCTAATAAAACAATAGCTTTATTTTTCTTCAATTCAACCACCTAATTTTGTTAACTAGTACTAAAGAATATGCTGGCTTTGCAAACACATGTACTGTAACAAGACTCAGTACAGAAAAACATTTAACCAAAATGAACTTTTAAGTTTTTGGACATTTATCCTAAGAAGTCCTGAAATACAACTCTGGCAAGCACTGTTTTAATATTGTAACCTCTCCATATCCACAAAAATCTGCAAGTCATTTTCTAGAACTCTGCCACAAACAGTAACCAGATCATAGCACCATCAAATAATTTGGGTTGCAAGGAGCCTCTGGAGGTCATCTTATCTGAACCCTTACTCAAAGTAAGGTCATCTTTCAAGTTAGATTCACCTCTGACAACAGATCAGACTACTCAGGGTCATAACCCCCTGAGGTTTGAATACTTCCAAAGTTGGAGATTCTGTTAACTCTTAGGGCAATTTGTTGCAGTTCTTGCTATCTTCACAGGGTATTTTTTTCCCCTAGTATCCGATCAGAACTACCATGTTTGTAGACTCTCTCTGCTGCTTTTCTTCCCTCCCCTGCACACCTCAGAGACTGCCTCCATCTTCTTAGCATCTTCCAGTAAGGTAGTTGTAGACAATGTAAAGTCTCCTCTCAGTCATCTTTCCCTAACACTAAAGCAGCCCAGCTCCTTCTACCTTTCCTCTGGGGCCACATGCTCCTCATGTCTTTGCCCCTCCCATCATCAGCAACCTACCCAACTGCCATGACCATTCAAGACTGATGGGGAGAGGCCTTGCAATGATGCTGACTGGCACCCTGGCCTTATCTAAGTCCAGTTTGCTTAAGCTGTCTCTAATTTGATTTTTCTCACTTCCCCAGACTCTGCTACTAGGCTCAAAAAGCTCCCTGCTGAGGGAGGCATAAAAACAGACTTTACCACTGTGTATCTCCTGTATCTTGTATCACTACTATAGGCATGGAATGCCACAACTGCCAAAGCTTTTGAAACATGCTAAGGTTCCCTGGAATTGCTTGGAAAAGAGAAAGTTGTCCCAAACCAGAAGAAATACAAGACTAAAGGACCATTTAGATAGTTAATACAAAGCACTAACTTAGAGATCATCAGAGCAAAGCAGGACAGCAGAAATCTGATTATACCACCTTTCAAAATACACATACACATGTCCTATTTGCCCTCCAAATGACTTCTCTACTGTTACTGTTTGCTTCTGTTCCCACACATCCATCTAGAGCTTTACAGTCTGGAGCAAAACACCTAGAATAAAACTACTCTTACCTTGTACTTCTGGGTAGAGAGCCATGTAGAGCAGGCACCACAGTAAGGTGTTGGATGTAGTGTCTGTGCCTGCAATGAAGAGGTCACCAATGATAAAAAACAGGTAGTCTTCATTAAAACTGCTCTCCTTGTTGTTCTTCTCTTCTTCTGCATGGATGAAGTACATGTCAATGAAGTCCCTGGGATGTGCTACATCCAGTGTATCCCTGTGCTGGGCAATTATATTCTTTAGGAAAGCAGTAATATCTAATTCTGTTTTCCTAAGTTCCCAGAAAGGCCCAAAGGGAAGATAGTACAGCCAAGGGCAGATATTGACCAGGATCATGTAGCTGTTGACACTTAGCTCCAGGGCACGAGCCATGTTCTTCAGCATGGTCTTGAACTCATCGTCTTCGTAGTTGAAGCGCTTGCCAAAGGCCATGGAACAGATCACGTTGGACACCGCGTTACGGATGATTGGAAAGGGATTAAAGGAATCCTTCCCATGCTTCAGCATTTCCTCCTTTATAAACTTCAGCTCCTCAATGATTTTAGGCTCTAAACTGTGTCTTCCTACTCCAAAGTGACGCAGTGTGGAAAGGGAGAATTTCCTCTGTTGCTTCCAGATAGGGCCGTAAGGTGCAAAAATAACACCTGGAAGAGAAAGAGAGAGTCTGAAACCAAAATGCTCTGTTTTCACAAAGAAATAGCTAGGCCTGCAACCCAAAAGCAAGAAGAGAGAGAAATGATACATGGCAAATCTATCCTGAGCACTGGGCTAGGAGCTAAAGGAAGAACACAAGGTTCTTCATAACAGCTTTGGGAAATCTGTCCCTCTTATGCCCAAATGGTGAAACAAACATAAAAGTTACATCAATAGTTTTATTAGTCTTTGCAAGAAGGCACTATAGATGTTTTATTACAAAATCATTAAGGTTAGAAGAGACGTCTAAGATCATCAAGTCCAACCATACCTATTCACTCCCGTGCCACTAAACCATGTCCTTAAGTAGAGCATCTAAATGTTTCTTCAACCCCTCCAGGGATGGTGACTCCAGCACCTCCCTGGGCAGCCTGGGCCGATGCTTAACAACCCTTTCAGTGAAGAAATTCCTCCTTTTATCCAATCTGAACCTCCCCTGGTACAACTTGAGGCCATTTCCTCTTGTTCTTAAACCATAACAACTCTGTAGGAACTGCTGCTCTGGGACATATATTAGCTATAGCCTTTTCTCCTCAATGTCCTGAAACAAATTCCTTCAGTGAGGTTTGCTTTTCTTTTTTTCTTTTCTTCCCCCTTCATGCTACACAAACTTCTCAGTACAGTTTGAGTGTGCACATATTTCTATTCTAAGCAAGGTTGCTTTTTACCTGATAACCAAAACACAGGATACACATGCTGCAAACAAACTGGGAAGGTGAAGACAGATTCAGAGCCACTTGGCAAAAACCTACTTGATTTGCATCTCAACACTTTTAATGCCTCCAGGCACACGTTTTGCATGATTGTGTCATTATGAAACACCTTTGAAATTAACTCCTGTAGCTTCAAGTATAAATACTGCTCACTTACAATCAGAAACATCTCTTTTGTTGAATTAACAGACCACACCAAAGATACAGCAACATAACAAAATACACAACCTGCTATTTCTGATGGATCCCATAGTTAACCTGAGAAAGCTTGAAGTGCTCAAAACATGGGATAGCACATCAACAAGCCTCCTGGGCTACCCCTCCTAAACTGGAAAAGGAAAGGTAGTTTTCCACAAACACTGAAATTGGTCAAGGACCTGAAGACTAAACATGTAGAAATTCTAACTGCCACACATGTTTAAACATCCCATGACCTACTTTGGCAAAAGCTAGTAAACTCTCCTTTGACCTATTAAGAAAAAAGAACAAATATGCTCAGCAATTTTTGACTAGCAAACACCTCAGCAACAGTAGCTCACATGCAAGCAGAACACACAATCATAGAATCATTTGGATTGGAAGAGACTTAAAGATCATCACGTCCAACTGCTAACCTAACACTGCCAAGTCCAACACTAAACCATGTCCCTAAGCATCACATCTTTATGTCTTTTAAATCCCTCCAGGGATGGTGACTCCACCACTTCCCCGGGCAGCCTGGGCTAGACCTTGACAACCCTTTCAGTGAAGAAATTTTTCCTAGTGTCCAACTAAACCTCTCCTGGCTCAACTTAAGGCCATTTCCTCTCATCCTATTGCTTATTACCTGGGAGAAGAGACTGACCCTTACCTCACTACAATCTTCTTTCAGATAGCTGTAGATAGCTGAGGCCTGCCACAGAAGCCTGCTCGTAGCCATTGTTACCTTTGTAAGAACTGGGGAAAGGCACAATTACTTCATACCGCTGCCAAAGTATCTGAAATTTCTTCTCAAGATATAACTACAATCAGAAAGCCCCTAGGTGACAGACTAACTGTTTAAAAGATGTGTAGATGTGGTGTTGAGTGACACGGTTTAGTGGTGACCTTGCAGTGCTGGTTAACAGCTGGATTTGATGATCTTAAGGGTCTATTCCAACCAAAACTATTCTGTGATTCTCAGATGATTCTAAGTCCCTGCACAAACACCATTCCTTTTCCTGTAAAGAAAGGTAATGGGATCAGGCATTTCAGTTGCTGTGAGGTCGCCTGTCGTGCACAACACAGCACCGCAAAGTTCACAGGGATGCTCTGAGTTCACTTAAAGGCAGGATAAGTTTCCCTCTGTATGCTTTCTCTCAGCAGCAGGGCAGAAAGCAGATGGTTCAGCCTGTAACCCAAACCAGTTCGTTATACATTTCAGCACCGCAGCCATGAACCCGAACCGCTCCCGCTCGATGCTTTTGCTCGGTACCACCCTGGCGGCTCACTAAGCTGGACCTGCCGGGCACCCCAGCAGCCTGCCAGCCCCCCTCGGACCATGGGCCTCGCCGCCAGGCCCTGCAGCCTCCCCCTCATCCCCCTCCGAAGAGGATCTTACCCTTCTTGTGCGTGATCATGAGGACGATGGGGACGGTGGGCCGGTCGCTGAACACCTCTGCCTTCTGCACCAGCGCCTCCCGCACCGCCCCGAAGGTGTTGAGGATGATCAAGGGGCGGCTGCCCACGAAGAGCCGAAAGACGCTGCCGTACATCTTGGTGAGGCCAGTGAGGAAGACGTGGGGGGAGGAGGCTGGGGAGCCCTTGCCGCTGCTCCGCATCTCCACCGACCACCTCTTCAGCAGCGGCGGCGGCAGCAGGGCGAAGCCGAAGTTGCCCACCAGCGGCCAGGGCGCAGGGCCCGGCGGCAGCCCCGGAGGCGCCCGCGACCGCCGCAACAGCCAGTAGCAGCCCAGCCAGCACAGGGCCGCCAGCAGCAGCTCAGTGGCGGTAGGGGCCCGCAGCAGCCACGTCCAACCCTCCATACCCGCCGCTGCCATCTGGCAGTGTTCTGTCGCGCCTCGCCTCGGCTCCGTCGCCCCCCTCCTGCCCCCAGCCCAGCGGCTTAAGATGGCGGGGGCGGGCGGGAGGCGAGGCCTGCCGGCGCGCTGACCCGTTCCCCGCGGGCTTGTGGGCGGGTAGCGGTCCGCCCCGAGGCAGGGCTCTGCTCCCGCCAGAACCGAGTGGAGGTAACAGAGAGGGAAAGCGGCCGGGAGCTTGAAAGCGGAGAGCGGCGGTGCAGGGGTGGCAGCCCTAGGCTGGGGACGCAGCGCTCAGAAAAGGCGGGAGTCTACCTGAAGGGTGTAAAGGGGAGATTTGGTAACGCAGGGATGTTTTGGGTGAGGATGGTGAAAGATGACTTGGACTAAGGGTAAAAGATTCCATTAAACATAAGCACGTATGTCCAGCTAACAGGGGAAAAAAATGACAGCCTTATAGTACCAACTCTCAAATGCCCCTTACTCAAACATCTACTTCTAGTGGTGTTTAGAAGGAAAAGGAAACACAGATGATCATTCTTCCTCTTCCCAAATACAAAAGCTGGACTTCCAGGTAATATAGCAAAATCCTGGTTTTATAACCAGTGACTAACCTGGAACAGCTCTAGGTCAAGTAACTGCTTGGCAAGGAACTACTGGATAAGCTTAGGCATAAGAAGGAAATATATAATACATGGAAGAATGGGCAAGCCACTTAGGGAGGTTGTCAGAGGGTGTAGGGAGGCAACAAGGAAAGCTAAGGCCTCCTTAGAACTTAACCTGGCAAGAGAGGTCAAGGATAACAAGAAGATTTTTCAAGTATATTGGAAGCAAAAGGAAGTCTAGAGGCAGTGTGGGCCCTTTGAGGAATGAAATGGGTGCACTGGTGACCAAGGATGCAGAGAAAGTAGAATTACTCAATACCACCTTCGCCTCGGTCTTTACTGCTAACGCCAACTACCAGGAGTCTCAGTACTTTAAAACTACAGAGGAAAATGGGAGGAAGGTAGTTTTTACCTCAGTTGAGCAAACTGGACATCCACAAGTCCATGCGTCCGGATGGGATGCACCCAAGAGTGCTGAGGGAGATGGCAGAGGTCATTGCTAGGCCACTCTCCATAATCTTTGAGAGGTCCTGGAAAATGGGAGAGCTGCCTGAGGAATGGAGGAAAGCCAGCATTTGCTGTTGATAAGTTNGTGTCAGGAGGAGAGAGCCAGGCTCTGCTCAATGGCATCCAATGGTAGGACAAGAGGGAATGGGAGCAAGTTGGACCACAGGATCTTTAGTATTAACCTGAGGAAAAACTTTTTTTACAGTAAGGGTGCCAGAGCACTGGCCCAGGCTGCCCAGGAGGCTGTGGAGTCTCCTTGTCTGGAGCCATTGCAGAGCTGCCTGGACACATTGCTGTGTGAGCTGGTCTAGGTGCTCCTGCTCTGGCAGGGGGGTTGCACTAGATGAGCTTTCTAGGGCCCTTCCAACCCCTAACATTCTGTGATTGATTCTATGATTCTAATGCAGCACAGCAGAGAGGCTCCTCAGAGCTCAACCTGAAGTTCAGAAGAAAGTTTTAGTTTTTATCCATCCCTAGCAAAAAAACCAAACACAACAAACAAAAAAACCCTGAAGCCAACTGTTTTTCAGGGTAACTTCCCCCTCCCTCCAAAATATTCCTTAGCATACTTTGGCCAGCTAATCAACAATCTAAAATTCAACATCTAGAAAGGCATTTAGATGTTGGGGAAAAAAAAATGCTACTGCATGGTCTTCCAAACCATTTGCTGCAGCATCAGTGTTTTTTAGTAAGCACTCTCAATACTTGCTTACTAAGAGAAAAGCATTGCAGGTAAAACACAACTACACCACCTTTAAAGTAAACTCCATCAATTTAAATCCAAAGAACACATGGTGCTTCCCATTAAAAACAAGAAGTGCCACAACATGCTTTTTAAGTAGTTGAACATTCAGTAAGAATAGTGACAAGTGGCTCTTAATAGTGGCTGGAATATATTAAAAAGGTTTTATTGCCATTATACAGAAGTTACAGAAGTTTTAGAAATACATAAAGCTTCAAGTGGTCAAGATCAGTTTTGCTCTAAGCAATTAAGGCAACTGGATGCAATGTCTCTTTAATCTAATGTAAACAGCAAATGGATACTTTACTAGCCATGGAGTAAACAAAAGAGAAAAACTAAAAGCACAGATTTGAATAGATGGAACAGAATTCAGCTATGTTTTTGTCCATGTTTGGCAGAAATCCAGTGGCTAGTTGCAGTGTACACCATAAAAATGCATCTATTAGAAAAACACAGACAACAAAACAGGTGAGATTTTATCTGAACCAGAGACATTTTAAATCTGAGTCTCAAGGGAAGTTTAAGTTCTGCAGACTGAAAGTAAGAAGCTAAGCTATTCATCACAGCTGAAACACATTACTGGGTCTATATTTTCTTTATAGAAGAGTAAGCTAGCCTCACTTACTCCTCAGTCTAGTTGAGAAATAGCACTAGATAAAGAACTTCTCTCACTGCATCCAGATGCAGTTGAAAGATTGGTTTCAGTGGCATATGGCAAATTCTAGGTTGCCCAGTGATTAAATTTCACATCAATTTTAATAAAAATGAAACAACTTTCATAGTTCATTTACTGATCAGAAGTAAACTTGGCTTTGAAGTATCAGGAAACAGATGTTTCTACTTGAAAATAAGAATTGTTGAGAATTAAGTTGTTTTTTCCAATTAAATTTAGAACCAAATAGCTTATTTTTCAAGGATAAAATCAACAGCAAAATAGAACCAAGTACTTCACCAATATTCTGCATACCCAAAATAACTAGTTAAGTTTTAGCACTATATTAGAGATCATCACTCCTAGTATTAGTGCAGGAAACCCCACCCTCACTTAATCCTGCACAGAAGGAAAATCCATTCCTCAAACTGTTTTGCCCTGAACTGAATAATCAAAGCGTTTGGTAACTCTACTTCTAACAGGTAAAAACACCTCCATGTGCAACAAGGAAACAAGAAACCCTCCCAGAATGAAGGCTGGCATTAAAACCAGTGTTTAAAAACAGACTAGTTTAACTCATTTTTCTTCAAATATAACCAAGTTACAGAGTTAAGGCCCAAGCATGAATAGTAAACTGTCAAGAACAATAGACTATTTATTTCTTGCTCAAACTTGATCCTAGCCTTTCCATTCTGTCAACACTCAGGACTGTTGACCACACAGTTGGTGAGTTACCACCCATTCTCTCCAAACACAGGCTATGGATTTAAAAGCTTTTATTTAAGCTTGCAGGCAATTTTGGATTTTCATTTCCACAGGCACTTCATTCATTAAAAAGAAAGACATTCTCTTTGTCAAAAGAATATTGGAACTATTAGACTAGTGCACCGACAAACACATTTTGTAACCCACAGCAGATGAGAATGCTAAAAATATGCTCTCAGTCAAGTGCCTGTCACATGCTTCCCAAGCTCTCTTCTGCAGGGCATCTAAACATGCAGCCAGTTGTCTCTGGTAGTATTTCTGTAAATAGGCCACTTTTTGTAAATTAAAGAGACAACCCCTTTTCTCTGAATTATCTAGTAAGTAAGAGATAAAGTTCTATTTCAATGTGGCTTAGAACTGTTATAGAATCATAGAATGATTAGGGTTGGAAGGGACCTCTGGAGGTCATCTAGTGCAACCCCCCTGCAGTGGCCAGGGACATCCCCAACTACATCAGCTTGCCCAGAGCCCTGGCAAGCCTCACCTGCAATGCCTCCAGGGATGGCAACTCAACCACCTCCCTGGGCAACCTGTTCCAGTGTTCCACCACCCTTGTGGTGAGTTGCTAGACTATCCCTCTTCATTCAACAAATCCCAGCCAGCCCTGCTTTTACCTTACATGATGGGTTTGTTTCTGCTTTACATGAAGTTCCTTTAGATATATTATTTGCACAGACAGAAGTAGCATAAAAAAGATCTTGGAAAAGCCTGTTCCTTGAAGTTCTAGATCTAAGTGATTCAAGAGAACTTACTTCAGTGTATGAAAGAGAGTGGTTTAGTGACCAAAACCTCTGGGTGAAGCTACTTTAGAGCACAGGAACTGTACTGCAGGGTTCCACATTGTACCCTTGTATATGCATCCTGCTAGCTGACCAGGGACATGACACCTGCTTGGCATGGTCACATGTCCATATCAAATAAAAGCATCATATTTATTTCAGAGTTGACTACAGTAGGATGTTCAAATGCGTTCCAGACAGATACTTTTACAACTGCAAGTTGAGAAGGGGCCTTTAACAAGAACTAAAGGTCTTGTATTCTCTCTCCATGGAGAAGTGTAGGTACTGCTGCCCAAAGATGCCTTCTGCAAAGATTTGGAAGTGCATTGTCCATTATATGCCACAATATCATAACCAAAGGGGAAAAACAACAATACCTACAATATCTTCTGCAACAGAAGGCATAAAGTGGTTTTTGATCTTAGGAGAAGGTTGCCTCTGAAGCTTTAAAACAGAAAAATTCCTTTACTGTTCCACAATCTAAACAATCCTAGTTTAAGGCTTGTTAATGTGTTTATAATGTCCTACTTTGAATTGCCTTCATTTAATGATGTCTAGTTTCACTTCTGTTATTTGGATATGATTCTGTGGTCATGTTCCTTCACAAGTTTGTTTCTCAGAAGTGTCAGCAAAAGATGGATCTACATTGCATAATCAGTGTTCTCCTGATAGAGTTTTGCCTATTTCACATCCTCTCTCTGTCTCCACGGTTTTAAACAACAATGAAGCCAGAGAATTATTTTAACTTACCCTATGCCTTAACCCTATCCAATGCAACTCTTGTATTTTAGATCAAGTTTAGCTATCCTAAGCATGTATACAAATTTGCTCTCGGAAGTGTAGTCTAGACCTGCACACATTCCTAACATTTTGCAGGTTTTACCTAAAACAAATGGGTCTTATTTATTAAAAATCATTTGGAACAGGCTTACAAGGTAGAGAAATCTTGCTTTATTGAAAAGCTGTCACAACAGCTTTCTGTAATGTTCCTGGGTAAGAAGATATTATCAGCTCTTGGTAATTGTAAAGAGATCATTAGCACCATAAATGGATACAAACTTTGGCTTTTGGAATATGGCTGTGGCCATATAAGTAGTCTAAAATATTGCATTTTTAGTAGACAGGCTGACCATAAGATGATTCAACTTGCATGTGCTGAATAAACCACACAGGACAAATTCTTTAACATGTTTTTACCAAATTCATGGTCAACAGTGCAAGTGATGATGACAGATAGCACCTTTGGAGATAAAAGCTGCAAGAGATGCTCACATTATTGCCTTTTTTTTTTTAAGTACAGCTAGTGCAATAGTTTGGGGATTTTTACACAGTGACCAGAGTGCAGCACCTTANAATCAGTGTTCTCCTGATAGAGTTTTGCCTATTTCACATCCTCTCTCTGTCTCCAAGGTTTTAAACAACAATGAAGCCAGAGAATTAATTATTTTAACTTACCCTATGCCTTAATCCTATCCAATGCAACTCTTATATTTTAGATCAAGTTTAGCTATCCTAAGCATGTATACAAATTTGCTCTCGGAAGTGTAGTCTAGACCTGCACACATTCCTAACATTTTGCAGGCTTTACCTAAAACAAATGGGTCTTATTTATTAAAAATCATTTGGAACAGGCTTACAAGGTAGAGAAATCTTGCTTTATTGAAAAGCTGTCACAACAGCTTTCTGTAATGTTCCTGGGTAAGAAGATATTATCAGCTCTTGGTAATTGTAAAGAGATCATTAGCACCATAAATGGATACAAACTTTGGCTTTTGGAATATGGCTGTGGCCATATAAGTAGTCTAAAATATTGCATTTTTAGTAGACAGGCTGACCATAAGATGATTCAACTTGCATGTGCTGAATAAACCACACAGGACAAATTCTTTAACATGTTTTTACCAAATTCATGGTCAACAGTGCAAGTGATGATGACAGATAGCACCTTTGGAGATAAAAGCTGCAAGAGATGCTCACATTATTGCCTTTTTTTTTTTAAGTACAGCTAGTGCAATAGTTTGGGGATTTTTACACAGTGACCAGAGTGCAGCACCTTACAGATCCCAACTGCAGTATCTCAGGGTATTAACCTAACCCCTCAGTTGTCATCCACTTAACCAAAACAGCTGGTGGACTAGAAAGTGCCATCCTGAAAGATTTGCAACAGAAAAGCCAACTATTGCTAATTATGAACAGTTTATCTTGCTAGCTATCCACAAGTCATGTGAAAACAAGGCCCAGTTTGCACACATCTGGGCTGTAGTTTCTACTAGAGGTCTCTACGTGGTATCATTTGTTGTTGGAAAGTTATGCTGTACACCCTTTGCAGAAGAGGACCCTACAGCTCCAAAAAAAGGAGCAGCTATTAGCTCCTTACCATGCCAGCATTCCACCTAGGGTTCCTCAGCAGCCAACAGCTTTTCTTGCCTGCTTTTTCCCAGCTTAGATATATAGCTCTAATTAACAGATTCAAGCTAGGAGAAATCATGCAAGAAAACTGTTAGCCAAGGAGGATGAAGCCATGTTGCAGCTAAAACTGACATCCTCTACTGTCAGAGTTCTCCTCAAAGACACATGGAAAGCACTAGGACCACAGGCATCAAACCATTACTTTCCCTTTTACTTTCAGATTCTTTGGTGTGACACTGACCTCACAAAAGGGCCTGAATTTATCCTTTTCACATCTCACCCATGCTCTCCTGAATCAGGAAAATAAGCACAAATGAATATACTAAACATTTAAACAGTAAGAAATGAAACCTGAGATAAAAAGTATGCCCTAGGATGTCAGGTTTTGTACTTGAAGATAATTTCAAGTTTCAAATTGTGCAATGATGTGGGTGATGGGAATACCTTTTTGCTTTAGTATTCATTTTGGAGCCTTCTTCAATGGAAATCCTCCTCTCCTCTATCAAGCCACTTCAGAAAGAGCAGGTAACAGAAACAGGTAAGGAATTCAAGAGCGCGAAGCAGCCTAGGCTAAAACATAAGCAGCATTTTCAGTTGCAACAAACCATGAAACAATTGGAATGCAAAACTAGGGTTTTAACAGAAGTAACAAAGTTACTCAAAATGGGAAAAGGGGTTGGAGTTCAGCAATATTGTTTAAGGTCCATATACAAACACCTCACTGGCAAAGATAAAAGCAAGCAGGGAGATAGATTTCTTCTTAAGGTTCTCAGCATTCCTGCCATCTTTAATAAAAAAAATAGCAATAATAATAACCCAATCATTTTAAAGGCAACTGATACACTCAAAGTAACACCAGACTATATCCTCTGTTGAATTAGAACACAGTGCTCTGATGATTGGTTTTACAGTGGTTTTGCCTTCTCAGTCCCTTTCAAGAGTTTTTTGGTTTGGAAGTGATCTTCACTACATCTTTTAGCTCTTGCCACCTTTGGTACTGTGCCCTCACTCTGAAAGGAGCTCAAAGAAAGGACAAGCAAAGATGGCTCACAGCCTACTAAGGAAGTACAACCTAGTTTATCTTCCCAGAGAAGCTTCCATGTAGTGCATGCAATGTTGTGTATGGGACAGAGACCTCTCTCTGTGCACACGTGCATGGTGCCTGGCTCCCCAGCTGCTTAAGATGCCTTTATTTCAGACTAGTTTCTGACCACTTCCATTAAAAAAGGCAGAAAGGGGAAAGGCAAAGTCACCTTCAACACATTTCAGTTCTTCTGTAAAAACTAATCTCAGTTGACACACAGGAAGTTTCCTTCTTTGCAGTTTCACAAATGCTAACCTCCTAAAGACCTTATTATGCAGGGAGCAATTACAAGGGTTGAAATTAGTATTATATAGACATAGCTTGAAAGATGAGTGTTTCTACTAGAAGAAATAGACAAAGACACTAAAACCACCTTAGGAACTGTATACAATGGATCTACAGTTTTTCCATTGACATTTACCAGAACTAAAATCAGTTATGAGCAACCATACAGCAAGTAAAGGACAAAACCACTCACTCCTCATCTAGGGAAAAGATTGGGCCAAGCAATTTGAGTGAACACTAAATATAGCAGTAGAATACAGAATCTTTTTCCAACTCTGGCATGAATAAGACTGCCCATAGCATGCAGCCAACTGACAAAGTCACAAACTACTTCCAGCAAGAGCTGGTTTGCCCCTTCCTCCCTACCTGGGTTTCATCTTTAAACCTAAAGGTTAGCCCACTGCAAACAGCCACAGAACACAAACTTCTCATAGTATTTGCTAAACCCCAAGTCCTTAGGAATTGAAATATTTTCATGGAAAACAAGTTCAACTCAGGAGAGGAGGAATCCTCTACACTAGTATTTTAGAGACATGCTAGAGAATGCACAGGATTTTTACTTCTCCTGAAGACATCATTCTAAATGCTTTGTTAGGAAAAATTATCTACTAAAACAAAAGACAAGTTCAGAACTACAACCCTTTTCTACAATATTTAAGTTTCAGGCTGTAACTAGCCTGAAATCCTCCTGTGCTATTTTCTAGGTTAATACGATTTAATCAAAACAGCTAAATCCATGGGAACTTGCAGCAACTACAAAAAGCTTCAGTTAACTGCTAAGCACTGCAGCACTTTGTTCTTGTTTTAGGAACTCTTAGTGACAGCTTGAAGGAACAGCTTATGCAAATTTGCTAATCATGTTTCAATATTTTTAAGATCTCCAAGCATCTCTCACTGAGTTGGGGTTTATTTTTACCTTGCAAGTTATGGATGAGAACCTGCAAAGTGTACACCAGGCATCTGTACTCTAGAATGAAGTGATTAATACTGCCTGTTTCCTTAACACAATTTAATGCTACATTACTTAGGTGTAGTTTTAGCTCAGTTTCAGGTAAAAAAAAAACCCAATGTATGATGACCATTTACTTTAATGCTTTAATTTTCCTTTCTCTTGTAAATACTAGATGGATCCAGCACAACTGGATGCTGAGATGCATCATGAGGGCTAACTTCCAAGCAAAGTTGCTTCAGGGAAATGCTAGGATATTTTTCTCATGTGCACTTAAGCAGCAACATTCCTTTGGATGGTGTCCAACAGAAGTATTTAATTTTTAGACCCTTTTTCCCCAGTAACTGAATATAAAAGACACTGATTTTACAATGCCTGCTATAGAACACAAATGCAGAAGTGTTCAATCTTACAGCATCACTCCAATTTTGTGTCTATAGAAGGCTAGTTTCTAGGTAAGTCCAAAACACATTATATTGTAAAAACATGAAGATAGCAATGGCTAGGAAAGAAAAATGGTTCCAGTATATCTAAGAGTGGACAGGTTTTCAGAATTACCCCATGAATGTTTAAGATAGCTTTTTTTAAGGAAAGAAAAAGTTCACTTAAAGTAAATGGAAAGACTTCACCTTGCACTGAAGTGAAAGCATCTGGTCACTAGAACTGTAAATCATACTTCATATCTACTGAAATGAGAAAGAATTGGAGTTAGTATCAAACAACTTAGGATAAATTGTCTAGCCAGATACTAATGATGGGAGAAAGGCTAAGTTGGAACAGATTCTGAATTAACATAGAGGTAAGTGGATTTGCAATGATTTAATTAAGAGAATTCTGTCTCATATCTTAAAATACTTCCCACTTGTCTGTTACTGACCTTTATTTCTCTATCACATGAAGAGAGTGTATCTTAGCATATACATAGTCTTGATTTTTTCCTTCCTTCTCCCCCACTCCCTTTTCTTAAGGAGGGAAGCTCAGTACTAGAGTTCATAGCAACATTTAGCATAACTCTCATTGCTAGTCCTCCACCTGTAATTATCCTTCCAAGAAAAGGGCCATGATGACTAACATTTAATAGCATTTATGCCCACATGGGAGTGCTAAGCACATACCATACCAAGGTCAGTTTATAGTGGTGTCAAGCAATGTTAATCACTGCTGGCACTGGAAGGAAGCACCTGTTGCATGACCATGGAGCAGCACATTTCTTTAAATGCTCCAGATAAACTTTTACGTCCAGACTGAAATTTAGGTTAGACATTTAAGAAAACCTGTTTCCTAAATGCAAAGCAGCCAACAGCATCTAAGTCTCACTCATAGGCCAGGTGTAGAAGTGTAGTGCATTTTGGGGCTTTTGAAGTGTCTGGGAAGTTGAACATGTAAATGCTCTTCAGCAGAGAGAAGGTGCAGCTCATGGGACACCTGTAGGATGACTATTGTAACTCTAGGAATAATTACAGTGATATTCTGCAAAACACTGGTCAGATATAGCCCAAATAAGCCTACAATCAAGTCACTTTAAGTGAAGTCTAAGTTTCTCCTGTTTTTCACCCACTGCAATCCTTTTTCCTCTTAGGATGAAACCCTATTTTGAGCCTCATAGTGTTTACATACAAGGATCACAAAGTTCTTAAAATGAATAGCTTCTGTACCAGCTGTGGTTTGTACTGGATAGCAAGCACTAATAGATCTCATTACTTACCCCTTTTCATCACCTTACAGCTAGGCCTAAAGAGTCTTCAGCTACAGCTGTACCATCCATGTTTGCAAAAGCACTTTACAGCTTTTGAGAGAGAAGTGGGGGTTTCTTCTGCTCATTAAACACACCCACCCACCCTTTGGAGGGCTTTGATACAATGGAGAATATGTAAGTAGGGGCCAAGCCAGAACAAGGATCAAGTATCTGGAGTGATTTTAACTTCCCTTTTGTATTACAACAGAATTTTCTAAAACGAGAGCTGTCCAAAGGCAGAACCAAGTAAAGATCACACTTCACTTTCATGACCCCAACACCTCATCCTGCATGAAGAACTTCTACTTGGCAGATCTGTTACAGAAATCCCACTGAGACCTGGTGGTGGTTATGCAGACAATTAGCTATCTAGACTACCAAAGTGATTATTCTTCAGTCACCAGATGACCATCACTGTTTAAGCTCCTTACTGGAACCCTTTTCATCCTGTTCTTTTCAAGGCATGGATCCCACTACTGAAATTCACTCCCAATTTCTCGAAGATGATATTACTACAAGTGGCTAAACATGAGCATATTTGAAATACTACAAAGCTTAGACTTAGAATTCAGCTTCCAAACAAATATTATGCTCTATGAAGTAGTACTGATGTAATAAATATCTTGGGAGACTTACAGACTGACATCAAATATTCATTTATATGCTGTAGAAAAAGGACTTACACATCAATGTTTTGATATTGCTTTTTAGCTGCCAGGAGCAAGTAAATAAAAATACAGGTATGCCCATACACTCACACATACAACTTCCAGGGACATGTTTCAAGATTCTAAGAAGCTCATTTTAAATAACAAACCCAAACAACAGCAGATTTTTTTCCTTAGCTAGGTCTTACCAAGGCTGTATTGTAAGGAACATTGTTTATTGTATTACTTCGATAATGCACAAAAAGATTTGAAATGCAAATCATCAATATTCTCATGTACAACTCTGAACAATTGATCCCCTTAACTGGAAGAAGAAAATAAATCACATTTGAATGTTCTGTATTGCATTTTGTAACTTTATCTGGACTTTAAAAACAAGCTGTCATTCTTTAAGCTGCGTTCACACTTGTGAGCTCAAGACATTCTTAAAACAAGCAGTATTTCCCTTCTCTCAGTATCACTTCAACACAATGCAGCTTTTATCTTGGCTCTCAGGTTTTACTGATAATTTGAAAACAAAGAGTTAACTGCAGAAATGAATACAGAACATAAATGGTTAAACATTGTATACTTATTTTCTACTTTGCTTTCCCAACAATACAGAACAATAAAACCCAACAAGAACCAGGTAACTGTTAATCTGTGGCTTTGTTACAGGTCTTCTCCATGGTTAATTGCCCACATTCTCAGCCAACTGCCTTAAATAACCATTGCAGTTAGACTGAAACCCTGGAAAGAAAGAATTCTGCATGTGAGTTCTACCACAGTGTCACTCAGTATGAAATGGTTTTAGGTAACAACTGAAGAAATGCTACTGTTCTAAGTACTCACCTTGGCACTTTTTTGGTTTTCTTTAAACTAAGACACAGAAATGTGTGCCAACTGGTAAAAAGAAAAACATCTGTGCAGAACTGTAGCTCCCCAGCAAACTTGCTACACAGTTTCAGCTATTCAATTTTAAAAGTTTCTTTTAAATCTCATCCCATTTTGGGCCTGGCCTTGCTCTCTTCAAGGAGAGATCTGTTGGACTTTTGCCTGAATTCAGAACCATATGATTACTCTTTCATGTAAAGTAGTTTTGTTTAGTATGCATTTAACTACACAGCAGAGTGTGCTTTTGTGTGTATATGCATGTCTGATAGGCACTGTAGAGCTCTAGACACAAGGCCAAACTGCAAGGAAAGATCTAGAATTTGAAACTCTGTCCTCTTTTAAAAAATAAAACTTCAGGCTCCTTGAACTCTGATGTTAGCAGCTCTTTCTAATTTGCAAAAGTCATCAGGTAGCACAAGAGTTCAAATATAAAATTATCCATAAAAATGTAAAAATTGGGCTGGACAACACATGGGAGATAATCATGGCAAGGAGTATTTGAGGCTTATAAGATATTCCTACCCACAGAGTGTAAAAAAAAAGGTCAAGATGTGCTTCCAGCTGTACCAGTCCTGCAAAGGCCTTACCTTCACTAGCAAGAATAATGCAACAAACCACTTCCCCCAACTGTCAGAGTTTTGTTTCTCTCTACATCTCAACATGCCAACCTTGTGCCTTTACATTTTAGCAAGGTTTTTCCCCCTTAATGCACTCCAGAACTCTGGAGATGAGATTTTTGGGTGCTTCTGTGGATGGGTGATAGTAATGAACAGGTTAATGTGGTCTTTGGCACCGCTATCTCATGACTAAAGCAAAGTCCTGCTCCATTTCTTTAAGGAAAAAAAATATCCCATCAGTGGTGCATTCTGCTAGCACTGAAGAGTAGAAGAGGTCTGTACAGCCTGATGATAGGCAAAGATATGAAATGGCAATGTGTGTGTGTGGCTGCAATTGTCTCTCCAATCAATTGCACAGAAGCTTGGTCCACTTCTTCAGTTACAGTGTAGTCCTCTTAAGAACTTTGGTTACAGCATTAATGTTTTGGTAAAAAAAACAACAAAAAACACAACCAAAAACCAGAGCAGATGCCTTTTTTTTTTTCCTTCTCTTCAGGTAGATTTTTCGTTGTCCTCTCCTGTCTTCTGAACTCGGGAATACTTTTTGCATGAAGATTTGAAGCAGCTGGGAGGCCAAGAGATTGGCCAGGAAAAGCTGCAAGGAACAGAGCCTTGCACATTCTTCTCAAAGAAATAAAAGATTGGGTACCACCAGGCTCGAGAGAGGAAATTTGTCTGTGAAGAGACCTTTAAAGTCTGGAGTGGCACAAGGAAGAAAAGAGGAAAAGGAAAGAGAAAATCAGTTTAAAACATTATAATCAATTATGAGGATTCAAGACAACTACAAAACCACACTAGATTTGCATGCATTTCTGCAAAGAGAAGGTGCATTTAGCCTAGAAGAAAACAGAGTACTTGAGATAGTGTAGACATCACAATCCAAATGCCTACTTCAAATGGAGCATCTTTCAAACAAAAGGATGCTTTGTTGCTGTACAAAATTTTGGGAGACAAAGCACTTAAGTCTTTTTGCAGATGAGCCCTTTCAGGCTAGTTGAACACTAGATCAAAATGGCTTGAGAGCTACACTCCTGTTTGAAAGTGTTCTTGAAACAACTGCAGCAAATACCTTCTGAGCAATGTACTCCTGGTGACATGTACAGAAGAACTGTCACTAGAATTTTAGGATGGGCTAAATAATTTAGGTTGGTCAGAAATTTTGTTACTAAACTGTTCTATTCACAAGCTTAGACAAACAAGGGCTAGTCTATACATCAACTACAGCAATAAAACCTCAGTCTGCCATAGTAAAGTAAAACTCCTGACCCAATCTATTTAGACTTCAATCCAGAATCTCTATTTTCATTCTGATCTTAAGAACTAATTTTGGCTATTCCTTGATCCTAACACTATTTGCCACTCACCTTTTCATTGGCCATGGAGTGGTACCACCAGAAGAGTCGTGTGGTGATGTAGTAAGCAATGATGACATCTACAGTATAGTGCTCATGAGCAACAAGGATACAAATGATGCCAGCAGCACTCATCAGCCAGCAGATTAAGTGATACCACCAGAAATGACGTGGCGAATCTGGGAAACAAGGAGGAGATGGGAAGAACAAATTAAAAAACCCATACACATTATTAGAACAATCCACAAAGGGAAGGGGAAACATAATAAAAAAGATTATTTAATTAAGATTACTATATTTTAAAACATAACTCATACCACACTGGTAATAAGAGCTGTTTTGACACGGAAAACAAGACTGAAGAATTATGCAAACTTACTGAGTTCTTGCTTTGTAAAATGATCCCAAGATGAGCTTTGAAGTTAGACAGCACCACCCCCCATTTTCTATTCAAATTAAGTAAGTTTTCCAGTTCAATCACTTCTATGATGGGAATGGGGTGCAGGAGAAGAGACAGAATTGAAGTAAGAGATCGACTTCATTTTGACTCAAGTGTACTTTATCTTTGCTGTTTTTACATTCTGTGCTCAAGTAAACTTACACACAGTAAGATGTCTAGAATTGATATAACCTGAACAGAGATCACAGATAAAACAGGAGTGTCTTTTCCTGTAGAAATTCCTAGGTTATAACTACTTTGCATGAAACCTCTGTTCTGTGAACCAGAATCCACTTACAGTATGTGACTTTATACCCTTTCATTAAAGATTAACAAATGGGAGGGAAGTTATTCTTTAAAATGCATTGAAACCACTTCAGTGGAAAAGTTCCCCTGCCCTTCTTTCAAGGCACTGAGAAAATGCCTTGGGTGTCACAGTGACCATTCATAACTTCTGACAGGCCAACAGGCTTCATTTCACTCACTGTGGGAGGTTTTGGCATCCCTTGCCTTGTGAGCCAATGGTCAGCCTTTAATTTCACACAATACTGGCAGAAAAATGACTGATCTCAACAAACCTAGTCAGGAGTAGTTTGAGAGGCCTGTGCAAAGTAGTTACTGCAGCAGGGACAAGTGCTAATAACAGTGAGTTCTCTTTACTCTCCCCAAAACACTGCAGACAAATCTGTATCTGATTTATAAACAGAGAAAAATGAAAAAGAAATTATTAAAGGAGTCAAGTCATCTCAAGAAGTTGATGAAAACAGCCCTGAGCAAGACAGACATACCAAGGCTAAGAATGTAAATAACTCTTCTGGGCAAAGCAGCTGGAGTGCAGGAAAATAAGTGAAGAATCAGCAAAGGATGAAAGGGAGAGAGAACAGAGCAAAAAAAATCCTAAGCCAGAAATAATAAAAACCTCATAATGCATCTTGTACTAAAGATATGCCATCAGAAGAGCAGAAAAGAATACCCTAAGTAATCCCTAATTCAGAGCAATTAAATGGCTTAAGTCCTTGCTCAGATAATGTTTTACTAATTATGTAGGAGGCAGAAAAAGGAAAGCTATGCATTTCTCATTTGTAGAGCACAACTCCCCTGAAATATATGCCTAAAATTAAGCGGCAAAGGGATTATTACAAGAGTTTGTATGATACAATTCCTCCAGCAGCCCCTTAAAAGTATCTGAGTTATACTAACCTGGAAAACACTGAGTTATCCTCATCTTTCCTGGTACTAAAGACATTGAAGAGTACATGACCAGCATTAAGCTGCAATAACATACACAAAACTAGGCAAACAGCAAATCCTTAGGCTAATTTCCTACTAATACAGTTCTGGTAATTCTACTGAGTTACACATGCCATTCCCACAGTGATGTTCAGTAGACAAGAAAGACCTAGGCCTAAGAATCAGCAGGCTATAATCAGCATCTTAAAGCACTGTTTGAAGAATGTCTCACAGAGAGAGTTTGTTATACTAAACAGGTGCTTTTTTTACACTGTGGCTTTTGTTTAAGGTAGAACACAGCACTCCAATCCCCAAAATCTAAGCTGTATCAGCTAACCTGCACAGAGCTAGTTTACATAATTAACTACACTATACCCAATATTTGAATAGCCTTTCAATGAATAATGAAAGGCTAGCTTGCTTCAATCAACCAGTAAACACTTTATATAAGATATTTTACATGGTGACTTGTCTAGTCACATTAAGCCCTTAATTAAAGCCCACAGCACTTTCACTACACCCACGTTCCATTTTCACTCCAAGTCATGATTTGCATTTCAAAGCAATCTGTGTACAGCTAACTAATAACTTCTGCAGGGCAACAGCTTTACATGCCCTTTTGTCATGTGTTTTCCCAGTACAACTGATTTGAACAAGAAAAGTGCTTTTAAAACAGCATCACTTACACTCTTTGATGAACAGGTAGATCAGTGTTAATATTACAGTGTGACCACTAAACAGGAAGTCTCCACAGAGGATGTGTGATCCAGTTATGGATAGACCACCACCAGAAATCAGTCTCAGGATCCTCTGAACCTTTGCCTGAGAATCTCCATTCAACTAGAACACAGAAAACAGGTACAAGAAAAAGTTTTAGACACAGCATAAGTGACTTGAGTAAACTTCTTGCTTAAATATATATTAGACACAAGTTATCTTCATTTTCTTTGGCTTTTCTTGCACATATTCTTAAACAAATAAGCATGCTTATCACAGTGAAGAGGTGCTGAAGATCAGCTTGATAACAATAGCATTCTGCTTATGCCTTTCCCAGGCTATCTTAAAATATGCTTTATATGAGAATGAAATGCAGAATACACTCCAAAGGTAAACATTAAAGATTGGTAAGGTCAAGTGTATCTCATTATAGCCATTTACAGAATAGATAAAATCCATTTAAAACTGGTTCCAGTACAATAAAACCTTATGTACCACTTCTGACATTCTCTCAAATGTTCTTTTTCTTTTCTCTGCAGGACAAAAAAACTCAAACTCAATTTTAGATCTGGTTATAAACTCAGTCGTGATTTAATTAGATTGAGGATTTTTCCCCCCCTCAAACAGCTTTTGATTTCTCATAGATACTTGGCAAACACTCAGTTTCATCTAGCTGTTTAAAGATTAACTATGGAAAAAACCCAATAAGATAAAGGAGTAAGAGAGTTCTCCATAACCAGAAAAAATATTCACTTTGGAGAAAAAGGGAAATCCAAAAGAGCTATCAAGTTTTTCAGAGTTCAAGTAATTCATCCTGTTTCAATGCTAGCAAAATGCACTTCCAGCAGAGACATTTAAGTTAATTTTCCCTGTCTTACCTCTTCCCACTCCTGGATATAGAGTCTACTACACAAAGTCATTCCCCCATCTCACTGACTCTTTACAATAGTGGTATTAAATAAAGCTTTTTCAAACATATACTGGTTCATAAGAAATATCGTTCATCCACTATATTCCTAAATTGTCCCAATGGAAAAGAGTAACTCTGAACAGACATGATGCTGTGCCTCAAGACTGCCAAGATCCTACCCAAGAAGTGCCAAATCTATCCCCTAACCAAACTGGCAATATTTTTAGGTCTCAAAATGCTTATTTTATCAGTGCACAACCAAACTGATTCTTACTCTTCAATGCACTGTTCTTTCAGTGCAGCCAAAAGAACACAGTTTGTCCAAGATCATCGTGTGTACAACTTTTAGTACTGTAAAATGGCAGTAACAGAACTCCTTTGCACCATCTAAAAAAATATTATTGTAGCCATACTAGCATGTACATGTTTCTGTATGTATCAGCTCACTTAAACAGCTGAGCTTGCTTTAGTCACACTTAAATACATTTTGCAAGTTGGAAGTAGAGACAGAAAACTGACTTCAGGTATTGTAATAGCTCTTGACTAAACAGTGCAAGAACCAGGACAAAGTATACAATGCTGCTGTGATTTTTTCAAAGTATACTGCCACACAAGCTTGTCTATCAGCCCATGAATCACAAAATTGACCTTAGGTATTCCACCATGTGGAAAAAGTATTCGATTAGATTGAGCCTCAGAAGCAAGTCTGCTAAATTACAACAGAGGTACTCTCCTTTAAAGCATTGCAACTGCTGCAATAGCTTCAGGCTCTTTCAGTATCACACAACTTTTGGTTTCTCACTATTCATGTTTCTGAAGACATTAACTGAAACACCCGGAATGTGATCTTCCATTTGCTGTAATAAGCCAGACGTATTCCAGCAGAGACTAAAGGAAAGAATTAGGAAGCAAAGGGTAAAGTCTTACCTTTGGGGCACACTGAAAATGCATTCCAGGCACAGGTAAGGTGGTGACATACATAGTAATGCAGCGGTACAGGTACAGAGTTCCTATGATAAAGAAGAACCTGCGTCCCACTATTGATCTGAAAGGAAGAGAAGGAGGGAAAAAAGATTGAGTACAGAGTTTCCATGCAGGATATACATACAATAGTTATGGAGCTCTAGCTTTTTATATATATGTATCTATATAGACAGAGAGAGATGTTTATATATGTGTTTTTATGTATATAAAAGTTATGGAGCTCTAGCTAAATCCCTAGAATTAAAGCACAGCTCCACCTGCTGCTCTTCACCACACACTTCTCTAAATTAAATACTACAGAGTCTTTCTGCAGGTTTTTGTCTTGCTAGGTCATATAATACAATTAATTACCACAAAGGTCACAGAATCATAGGATTGTCAGGGTTGGAAAGGACCTTAGAGATCATCTGGTTCCAATCCCACTGCCACAAAGGTCACAGAATCATAGGATAGTCAGGGTTGGAAAGGACCTCAGAGTTTCAACCCCCTGCCATGGGCAGGGACACCTGGCACTAGAGCAGCTTGCTCCCAGCCCCAGCCAGCCTGGCCTGCAACACTGCTAGGGCTGGGGCTGCCACCACCTCTCTGGGCAACCTGGCACAGTGGCTCAGCACCCTCATGGAGAACAACTTCTTCCTAACATAAGATCCCACCAAAGCCATCTAAACAACTCAACATGACCTCTAACTTCAGTGTGAAGTTTTTCTTGACTCAATGATCTTTTTCAGGTACCATATTATAAACACATACTTGACTGAAATATATCTAGTTTAACCAAATGAAGACAAATAGAGAATGTTTCAAGTGTAGCTGGAAAGGACAGTGGGTGCCAGCTCAGATTTGGATGAGATTTTTTTACATCATCATCATTTTCCCTTGTTTAAACATTTTCACATCAATAAATGCATTTGGAAAAGCCCAAAATAAATTTTACTGGTGTAACGTAGGTGTCAAATTAAGATTTAGAGGGCAGTATGCAATAATCAGGAGAAATCTATGTTTCTACATCCAACATGGACGCTGCCGCTTTTTCACAGAATTATAGAATCATAGANCAGGCCTTTGCAAACAGGCCCTCTCAAGCCTTCTTGGAAGTTCCTTTTATTATCTTTTGTCATTTTCCTGCCAGCCCTATTCTACAAAAATTTCTACAGAGTCTACCATAAAATTTCTTCTACTCCAAGTGAAAGAGTGAAACCAACATTCTGAAAACATACAGTTGAGAAAAAATACAGCCACTTACTTGTATCTAAGAAACAACCACTGGAATATCCATAGTCCAACTAGTATCATCCCATTGATTTCTGATACAGAAAAAGCCCATTGCACACGATCAACGTAGTCAAAAAACTTGTCAGGCAAGGGAGGGCTTAGCTCCTTTGGAGGTACTCTCTCATGGACCACAGTGATCATGACAGTTGTTAGAATCAAGTTGAAGAGAGCATAGACAAAGGCAATGCCTGTTTTCCACCATTCCATAGGGAATTTGTTCCTAGGCTCTGCAGACATCGCAATCTGGATGTAATTAGGGTATTTCTTGGTTGTTTTTCGCAAGCCGTTAGACAAACCCTTTGGTTTACTAGTGCCAGTTTTGTTCTCTTCACTGACTGACAGAGTAGGTCTTGAGTAGCCATTTGCAGTGTCGTTGTTTTGCCCCTCCATGTGCTCTTCAAGTTTTGCTGTCTCAATAGTATTCATTCCCAAGCTGTCTGGCCAAATCAGGTTTAGGAGGGACTAGTTTCGGGGCTCTCTAAATTCTGTTATTCCTTGAAGTCCAATGGTCTTGTTGCTGGATGAGTTTTGATTTCTGTAGAACTCTAACAAGTGTCCCTTGTGCTTTCCACTATTCAGAGACTGTGAAGCAAGTTGTGAAGATAAATCTGTCTTTCCTCTAGAGCTGTATCACCTGAAAAAGAAAACCCAAATCAGATACTGAGGACTTTCAGAATGTGGCACTGAACAAATAACTTTAAAGAAGCATTTTTAAGATACGTTTACTTACACACACAGTCAAAAAGCAAACTAGAGACAGGTAGTTACTGTGAAATAATTCGAGCCAGTTCCTATTGAATGACTTCATAAAACTCTGATCAGTTTGGGAACTAGTATCAATTTAGGCATTATTTTTTTTACAGCTGTTAGAGTTAACACTAACCCATGGTTTGCAACAATAGTGAATTTTCTTGCTTAAAAGCATTCCATACAAAATATCCCCTATCTGACCCTAGGGTTGCTACATAGTAACATGGTTTGTCCACAGAGATCAGGCGATCTTGTTAGTCCAGGTGACAGGACAGAAGGGTACTACAAGATTTTATTTTGTAAGGTATGAATCATTTTAGATTCATCTAGAAAGTCTACTCTGTGAATAGCTTCATTGAATTTTCTTGGATGTAAATGAGTATTTCAACTAAAAATAGGGGCAGAAGTATCTACATAGCTACTGCAGAATACACTAAATTATGTCTGGAACTTTTGAGAACTGAGAAATCTACCTCTGGATTAGATTAAGTTATGATAACCTATACAGAGAACAGACTACAAATGGATCTGTGTTTCTCCTTTAGTTGATTAAAAATGTTGACATGGATTTAAAAGAAAACGCAAACTGGAACAAATAGCAAGATTCATTATCACACAGGATTTATTTCAGGCTCCATTTCTCAAATCAGTAAAATCTCATTAGATAAAAAAAATGAGATATGTGCATACATTTTATAACATTTTAATTTTTTTTTATTTATTTTTTTTACAAGTAAAAGAACGCAGTTCACCTCTACAGCTGTCTAGTTGAAACAAAGGTCATTTCCCCCCCTCACATTCAAAGTTCTGCAAAACCACTCACTATGGTTGCAAGATATACCTATTTTTTATTACTCCGGTCAGCTCCTACAGCAAAAACAGTATTATCATAGATAAAGTGTTCACTACCTACCAGTAATATAATCCTCTCTTTTTCATTTGTTTTTCTAAGAGAAGTCTAACCATACCACCACCTCAAGTCTCTGGTGCTACCACAGTTAGCCATGCTGTATGTACAATTAATGGTGATGGAATCTAGAGCTGCCACTCTCCCTAACTGCACATCACAGAATTTGGCTTAAAGAAAAGACTTGCTTGGGAAAACCATATTCAGTAACTGATCTTTTGATAGCAAGGACAATCTAAACTCCAAACAGCCTGGAAAGTCAGGTGAGTGGCTTTCTGGTCCCTCCCTTCCTCTCTCTCCCAAATACAGAAGACATTTTAAATGGTCAGCATGTAAATCCCACTGATTTCCTAGTTGCTGCTCTTACTGCTGAAAGAGAGAAGGGACACAGATCCAGACCCCAAAGAAGTGAGATTCATACAAATACTGAAATAGTCAAGAAGCATTTCTAAATCAACCTCTCCGCAGTGATTCTGAAATCCACTGTCATTGGTTGCTGTTTCTAAATCCCTTATCCACAAAGATCTGAAAACTAAGCCACACACAAAATAGCCAAACAACAACTCTCCACCTCCAAAATCAAACACAACACTTAAGAAAACAAGTAATGATTTCAGGTGCTTCCGTAAGAGAAGAGGATGTTTAACCTGGCAGGCAGGCAACAACCTCTCTAATGCTTCATACAACCAGCTGCAAAAGCAACAGTCTTATTTAAAATCGTGGAATGACATTTCAGCTTTCACAAGTCCTTTTCTCAACACACATTCTTCTCTTCCTTCTGTCTACTAAAAAAAGTGTACAACAGAAGAGGTAAGTGACCATACAGAAAAAAATCTGAACCTGTCTAATGGTTTAGATTTTAGAACACAAGCCTACCTAGCATTCACCTACTAAGTCAAGACCCTTCTTCTCAACATGATGTTAAATACACAACAGTCACTGATTTAGAGACAGATCAGCAAAACTCTTACGTTTTATATCCTCTGCAGTTGAAACATTTTCAGTAAATCCGTAACACTAAAAAACAGAAAGCATCACAGTAAGTAGCAACCTTACTTATTTCCTTCTCTTCCCCATAGGCATTTAAAACTGCTAGTAACATAAGGAAAAGAAGGATTTTCTTTTCAGATATTAAATGACGTCCAAGTAAGACCTAAAGATCAAAGAGCATCCTAACTACAGATAAACAATAACCTTACAACCTAAAAGTAGAGTCACACTCAGGTTTTTATATTAACTTATTAAGCAAGGCAATTAAACCTCCAGCTTGCAGGACAAACTTGTGTTCCTTCCTGGTACATTGAAGTGGATTGTAAGGCACTATTGGTCTCCCATTTCTGATGGCTCATCAAGATTATTTCAAGCAGAATGCATACTATGGTCAAACCTTTATTTACATTGATAGTTCAAGGTGCTATACATCTATCATCTTATCAGTGATCTGTAAGAACAGAAAGGCTTTCTTTCATAGTACTTTTCAATCTGTTTTTTCCCATATTCTAGAAGAAAGAAGAAACTCTGACGAAAATACCAAAAGCCACTCCTGCTTGAAGCTTTCAGTCCCTTGCTGCCAATCTGTCTTGGCAACGAAGTGACAGATACAGAGCACCATCAGTCTAATCATCCTCTGCTACAGGCGGTAAAAGGAACTCCCCTGAAGTACATAGATTCTTCTGCTAACTTCCTGTGCCCAATTCATATATCCATTCAAGTGCCCACTAGAGGCGCTTGCTCCTTTTAGCTTCTTTACCTTAACATAGGTAAAATATTCTATTGCTTTTGTTGAACTTGGAATGGTCCCATATCAAAAAGAAGAAACGTTTATTAATTGCCTACTAGTAGGTCTTGGACTTCTTCAGTGATCAGGTAGGACTGCTCAGACTTGGCCATCCTGTCAACATCTAGGGTCTGAAAAAACTCAAACCCAGTTCTTAGCTGTGGAACATCCACCAGTGCAGACTAAACAGCTCACACTAAAGTGGCCAAGTAACTCAGAAGGGTAAACAAAATTCCTGTAAGATACACACCCAGGTTTTAAGAAAAAGTCTTCTTTTTGGAACCACTTCAATACCTTCTAAAAATAGACATGTTCAATAAACAGAGCTTAACAATTAACATTACAACAGAAGTCATAATCACCACAAGAAACAAGGAAAATCTTAGAGCGAAAAAGATGCAAAAAGAACAGGGCTTGTCTGCCCCAAGCTTCCACTTGCTTTCATCCAAATAGCTCCTCTATTTTTCTGCATCCCCACTTGACAGTCATTCAAATGAAAATAGTTGGCTTTTGAGGTAAGTGTAAGAAAGCACATCTCTACATTTGGCTCTTTATGCTAGACCTTAAGAATAACAAGCAGTTTTATTTAGCTTGTTAGTCATCCAGTTTTCACAGAAAGGTCATTTTCACAATGTTAACTCACAATTGCTGTTTCTCATCCAGTATCTGAAATCTCCACAATATTTCTCTAAATAATTTAACTGCTCTAATTTATCAAGGATTGAACAGTCACAATTTGCACAGACCTTCCAAATCAGTAGGTCTTAACCTGCTGTTTCAAATATGAACAATACTATTGGAACATGAGTCTCTCTCAACAGTAAGACTAAGCTACTCTGATGTTATGGAAAACTAATATACGAGATGCAGAAAATTTCTGGACAGTAGCATTTTTAACCCTCATGCACATCTGTTAAGGTTGGCTCAAACATTTGATACAGCTGTAATATATTGTTGTATTTGGTTGTTGCAGAAAAAGTCTGTAAACAAAGTACTGCAGAAAAATATATACACTTGGAGAGAACACAGAAGTTATAGCCTTAGCCATATCACAATTAACTGTTAGCTACTTTATAACTTCTTCAGTCAAATTTTTAGGACTACTCATAGGAGCAGAACTAGGAAAGAAACTGAGTAGCCTTGACAACAATGTTTAAGGACTGACTTTGGGGGGTTTCTTTAGTTTTAAAAGCATTCCAGATCTGGGTTTTTTTTTATAATATCCCTCCTTCCATGCTATAACTATGCCTCACAGTGCATAAAAAAAGAAACAAAACCACACAAACAAACCACACACAGAGATGGAAACCAAACCCCTAACACAACTGCTAAACCAGATCTGAGCAAAGTACACTGAGGTATGCAGAAGCAGGACTGAGTTTAAGAGGTTTGCTTATCATTTCTACTTCCCTACAGTAAAAATATTTTCAGAGCTGTGTAAATCTTTCAGCTGTACAATGTTTATGCTCACAAAATATAAATGCCTGCACAAAGAGTACTGCAGTTTATCTAAAAGTTACAAGTTTACCTACATTTTCTAGCAGGCTGCCAAAATACTCTTGCTCATGTGATGCTGAAGAAGTGCAAGTTAAGAAAAAGCTGTATTGCAGAAGTGTTGTTCACTCAAATGCTCTCAGAACTGAGATTATCTTCAGATTGTTACCTGCAATAAATTTCAATTTATTAACTAATGCCGTATAAAATTCTTCCCAGTAGTAGGAATAGAGTAGGTACTCCCTCTAATCTCTTGGGAAAGGAATTTTTCAGTTCTCATTTAGGATTACTAATGTACCAACAGAGCCTGTCTTTTAAGGACTAAATCCCTAGACTTACCTAGATAGAAGGGAAAAGCTTCAAGGTTAATGGTTATCTGGTTGGACAATCCAAGATTTACCAGTTTTGTGGAACTCTTTCTTCACACCTTTTAATAGTAAGAGAGATACTAGTTTCCATCTTCCTGGCATTTGTATTCAGTGTTCCTCAGCAGTTCCAGCTTTCTGAAACATTAGGTCCCAGAAAGCATGAAGAATATTCATATCTACGCCTGTAAATATGTAATTATAAATTAAGTTTATGTAATTTTTAAGAGCACTTGCCAAGACTTCAGTGGCTACCTAAACAAGAAAAAAAGTATCTTTGAGCTCTTTTACCATTCTGAACACTGCTGAGGACATTTGTCTTAATCATATAAAGGCATCTTCAAACCCTTTAAAACTCTTTGGGGCCCAAACTAAAAAGGATCATATTTACTACGTTGCCCAGAGAGGTGGTAGAAGCTGCATCCCTGACAGTTTTGCAGGCCAGGCTGGCGGCTGGCTGGGGCTCTGAGCAACCTGATCTAGTGGGGGGTGTCCCTGCCCATGGCAGGGGGGATTGGAACTAGATGAGCTTTAAGATCCCTTCCAACCCTGACAATTCTATGATTCTACTAGGAGTTTGATGGTTTTTAAAGGTGCTTCACATCCTGACACCATGACAGTCTTAGATTTTCCTCCTGGTTACCTACCCTTAAGAACCCTCTTTTAGTCCTAGAGTAACTCATTATGGCAATAATCCACATGTATGACATTAACAAAGACAGGTTCTTTTACAGGTTGTAAAAAGCAGAAGCTTTGAGAATAATCAAGAGTCATACCTGTGTATCACAACTACTAACTGAATAATCCACTTTAGAAGAAGCCTCAGGAGGTTTCTAGGCCTCTGGCCAGGATCAGCTATGACATCATATTACAGAATCATAGAATGTTAGAGGTTGGACCTCTGGAGATCATCTAGTCCAACCCCCCTGCAAGAGCACGAGAACTTAGAGCAGCTTGCACAGAATGGGGTCTAGTTGGGTTTGGAATATCTCCAGAGATGGAGACTCCACCTCCCTAAGCAGCCTGGGTCAGCGCTCCATCACCCTCAAAGGAAAAAAAGTTCCTCCTCATGCTCAGATGGGAGTTTCTGGGTGCTAGTTTTTTCCCCCCATTACCTCTTGTCCTGTCACTAGGTATCACAGAACAAAGCCTGGCCCCATCCTCCTGACCCTTTAAGTATTGATAANAGCCACAGCTCTCTCAGCCTCTGCATCAGAGAGGTGCTCAAGTCCCCTCATCATTTTAGCAGCCCTTCTCTGCACCCTCTCCAGAAGATCCCCATCTCTCTTAAGCAGGAGGTTTTAGGCTGCTAAGTCCTTCATCCATCTGTGCCTTTAACACCTCCAAAGATGCACAACTACTCTAGTGAGCCTCTCCCACTGCATGACTGTTCTCTCAGAGAAAGTTGTTTGGATTTATGTTTTTTGGGTTTGTGTTTTAAGATCTACATTTTTGGTATCTTCTACTTATTACAAATTATGTCCCTTGTGTCTCCTTCTCCCACCACTGTGAAGAGCCTTGTCCCAATATTCCTGATGATATCCTTGTAAGAATGAAGGGGCTGCTGTTAGGTCCCCCTGAGCCTTCTTTTATTCAGGCTGAAAAAAACCCAGCTCCTCCCCTTCCAGGGCCTGTACTCCAGCCTCCTGACCACCCTGACAGTGCCTCTGCTGGGCTTGATTCCAGTTTATGTTTTTCCTGGATCAAGGACCTAAAACCAGACACAGTCTTCTAGATACAGCTAAGAAATACTGAGTAGAGAGGACTAATCACTTCCCTATAAATACTGGCTATGCTGCTGTTAAATACAGCTCAGGACAGTGCTGGCTGCCTTCACTGCCAATGCATATTGCTAAAGCCCTTTTCAACAGAGCCAAAAGAAATATTGACCTTTTGCCAACAGACTAAAGACTCCTTTACAACTTCTTCACTCCAGAAAGATTAAGTCTTCTTCCTGCTTCATCCATCCTCTCCAAAATGAGCCTGTTCCAGTATTTCACATCTGGACAGAAAAGCCTGCTAACCTGAATTGATACTTGAGCTCTGAATTAGCTGCTTTTGAATAAAGGCAGGGGGAAGGTGCTCTATGATGGCATATTTTGTAATACTGCAAAGAAATGTTGGGCTTACATCTTTTTTCCATTCATTAAAGATGACTCTCTTAAACACTTCACAAAAGGTGGAAGTCACTGTGGTAACTCAGGCAAAATAATTTCATGAGTGTCAAAAGAAACTTCTGGATCCTCAGGCTTTTAGGTAGCTTGCTGTCTGAGCAGTTCAGGCTTCTCACTGCTAATTGTTTTCATTCTGTTATAGCTTTGCAGACACCGTTGAAGAACCACTACCCAAAGCAAGATTCTTCCTAAAGAGACAGCAAAGTGCTTAGCAGCACATCTGACATCCCATTTCCTTTCTAGCTCACACTAAAGGTACAGATTCCTGGCTGTGGGGTGGGGGCTGGCAGAGAAGGCAGGAATGTTGTAGACTGTGTTGTGAAATCCTCCACCTAGTTACAGAGGTTAAAGGTTTTGTTTCGTAGTGGAAAGCCAGTCCCAGAGATGAGTCACCACTTGCAGTACAGGGTGGTGAGGAATCATAGTGACTAATGTATGCTCTAAAGTGACTCTGCTACAGCTTATCAGCCATCAGGCAGCTAGAAGAGGAAGTCACACACACTAAATTCATCAGCCATATACCCTAAAAATATTTGGTTAATTATCAAAAAGATAATGTCTGTCAAATTTCCCCCCTCTGCTATTCCCAAAAAGCAGCAGTGCCAACTCCAAAAGAAGAGGTCACATCTATGAGAACATTCTCAAACATTCCTGCAGCAGTAAGAACCTTCTTTCTGAGAGCTTAAAGTGAGGGAACAATAATTGTTTTAAACTGCTCAGCAGATTGAAGCATTTCCAGGTATTAAGTAAGGAATCCATGCACAAGCTGTACAGCCCAGACAAAAGCTATTTTAGCACTGGCGGATACGCAGAGGTTCATACCTCCTAACTCACATTTAACAAAAGTCTAATACAGGTAAGGTATGTGACATTAAAGAGACAATCATTAACTGAAATCCTCACCTAGTGACAGCAGAAAGATACCAGATGAATTCTTAGGACAGGCATATTTAAAACTGATTGATATCATACTATAAGCTAGTTTCCCATATACCTCAGCTTGATTGGCCCATTACAGACCACACATCTCTATATAGAAGCAACGCTTGCTATGTTCAGAAGCTCAAGCAATGAAAAAACATCCCTTTTCAGAAACACTAATACCTCTTTCCCTCCCACCTCTCATCTTAGTGCATCCTGTACATGTATCCTGATCAATGTTTTACCCTCTGTGCCAACACAAGAAATCTAGCACACTGCCAAACAGATCAGGGAAGAGTCACAGAATCATTAAGGTTGGAAGAGACCTCTAAGATCACCAAGTCCAAGTCACTGAATACCTTCTCTCCCCTCTAAAAACTCCTAGATAGTTTTCACCTTGCTCAACTCTGATGTAGCTGCCTGAAAAGCTTAATTAATATTAGTTAAGAGGGTGATGCAGACGTAACACAGCCTCCCTCATTGATGGCAAACAGTGGCTGAAACTGATAAAAGTGATCTGCTCTACTATTTTTGCCTTCCCCTCTACTTCCATGCCACAACAACCAGTTCCTATCTTCCCCTACCATCAAGCAGCAACAGCATAAGGTTCTCACATCACAACCACCACCACCAGTAGAGGTGAGAATACTCAGACCACTTTTTCAAGCCATTTTTTCAGACTCAGACGCCCAAATCTGTGTCTAGCTCACACTCAATGTTTCTCTCTCATTATGAAGCTTTTCATGTACACTTTCAGAATTAAAACCTGGTAAGTGTAATTCTAACCCCCCAAAATTAAAGACTACTGAGCATTTTCAGTGACTACCATGACCGACCCACACAGATGTTTATGTAGGGGATTAGAACCACAGCACAGAATCCTTTCACAATAAAATTATTCAAGCTTCCAGTTTGCAATCAAAGTTACACCAAGTTTCCTTTATGTAACGGGTTTTTTCCATCAAGTTTAAGCACTACCCAGTTAAAACTGTCCAAAAAAAGGCCATCACAACCTTAACTTCCAATGCAGTCCCATGGTCTTCCTTAAACTTGTTCAAGTGTTCCATTAGCTCAAGATTTTCTATTAATAGAAGAAAAATACTTTCTGCATTATGCTGACAAGAAAAAATGTCCATTTTGTATTATTCAATGAGTCAGGGAAGATGACACTGTTTAGCTTGAAAAACTAAACACTTTAGTCCTATGCACTTCAACACTTCCTTCTTCATTTCTGTTCCTGCCACAGACTGACAGAACAGACATTTCCTTTGAATCTCCTCTCCTCCTGCCTGGCATGCTGCCTCCCCACACCACTGGGTACCATTGTTATATGAAGTTTTAAGAGGACGGTAACAGTAAGACAACAATAGAAAACATTACAAGTATCACCTAAATTCTTTCTCTATTAACTTTCTGAGACATTTTGCTATCTGCCTTTGAGCCTTGCCCTACAGGTCAGAAGAGGCCATGAATACTATTAAAGTGCTTGTACTGTCCCTCACAGAGCTATTATTTACTTTGGTACTTGGAATTATCAAGTAAATGATCACTTAAACTAATCAAGCATGAATGTGAGGTAGAAATACAAAGTGATCAGTTGCCCAGTGTGCTGCAGCTGAACACTTTTTATTTTCCATTTATTTAAAACTCGCTTGAAATTCTGAGTCAAGATACTATTTCCACAGTCAAACACAACAGAACTGGACTTGGGTTCCAGCTTATCTGACTTACTGTCTGAGACATTTCAGAGGGGGAAAGGGTGCAACAGATGTGCTATCAAACAAGATGTTTCAGAAAGGACACTTAGAAAAAGTTATTTGGGAGATGAAAGGAAGGGCACAGAGGCATCACACAGACTATCTGAAATGAGGAAAGAATAACTACAAGGTGACAAACAGCTTCTATAAACTGTTCCCCAAAACATACTGCAGCAGCCAGAACTGCAGCTGGCAAAACTGTTCAAGAGAATTAAGTCAGTCTCCCAGCTAGACTCACCAAGACCAGTGATGTTGTGCATGTGTGCTAAGTAACCATGGTGTACAGTAAATAAGTGATGAATCAACTAATTCCACATGTTACAAAAGTCTAAGGAAAGCCTTAAGTGTACAGCTGGAAGTAATGTGATCAGTTGTAAAAGAACATGCTCAAGTCAGCAAAATTACTGCACACTAAAAACAATTATTCTGGTCTACCAACTTGTGTCTTCTCATGAAGAAGGGCACCTGATTAAATATTTCTGTTGTGCTCCTGCATGAGTCTTCCTCAAAAATACCAATTATGCCAAAAGATTTGCATGTATCAGCAAGGACTGCTCATGGAGTAGCTTTAGAAGCAACCTTCTAACTTTAGGGCAAATTGACACTTTCCAAGATAATTATGGTCTAGAGTAAAACTTGAAAGCTAGGCACTAGAGTGGTTTGGATTTCAAGGGCCTTCATCAACATAGCACTGCAGCAATTCAAGGCACTTGTTAAGGTATCTACCCAGTTAAACACAGGCCTGCACAAGGGCTTGCAGAACCCAGCCTCTGCTAAAATCAGTTGCTCCAGGAACTGCTGCTGCATGGCCATTTCACAGCTAGAGCTACTGCACATGCCTTTGCTCTCAACAAGATCATCTTGCCAGGAAGACAGTGCATCCAAATATCAGTGGCACCAATACTAGCCTAGGAACTCTCATCTGTTCTAGGAAGAAAACAAAGGGCAGGAAGGGAAGTTTCATAGGACTTAATCTAGAAGGTCGAGAATGCATAGGCATTCTCACTTCATAGGCACTACTTTAAAAAGTAGGTAACGTCACAATTTCATAGCTACATAAGTGAAACATATGAACACCAGGCCTTCCATGTAAGACACTGTGGATTAAAGAAACACCTTCACAGCAGCAGTTACAGGAGTGCCAAGAGGAGAGATAAAAGCCCTCTAGGCTAATGCAAACCAATTAGGAAGAAAACTAAAGACCCATGTATATTAGGCTACAATCCTAACATTGGAGTTGTACTAAGATATTAAGGACAGCTGGGACAGCACAAGAAGATGGCCTGAAACATTCTACACTGACCCTAGCTCATGCAATCTCTTAAAACAGCTTTATCAAGACAAGATACAAAGATGAGGATGGCTCAGGACTCACCATACAAGCAGACACCCAGAAGGGCATTTCTTATTTAGCTGGAAGTACAAGTCAAGCTGGAATACTAGCAAATTCCATCCCATGTTAAGCTGCCCCACTCCCCTCAGTGCAACAGTAATAGAGTTGTTACAGTCTAGGCCCTGTGACTTTAACTCATATTACAAGTCAATGTTAATTTCATTTAACTTCATAAAGTACAGTTATCTTTATTGTATTTCTCTACAAACAAAGATCACAAGTTACCCCTATGTAGTGTGGGTTTTGTTGTTTCAAAAGAACTAAAGGAATTCCTCTTAAGTCACAGATCCAATCTATTTTTCCTCTTCCTAATACTTTGACTTAAGTAAATTTTTTTTGGTGGATTTTTTTTAGATAACCAGAAGCACTTTTAATAGCATGCATGTATAAAAAAAAAGTTTAAAGAAACAGTCTAAAAAAAAGTCTTTACAACACAAGGAATATAAAATGTTGTTCTGGCACAAGATACAAATTGAGTTAGAATTCTGTAGTTTAAGTCTTTTGGAAAGCAGAATCTATGCTCTGCAGCAGATGTATCATCTCTTCCTAAAACTTCCCAACGTGAGTTCCCATCTTTCAGTATCTCACTCAAGACAAAAAAATACATAGGAGCCAGGTTTTCTAAGGAGCAGTGTTAGTATCCCAGGAAAAACTGGGAAACAAGGAAAATTTAAGCATGTTCAGACAGCAAAACACCAAATACTCATACAGACCTACTGAGACACTTTCCAGCAAGAACTCAAGTTGCCATTAACCTATAACATTTGAGCTGAAGTGCAGACTTCACAGCAAGCAAATTAAAACAACCAACCACCCCCAAAACAACAAAATCCCCCAAAACCAGGGAACAAGTTACTATTCAGTTTAACTATATGAACCATTTTCCTCACCCATACAACAGGCAGAACACCACAAAACAATAGGGATACTCACATACCTACATACTTTCTCTGAACTAGTAACTCTGTTCTGCACATGAAAACCTATTGGAAATACAGCTTAACTGCAAATATACTTCATGTGCAATCAGTTGATAGGTGCTGCCTGGCTATGATGTAAACACAGACAAAACGGTCCTTTCAGACAAGGCTAGACTGAAGTTACATCAGGCTGTACATTAAACATTAGGCCAAAACTTAAGCTCTGATGCCTTGATCACCTAAGCAAGAAGGTCCTGCAGAACTGAGGTATAGGTCAAGTCATAAGTACATCTGGCCTACATGCCTCCAACTCCCCAAAGAGCCTTGCTTCAGGTGAAGCACTTCCATCTGTTCCCTCAGACTAAGTTTGATTCTTTGTTCAGAACAAGTCTGTGGCAAAGATGGGGAGATTTAGAAGAGAAACAAGCAGCAGCCACTTCAGTTCAAACAACACCCAAGAAATTCTAAACTAAGGAAGTGGAGAAGTTTTCTAGATGTGCACATACTTCCAAGTTACATACCTGGAATTATGAAGAGAGAGAGCACTGAGGGGGGAACCACACACCCCTAAACTCAATCTACAAACCACCAACTGTCCTTTATCCATAGGACTCATGAAGAGGGGAGATGAGAGGTGGGGAAACTGTTTTAGAGTAGTCATAATATTCACAAGCCAAAAAAGTAATCCTAAATAACAGTACATTTTCTTTTCCACTAAGACTTTTAGTCCACTTATATTATTACAAATAAAACAAGAAAAATACTGCCCTGCAGTTTACAAGCCTTTTGATGAAAGGATAAAGTCTTGTAACCAGATTCTAACTGAAAACACAGTAGAATATTATAAATGCATGTGTAAATAGATTTGTCGTGTTCCATTTTCAGCAATACATAACCAAATCCTAAGCTCTGTAATATCAGTCTATCACCTGCTGAGCAATACAAACCATTAAAACCAGAGTAAGCATTTTCATAACAGCAAGGGTTATAGAGATTAATCAATGAAACTGCTCCTTGAGCAAATTATGTGAGACCTAAGTACAAGTCTTGTACCTGCCCTTGCAATGCTTTGATAACAAAGCACCTTATCTGCATATTACATGCATCACAGTGAAATTCTAACTAAACTCTGTTGCCTTAAACACATGTTCTAGAAAGGCTTGCAGTGCTAAAAGCTTTGTGTCTGATCTCACCACAACAGGAGGCAGGGGGAGAATAGGAAGAAAGCACACAACATGCTTGCTCAAAAAAAAGGGAAAGGTAAAAAAACCCACAGTTCTAGTGTTTGCTGTTAATGCAGCACAACAAAACAGAGCTCCTGCTTTCCTACAGCTCTTCTTCACACTCCAAGCCTTTGAAGGGGAATAGTGTCCCATTTTAACTTCAGTCAGGATTGACTAAATTTAAGAGAGCTAGAGTTTAGTCCAAACCCTAAGATGTTTAACAGTTTAAACTTTCTCTAAGTCCAAATAAAAAAAAAACAAACAAAAAACCCACACTTCACAGCAACATTTATCCTGCAGAGTAAAACTAAGCCAAGCAGCTAGTTGCTCAGGTTGTCCAATGACAGAAAGCAGTGTACACAAGAAAGCTTAAGCCACCCACAGTCTCTAAATTATGTTTTTAAAGTAGAAAACACGACATATTTAGAGAAAGAAATGTAATTATGTGTATTTAGCCCAACTACTTTAGCCTTATTTGAATTGTGCCTTGTCCCTTGCTGAAATGTATTTCATCCATCTAACTCTTAAAAGTCAGTACAGGTTGCTGAGTTTAACCACAGATACACATATTCCATCCTACTTCACACAGACAAGTTCTACACAGCAGAAATTACTACTTAGCCTAATACTTAGGTCTATTTGTGCATATGAAAATAGCTTAGTGAACTTCTTTAAGAACTGCATAGAGGAAGCTAATGACCATGGATACTACCAGAAAAAGCTCTCTTCAGTGGAGAAAGTTTGCCATCCAGCTATATAGCAGGTGTAGTATTCCATTTCCTGGTGGTAAATACTGCTAGGTTGATGAATTTTAAGTAGTCTGCAAATTCAGGATGCAATCACTGCATCAGACAAATTTAAATCCATAACAACTCTTCAGTAATTTTCTTCATATGAACTTCCAAGTTCATTATGACACATTAGAAGGAGCAATGCCTTCAATACTTTTTGCTTCAGAGCCAAACAGGATGCTGCAGCCCTTCCTCTTGAGACTGAACTTCATCATGGAAGTTAAGATATTTCTTGGAAAACAATAATACTGAAAAGAGATGGTTTTCTCTTTCAATGTATGATCACTTTTAATAGTCAATATAAGATTCAAACCATTTCAGTCACTCCTCATTCTCACAGGAGACAAAGAAACATGACTTTGGAGGACCACCTTTAGCTTTCTGGCAAGTTTTCCACATTAGAGTTGTTTGGGGCTTTTTTTGTCAGAAAGAAAATTCAAAATCACTCCCTATAACTGCACGCAAAGTATACATATGCAATGAAACAAAATGATTCGTGCAAACACAGCAGCCTGAGCATCTGCATTTCTTCAAAAGCTGAAGCTTGGTAAGTGTCTTATGTTGGCCTTGTTACCTATTAAGTCAAATTCTGTGCTCATAAATAGCCTGTACAAGACCAAGGTGAGGTGTCAGCGGACAGGAATGAACTCTTGCCAAATGATACACTCAAAACGGTATAGAAAATTAGAGTGGAATCAAGTGAAGACAAGTTCATGCTTCTGAGAATGGCACTGTGAAGAACTCTTACACAGCACCCTTACAGATGAGTACAGCATTATGAAAAGAGGAAAGCACAAGAGCTTTGGGAGAAGTTTTGTCAGGCTCTTAACACACAGGAGCTAAAAATAACATAAGTTACCTTTTCTGGGTAAGGAACTAGCTGGAGGGCTGAGCCCAGAGAGAGTGGTGAATGGAGTTCAATCCAGTAGGTGACCAGTGGTGTTCCCCAGGGCTGTTTGGGGCCAGCTCTGTTCAGTATCTTTATCAATGAGCTGAATGAGGGGATCAAGGGCATCCTCAGTAAGTTTGCAGACATCACCAAGATAGGAGGGAATGCTGATCTGCTTGAGGGTAGGAAGGCTCTGCAGAGGGACCTGGATAAACTGGATCAATAAGATGAGGCCAGTGGGATGAACTTGAACAAGACCAAGTTCTAGATCCTATGCTTGGGTCCCAACAACTGCATAAAGTGCTACAGTCTTGGAGAATAGCAGCTGGAAAGCTGCCTAGAAGAGAAGGACCTGAAGGTGCTGGTCAACAGACCAAAAGACAAAAACTGAATAAATATACTAGTGTGATCTCGCCCATATTAGGACTTAACACTTAATTCTTGGAACATCTGAGGTTACAACAGTAGCAAGACTGACCCAGACCTAAGATAATAACAGACACTAGGCAAAAAGAATGACTAAAATGAATAAAAGCTAAATAACTTTACATGGGACACCCTGGTTTACAACAAGTAACAGGTAAACCTGCCTCAAACATATTTCACTAAGGACATTACCAACTGCCTGGGGAGTTTCTAAAAACACTGTTGCAGTCTGTAAATTCTCAGATGGAGAATTAGAATGAATAGCCTGAATATTTGGATTCCTAGTTGTGTTTGGCTGGCTTTGTGGAGTTTTTCTTTCACCAAAGTAGCATTATTGTAATTAAAGATATATCTTTAATCATGATTTCTACTTCAAACTTTTTCAACTCTACATGTTCTGTTTAAGATTCCAGACTACTGCTAAATCAAAAATAATCTTATTTCAACTTATTTTAAATGCAGCTACTCTGAAGCAGGAATGTCAGTAATTGCTCTGCATCGGTTCAGCTTAAATCATCCAAGTGAAGCTGATGCAACTTTCCAAAACATTCAGTGCTGCACCCAAGAGGCTCAGCATCTTTCCTCAAGGAAGACCAGGTGTACAATCCTAGTCTGCTCTACATCAATAACCACAGACACAAACATAGCAAAGCTTAGTCTGAAGCTTACTGCATTGTACAGGGTTTTAGTAACATTCAGACTAAGGAAATCTGAATATATACAGAGAAAAGAAAACAGAAGAGAAGGGAGCAGCAAGGAATTAACTCTAAAAGCCAGGAAGAGTGAGACATTGCTTTGTGTGGCAGCAGAGCCTCACAGTTCCACTAACAGCAGTTTAAGATTTTGTTTATGAAGTTTATAAAGAAAAAAGTGGGATGTCCTTGAAACTTAAAACATGACAATTACCTAAACTGGGGAAGGTAAGTGAAAGCAAAACAGCTGCTTTTTTGTTCAGGTACCCTCAAGTGAACAGGATATTCTCCTTTTCTAGGGTAACACACCTGAGAAAAGCTATTTCATCTGGAAAATTAATAGTTAAATATTGAATACATTTTTACTGTAAAACTCTCTTGTCAGTGAATGCAATGAAGTTTTCCTGGGTGATCATGCTCAAGAATTATTTTGAGGCTATAAAGCTGAGCACTGTTTTATTACCAACCATTTTCTTTACAATGATTAACTCAATGACAAGCTGTTCTTATTTCTTCATCCATACACCAGACTAGACTTCAATATTTTCTAATGACAGACTGCAAACAACAAGAGCACACTTAACACTGCATATTCTGAAAGGGACTTAACACAGTAAGGCAGGAAGTTTTACTCAGCAACCGCAAGCATGACCTGAAGGCACAGTAATCCCCTTGTATTACAGATACTACATATATTTGAGCCAGAGAGTAAGCAACAGTTTTCCCTGAAGCTGATTTAGTTTCAGTATACAGTTCAGTCTTAGTAAAATTTGTTATCAACAGTTATAAAGCAGACTTCCAAAACCAACTACATCGGCAAGAAGTGCTTTATTCTTTATATTATGTCCACACAAGAGCTATTCTGGGGAAGTGAAACTATGACAATTAAGTGTCCTGATATAGGAGACATTTGTTATTAAAGCTCTGGAGCCTCACTAAAACAGTGACGCTCAGAACAGTTAAGGAATATCTGTCAAACAGCTGCAGAAGTGACAAGACAGAGCTATCTACATTTCATAAATCTTTCCCCATCAGTGGCTCTTAAGATCTTCAGCATCTGCTGGGACAGTGGTGCTGGAACACCTGACATTCTTAGTGTCTGCAGCATCTTTGGGGACAGTGGTGTCCATGGTACAAACAATTCTCCCAGCAGACAGAGATCTCTGAAGACAGTAGACCTAGTGTTAACATTAATCTTCCCAGCATCTGTTTTGACTCCTGCAATACCATATCCATACTAAATAAAAGGTCACAGCATCTGTATTGTCCACTCTCCACAAACAGTACCCAAGAACACTGCAGGCCAACAAGCCATCAAAATTAGGAAAAAAAATCCAAACAGAAGACATGCAATTTTTTCACAAACATCTGCATCTTCAAAGTCCATTTCTGTAGTAGAAGACTTAACTGTAATGAGCCAGTTCTTCAAAAACCTTCTTTTACATTCCCTGGTCCATAAGAAAAACTACTCTTTTTTAAATCCATAGCTTGTTTCAATATTTTTATCAGTTTTGTTAATTGTTAAAAATCAATATATCTTCCAGTCTTTACAATTTTATTTGATATACTGATACACTGTAAATAAAGTACCAGCTGGTTTTTAGAATGAAAAATACTTACAAAAGTCTCTTCAGCTCTCTCAAGAGACAGGGAGATATGTGGGGAGGTGTGGGTTTTTTCAATTTATAAGGAAATACTAAGCTTTACACAACGTTCTATGCCTGCTATAAAACTTTAATGTCTACTTAGTATCCTAAGTTTTGAATTCAGAAGAAAATAGTGGATGAAAATAGGCTTGTTAAGCCCTACAATCCTCTAGGGATTACAGTATTACAACTGCAAGATGCTTTTATGATCCAGAAAAATAGATGCTCATCAACATGCCAACCATAGCTCTCTATTTAACATTTAAGGGTATATAAAATAATTCTAGATTCGGATTACCAACCTAAGAGTAGAAGAAAAAAAAACAAACCAAATCTATCTTTGCTGTCTTCAAGTTCTCATTTCTCCATCATATAAATTCGCTTCAAGGACAGTAATCAATATTCTTTAGGGGCCTTTATTTCCATACTGTTGTCATCACCTTACAATTTCACCTCAAGTTTCCCCCCACTACCACTTTGATTTCTCCAAGTACCCCTTGTGATTGCATATACTCCAAAGGGTACACTTGAGGAATATTTTCCTGAAGGACAGAGACACAAGTAGTTATTTCTTTAAAATTACACATGGATTAAAAATTTCTACTGAAGAGCAATATAAACACTATCAAAAAAGAAAAGAAGCAAGCACATTCTAGAAAATTATGCCCTAGATCAGTCTAAAATAAATAAGTTATTGGTTTCATAGAGGAAGAACTATCTAAGGCTATACAGTCTCTAAAAACCTGCCTTGTCAAATAATAATACACCTAAGCAACTACATTCAAGATAATCAAAAAGCAGTTTGTTTTTTAGGCAAATCATTTAGTAAATGCAACTTAAAGTGAAGCTTGCCAACACTTCTATAAGGCCTGCTGCCTCAGAAAATATTCTCTACCTGCTCAGTTGATGCTAATATCCCCATGGAACCATCCACCTATACAATTCACTATATATAAATTATCTGTTCAGCAGTTTGAGGATAGATATTTTATTTTCTATGTTCTTAAAGAAAAATCAAATAAAAATAGTAGAAATTGATTAAACTGACAACAGCTAGCCCACACTATTCTAGGAGTTTTATTCTCCTGCCAGAGGATTATGCATTAACTATTTTTCACGAGGATTTTGAGCTAAATTTAAGCCAGAAGCCATACACTGTTAATAGAAAGGTACTCTGCCACTAAGAAAAGAAGTTCAGTTCAGTTGCACTTCAGGAAGTTTAAGAGTGGCTTCAATAGAGCAGACCTACAGCAACAAAAAACCCCAAACAAACCCTAGAGCAATGTCCTTTTACAACCTCATTATGATCCTCATTAGTAATCCTTTATTTTCCTGAGCTGCAACCAAGCATTTTTAAGTCCCTTCCTGCTCAACTAGGTACGTGTACTGCTCAAAGTGGCATGCAACACTGCCTAGATCAAGGATTTTACTAACAAACTAAGTAAATTTCAAGCATTACATACTGGAAGGAGAAATAAACACAGTAGGTGCCCTCCCTAATAAAAGACGCCTCTTCGAGAGTAAAATTAAGACTATTATACAAGTAAAACACATACTCTAGAAAAGGGACAACAAGCTTATTAAGACTGCTCTTCCCAGTCTCAGTCCAGCTCACAAGTAGAGAGAGGTCTTGTGTGAAAGAGGTTCTCGAAGTGCGTGTTTGTGATATGCCATGCTTTTAATCCACCTGTGCCGTTCCCAACTTACCTACTTCGCTGTATATGCAAAAGCTTTCCACTGCTGGCGGTTCCTCCTTTAAGGGCAGCTGGAAGTCTTTTGGGGAGCCTCAGGGCTCTGGGGTTTGGGCTTTGCGGTTCCTTACGGCCAGACACTCCCAGCACCGAGGCAGCAGCATGCAGAAGCAGCTAGAAAGTTTGCCACAATCTCTACCTTCCCCTGCAAATTCACTCCTCTCCCAGCCTCTTCTCCTTCCTGGCGAAAGGGACTGACTTTTAAGGGCGTCAGTGGAGGCGACACTTCCCAAGCAAGGTTTCCTGTTGGCAGCGCTACCACCTCAGCAGTGCCGCGCCTGGAAAAGCTCTCCCGCTGGAGGGCGGCTCCAGGGCGGTGGGCAACGGGGGCAGCGCTCGCTCGGGGCCGCCGTTACCGCTGTGTTTACCGCGAGTCTCATGCTCGCCGCCAGGGCCACACTCCTCCCTGACATCATTCATTCTCTCACACGCGCACCCGCCCACTCCATTTCCAAACAGTGACTCACCCCGGCGCTGCTGCTATTTCAGAGGCAAGGGCTAGAAAAACCGGCAAGACCTCTCTACGCAGCCCCCACCCCGCCGAGAAAGGTGCCGGCCCGGCCCGCCCCGCCTCGGGCTCGGGCCCGCCCCCCCGCCCGCTCCTTCCCGCCTTCTCCCCGCCTCTGCGCGCGCGCGGCCGGGAGCCTACTCCCGGGAACGGCACCTCCTCCGGTGGGGTGGGATTGAGCCGTGCCGAGATACCGGTGCCTTTCACGGCTGCCTTCGGCCTCCGCCCGGATCCCTTCTGCCATGCCCGAAGTCGCCTGGGAAGGCTCTTCTAAAGCACACACACGTCTCTCCCAGGGGACGACAGCGCAACCCCCACCCCTCCCAACCCATGCCGCGGGAAGGGTAAAGTTAACTCAACAAACGGGATATCGACGTCTGTACCGCACCCACAAAACGGGTTTTTTGGGTGTTTCCTTAAAGAGATGAGCATTGCGCTCCCCCGGGAGCCAGCTCGCTGGCAACAGCGCAGGTGGCTCGGGGCCGCCCCGCTGCGCTCAGCTGGGCCCTGCGCCGCACCCCCGCGGCCAGGCCGGGCCCTAGCGCCACGGCTCGGAGCCGGGAGGGCTTCCCGGTTTTGCCGGGGGATTTAATGCCCCGAGCTCTGCTCAAATGGAAGATGGCTATCGCTGAACCCCCTGCTTCTCATGTGTTTCACCCCTGCCTTCGGATAGGGCTTCGCTTGCGGGTTTGGCGGTTTTTTTTCTTTTTTTGGGTAAGGGGCGAGGGAGAGGGGAGCAACGTAAGGGTTTTTCCTCCTTGTTTTTAAGGGTTCCTCATCATTAAGCAACAAGCAATTTTGGGGGGATTATTCGAGCATAGCAAGCATGGGTCTGGCAGGGAAAGGGAGGAGGAAAAGGTGTCAACTCATCCCCACCGGCACTGTTTCTGTCTGAGATACATCTGTCCTGCCTTCGTTTCAACCCGATCCACCAGTCACCTGAACGCGCAGCAGCCTGCTTCCCAGCCCTGGATTCAAGGAAGGCACCTGACCCTGTGTTTGTCACACCCCGGCCAGCTCCCTTCACCCAGCCATTGGCCATTCTGCTTGGGTTGCTCGCGCTTTTGTTTTTATGCACAAAAGCTTGGGGGAAGGGAATGGGGAATCTGCTTTATTCCAGCACGGAGTGGAAACATGTTCTGCACTCCCAGAGCTCTGTGGGACAGTGGAACTCTGCCCTGATTTAACAGTGACAGGCAGAGCACTGCTGTGCACAGGGTGCCAGGATTTAAAGTTTTCCCTCCTGCAGGCTTAACACAAATAATGTGTTCCAACTAGAAAAACAATTCAGCTAGACTACTGCTGTTCCTGTTGCTAGGTGAACACAAATACACACCTGTAGCACCAAAGCAAAGAAATCTGAACCACACAGCATTCTTCACTACCTGCTCTGATTCCCACCCCCCAATTCCTCTGAGAAACACATCCTTTACAAGGAATCAAAAGTACCATGGGCAGGGGTTTGCTTTGAACTGGTCACAAAGGCATACACGTACGCTTAATGGCATACACTTAATTATGTGCAAGTCTTTGCAGAATTGGGTTTTACTTAGAGATGTTATATGAAGAGAATCATAGACTTGTCAGGGGTGGAAGGGACCTTAAAGCTCATCTAGTCCCAACCCCCCTGCAGGGACACCTGCCACTAGAGCAGCTTGCTCCCAGCCCCAGCCAGCCTGGCCTGCAGAACTTCCAGGGACAGGGCTTCCATCACCTCTCTGGGCAACCTGGGCCAGTGTCTCACCACCCTCCTGGGGAACAACTTCCTCCTAACATCCAACTTAAATCTCCCCTCCTCAAGCTTGTGTCCATTCCCCCTAGTCCTAGCACTACCTGACATCCTAAGTAGTCCTTCCCCAGCCCTCTTGTAGGCCCCCTGCAGATACTGGAAGGCCACAAGAAGGTCTCCTCAGACAGAGCCTTCTCTTCTGCAGACTGAATAATCCCAACTCTCTCAGCCTGTCCTTATAGCAGAGAATGACTGAGGGATTAACAGTTCAAGAGTAGAAGTAGTAATGAGAGTAAAAGAATGTATCTCCAGGCAAACATACATATAGATATAGCAAATGCTAAACAGAAGCCCCATACTTTTTTATAAATTAGAAAAAGCTATTTAAGGAAGGATGGTTAAAAGACAAGAAAAGTTACTGCCATTTTTCTAAATTATTTAGATATAACAGTCATCTGAAACTGTCTTTACTTTTAGATACAACCTTTGAAGAACTGTTTTAGAGAGCAAAAAAACCCAGTGCATTAGCTCACCCTGTTCAAGGCTATACTCCAATCTCAACCCCACAAGCCCATCCTCACAGATGACCTCCTGAAGAGTAGAGCTTGGTCACAGAACTCCTATACGCTCAGAGGTACATCTATGAAGAGCAGCTTGCAGGAGATGGACTGTAACTAATTTGGTAAATACTGTTTGCAAGTCTTGCATAGCAACAAACTTTTGCAAGCAAGAGTCATATTTGTGAATTCACAAAACTTGGCAGAGGAATAATTAGCAACACATCTCTTAATCATTACTTTAAGCTAGATTAACTTCACAGGGTCCTTTTCAGACAGGAATTATGAGGCAGAAAACTTAAGACCTGCAGAATGACAACTTTATGAGGAAAAAGAAACCTCTCACACACATACCAAATTCTGTGGGGAGACCAACATGCAAGTCACATACCCTCTCATCTCCCAGGAAGGCTGATGGGAGGCAAGGAGAAGAGAAAAAGGGGTTTGAGAAAAATGTTACTGTTCTCTTCCACTGGAACAAACCCAGCATCTTTTTCATAACTGTTTTGTTGGGTTTTTTGCCCTTTCATGAGATCAGCAGGGATGCTATTGGAAACATGAATTCTTCCATAAACGAAGACCATCAGCATTGAAATTCTGACTATTTCCAAAGAGACATCAAGGTAGTTTCCAAAGGCAGCTACTGCCAGAAGCCTGCTTAGTTCTGCTACGGGACAGAACTAAAGCTGCAAGATGGGGTTGGGGGAAGCAAGAACCATATAGAAATTTCTAGTTCAAGCTGACTTTACAGTTTATAAACAGTAGCACAATAAAAGCACCTACTTGTGTAGCCAAGCCACAGCAGACATCTATACAGAAATGCCAGGGAAGAACCATGAATCTGTGCTCAGCCTAAGTAGCTTCAAAGTTAGTTCAACGCAAAAACTAATTTTAAAAGATCACATGTTCTAATGAGCTCACAAATATTTGTAGCCTTTATTAAGCTTGTGTTAAAGGCATATGAAAACATACAGAGGTATTTCACATTGACGTGTCCCACACCTCCCATACGTATAGTTCCTTCTTCAAGTAGTGACTAAATCAGGGTAATGCTGCAAACTGCTTCTATACAGGCCTAGCACTATACTCTGTACCCTGGTTCTCACAGCAGCCCTATTAGATGTATGAAGGTGCTAATTGATACTGCTACCCTGGAACAGATGAAGTAACTCCACAACGATTTATTATTCATATCCAATTATAGAAGAATAAAATACACTAAGGCCAAATGCACGTAGACTATCAATTCATAAGGAGACTGCTCATCAGCATACACTTGCTAAATACTTAAGAGCACCTAACAAAACTGTGTGCCACAATTTTGGAATTAAATGCCTTTCAGCAGTGACATGAATTAACTGTTTCCATCTAGTTATTTTAATCAATTCACTAGTTCTTTTCCCTCACTAGGGGCTTTGGAACAAGAAGAAAAAGCTTACTTTACAGGTTCACCATTAGTATTGCTGGTTTTTTTGGCAACCAAACAAGGAGGTGAAAAGATAATCCACAAAAGAAATTACAAGTTTTTCCATTATTACTTTATGAGAATCCCAGTTTAAAAGTACACAGCTCTGCCCTGCTATTGCAGGAGTTAGGACCTTAAGAATCACATTTATAAATCATCACAGCTATCACCAGTTAAGGTAGACTTGAACGGAAAGCAGCTTAACAGGTCAGAAGCCAAAACCAAACAAAGACACAAAAATACTACCTCCTATAAAGCATTAAGCTGCAATGCAAGCACTGCTGTACTAAGCCAAGAGAAGACTTTCAATTCACACTACCACTTCGACAGAACATTCGTGAGCAAAGAAAAAACAAAAGACAAACCAAACCTCAGTGAAGTTCTCTAAAGTGAAAGGGAAAACCCCGCACGAGGCAAGCCTGCCCAGGAATTACCTGCGGCCTCCTGCTCTGTCCCAGCCCTCCCGTCCCGTCGCTCCCTGCCACCCCACTGCCAAGGCGCTGCTGTCCCCCCCCCCTTCTCCAGCTTTCAAAGGAGGCGGGAAGCGGCGGCAGGCCAATGGCTGCTGGAGGGGGACAACCCGCCCTGCGCCGCAGGTGCCCGCCCCTGTCCCTGCCCCTGTCCCTGCCCGCCTGCCGCCGGCATTGGACGAACCTTGGCTGCCTCTGGCTGCTGTTGTTAGTGGGGCTGGTTTCCTTCCCATCCTGTCCAGCTTGGAAGCATCTCTGAAGGACAGAGGCTTCCTCTACCTGTTCTTTTTTTATTTCTGAGACTTACAGAAGTTGTGACTATTGTTTCCTAGTTGTCTCATCTTAGTACTTTAAGTAGTTGACACCCCTTGAATATTGCTGTATTAGCTGTTTTCATATCCAAAAGCTGAGCAGAGATACTAAATTTCCCCATGTATTTTTCCAAAGGCTGGCATCCTTGAATCATTTCAGGAAAAAAAATGCTGAAGCTTTGTGGAATTTTCTACTAAAGCTCATGGGAAAGAGAAAAACTGATGTAGATTACAATGGTTTGTTTGGGTTTGGTGGGTGTTTTTTTTAACAAAGCAATAACTGAAGACAACCTTTGCACTTGCTCCTCAATGTTTCACTTACATAAGCAGAAAAAGCTATACCATAAGATTACTCTGTTTTTTTCCCTTGGATACTACTATGGGGTGGGGTTCAGCAGGAGGAAGAAGAGGGCGATGATGTTGGCTTTGGGGTTTCAGTAATGATTTTTAGTATTCAAACTACCTGAAATCAGTCATTCTTTAGAAGCTCTGAAATAAGAGAACTGGTTCAAATTCTTTAAATGAGTTTCCCATATGGCTGATGCCAAAAATTGATCTATCTGAAAACACATGCATCCAAAATCACTGGCTCCAGCTTGAGAGCTCTTTCCATATACAGCAGCAGCACTGGAAGAAATGCTTCTCTTGTATGAAGTAAGAGTGCAGGTACTTACTTGACAGAGTGTAGAGGGGAAATGGGAGATCAGGGAGCAATAACAACAAATGCTAGTTTATTGCCTCTATCTTCAAGTACAAAACTCAAGGTGATTCTAGGAAACTGCATCAAGCAGAAGTATAGGAAAGATTCTCAGGCTCTTTAGGAAAAGAGGTAACATTTTTGGAAACAACTAGTGAATAAGAAGAAAGATGCCAGGCATCTGAAAAGGCTTATTAAGGCTTTTCTGTAACATCAGAAGAATTTCTGGATATGACATTAAATGCATGAAAAAAGAAGACTGCTTAACTGTAGCAATTATCACAAAGTCAACTGTCAGCTGAACTAACCCGTTTTCTTTGCCTACTCAGCCTTATCTACTGCATCATGCTCCTGAATGGTTTTCCTCTCTAACCTCTCTGATTCCATCATTCCAGTGTAGCTTCCTTTTTGTTTTTCAGTTGTGCTAAACCTTTGACTGCTAGCAATCAAAGGTTTATAGGGCTTTCACCCAGGAATTGAAAACAAAAAGCCCCTAAATTTTAATACAAACTAGGAGTAGCTGAACAGGAGTTGCTAGATGACCTCTTTTTGTCTCTGTATATGTGCTTTAAGAGATTTTTATCTTAATCAGCTGGGAAAGGAGAAAAAAAAAACAGAGGGAAAAGGAAGTAAGACTGTGAATGTGAATGAGCAATGCAAACCTGCTAAGATTCACCCTTCCCCATGGAAGTTTAGGAACAATATAATCTTTATCTCATTATCTTACATTTTAGGATTCTATTAGTATGAAGCCTTTTTTTTTTAGCAGAAATTATTTTTAAACCTAAGCAGCTGACACAATTGCATGAGGGACAGGTGGCCTACATAAAAAAAAGAGAAGTGACTGCTGTTATCATCTGAATGTAAATTCAGTATGAAGCATATGGAGAGATCTATCACAGGAGAGTAACCTCCTATTTAATCTGCTGTCCTGGCTCTGGTAGCAGGCAATAGGAGAAGCTTCAGAAGAGGTACAATGGCAATAGCAATAAAAGCTGGGAAAAGGACAGAAAGGAGGAAAGAATCATTCTGTTCTAGCTGCTTATCTACTTGCCCTTCCAAAGTACTCACTTTTTGCTCTCTCTGGCTAGGATAAAAGCATTTTCTTCTTTTAAATAAAAGGACTAGCAGCCAGCAAGTTGGCCTTAATGAAGTTATGAAGTGAACACCAAAAGATTGCTGCTTCTGGTGGGTCTTTTTTCTTCCTTTCTTTTTTTTGTGTGTGTGTGTGGGGTGGGTGTGATGCTCCTCGAATATGTAGGATCTTAAAACAATCCCATGTCTATTTCTCCAAGAGTTTAAAGAGGTTTGAGGAAAAATACTAGAAGGTATACAAATGAGTCTCAAATGAAATCTCTCTATTACTTTGCGTGAGCCTGTGGAATGAAGTCTAACTGTGAAATAACAGCTAAAGACGTTCTGACAGATACCCTTCAAGTAAGTGAATGAGTCATGAACCTCAGAGAGATGAAGAAGCAAAAAGACAGAGCTGACTCATAGATCAATTCTGAATTTCAAATATGACATGCTGCTTTTCATATTCTGTGTATTAGCAGGGCTTTAACATGTCTTTTCCAGAGGGCTTAAAAGATAAATGAGTTGGTGAAAAGATGCATGTAGACATTTGTTCCACTGTATTTGAAATGTATCCAGAAGTAGTTTGGGGCTTACTCTTATGTGGGAGGAAAATGCCCTGGTTCTACTTATGGAAAGTTATGGCCAAGAGATTTGGCACAAAGGCCCTAGTTGAGAAAATGTTGATTATGGATGACTTTTTAGATTGCAAAGCACTTCCTGATTAGTCTTTATGCCAGCTTGTATGTATCATCACACAGATGTGACTAGATGGCTTCTGATGGCATGAAGCCAAAGTAAAGGAATTTGGGTAGTGTTCTGTCCTGCCAAATGTACATTTACTATTGTAAAAATGCATTCTAAAGTGTCTTTTCCTTTGATTCATATTTTTAAATTGATTTGGAGGAGAATGCAGAAAGAGTGAGTCATAATACAGGGAGAAGGGTTCTTCCTATTGTCTGCTAAACAAAAAGATGAAGAGTCTCCTGAAGTCTCTGGCTTGAGAAGAGGCGCAGGTCTCAGAAGAGATGAGGAGCCTGACAGTTTTCCATTAAATGACTCAATGGCAAACACAATAGCATAATCTTGACTTTAGGTTACTACAAGTTCATACGTAGGCAGTCCTCTGAGATGTCTTCATTGTTGAGAGTAGAGATTCTGGTTCTGCTCTTATAAATAAATCACAAGGAGTTGTAAATATAGATGTCTCTAAGGTTGCATGCACTAGGAAAGACAACAGAAAGTAAGATGGCAGAGGAAGAGTATTCTGCCACCTGAAGCTGATGGGAATCAGTGGTGGCTTCTCCAAGGTTCAGCTGCACATCAGAAACAGGATGAGGATTCCTGACTTCAGCTGACTGATCTATGTAGAGTAAGCCAACATCATGCTATTTTTTGTCAGTGGGAAATCTCATGTGCCTAGAATAAATAAATAATGGCAATTTGAAATAAGCCCAGAATTCAAACATATAAGGAATAGGGGGAGTTGCTGTGTGTGTGTGCTTGCACAGATGCAGGACAGATCAGGCTTCTGGGATACAAAATATGAGATGGAACTTCAGAATAAGAAAGAGCTGAAAATATCCTTTTAACATGAGGATATTATAACATTGTTCCAAGAATGCCACAGACAGAAAGAAGGCCATGTAAGCCCACAGTGTTATCCTAAACTTTGTTGGTCTGCCAAAAGAAAAAAGAATCCCAAACTGTATAGAAGATTGGGAAAACTGTAAATCTAGTGTTTATCTTAGGATTTTTAAAGAGAAGACTGGAATTCTGTTTCCAGTTCTGCATGGTGATGTTGGGCAAGTTGCCTCTGATTATGGTATACATATATTCACTATTTTGTGACAGTCAAGTTACAAGGGGCCTGTGACCAGCCTCTTCTGAAAACCTCAAATAAGTTTATACATATAGATTTGTGGGGGGAAACCCCTATTTTTTCTCCCCCTTTATCTGCACATTTTAAAAATATTTTTGAGATCTCACCTGGAAGTGAAAACCTGGAAAACTGACTGCATGCCTGCATTTGTATTCCCCAGTATGGGTGAAAAGTGAAGTTTTTTTGTATTATATATTTATTGACTTCCCAGTATTTTGCATTATTATCTACTAAATAGGTTGGGGTTTTCTAATACAGGTTTATTGTGTGTATGGTTTAAGTACTGCTCATGCTAAGTCAGCTAAGATATGAGCCATCACAGCCTAAGCCCTAGTGGATGTACTGGTGTTAGTTGCAACCATTTCAGCTTTCAAAAAACCCCTTCTTAGTCTACAGAAATGAATTGTGTAAGACAAATTGCAGGAACCTCTTTGTGTTTCAACAATATCCATATACTTTCTAAAATAAAATACTAAAAATAATACTGACATCCCTCATACCAAATTCAAGTAACTTCAATAACAGTGATGGGAAAAGCATGGACTAAAATCCTGTTTCTTTAACTATTTAAAATTTTCATAGGTTTCTACCTGCAAACTGATATTGTACAGCAGTTGTGTGTATTTCCTAAAATTATATTGACAGCAGCACTGAAAAGGAAAGACATTCACCTTGGTAATGACCTCTGGGTTTGGCAAGATAGTAAGTATGAGAAAAAGAGAAGATCTCTTCTTACCATAAACAGGAAAAGAGACTTTGTAACAGCAGCATTTGCTAGCACCTCTAAAATTAACTCTGGGTCAAGCTTTCTGTGACAAATGTCTTTTTTTTAGAGTTAATACAGATCAGATCAGCCTATAAACACATTAGGATATATATTTCAAACAAGTCTGTCGGGAAACTAACCTTTAAAATAGTACAAGTTGAAACAAAACCATAAATTTGTATTGAGTATCCATTTTCTGTTATAAATTGTCTGGCCTACAACTTTTCCATCCTTCCCTATGACTGAAGCATAAGGTAATTTAGGGCACTGAGAGTTGAGTGTAAATCCCAGCAGACAATGCAGTCCAACCCTTTCTCAAAGCAGGGCTACATTGAAAGCTCTATCAAGCTGCTTAGTACTGTCCAGTCAAGTTTTAAGTATCTGCAAGGTTGTAGATTCTATAGGGTTTTTGTCAAGGAATTCCAGTGCTTAACCTCTTCACCAGGACATTTTCTTCCTTCTATCCATGTGGTATTTCCCTCTTCTACTTCCAACAATCCCCATTTTAAATTATCACTAGAGGATTACAGTGTCAAAGAAAACTTATTTCACATCACCTNGCAGAATCACCTCTCTGGCTCTGCTGGCCACGCTTCTCTTGCTGCAGCCCAGGATGCCATTGGCCTTCCACCTTCCACAGTATTTTAGGCAAACACATTTTACTAACCATTGCAGCAGCAGGTTTCCCTGCTCATGCATGGGGGGTGGACTAGATGATCTCCAGAGGTCCCTTGCAACCCCTAACATTCTGTGATTCTGTAATGCATGTTTCCTGAGTAAGCACTAACCCCTCAGACCACGTTAACCAATTTCAGTTATCTCATAACCATCTGATCAAAACATTTATCACTTTTGATCATAAATGTGTTTGTGTTAGATGATCTAGAAACAGTCAGCTAAAGCTGAGAAAAGAGCTCTGACAGGCAATTCTGACATTTAAGAACTGATATTAAAGTTGAAAATATTTGTTTGGATTCTAAGTTTTCCTGAAATGGGCAAACACCAAACACCAGGACAAAATGTTAAGGCATGGAAAAAAAGAAATGGAAAGCACAGCTAACTGGTGTACTTTGTGGATACTTTGCAGAACACATCAAGTGCAGATAACAGCACACGTAGGGAAAAAGTGATACAACTTCTTTAATTGTTCCATTTTAACAGTAATTATTGTCTTGTATATGTGACTGATAAGGAAGTTTGGTAGACTTTGCCAAGTTTTCTCAGTTGCTAAAGACAATTCTCATCTCTAAAAAATGGATGCAAGGTAAGGCTAAAAATGCTTTTTTTCTGAAGAACTAGCATTTTATTCTGTCAGCTAAATTTGACATTACAGTTTCATTGAATGGCACAGCCAATTAAAGAGATTCTTGCTATCCTCTGCTCCCAAATTCCTCCTCCCTTGGTACTCATTCCTGCCTAAGAGCCACAATGTAATGCTTGCTTTGCTCTGAGTCAAAAAAAACCCCACCAACCTATTTGTGCATGTACTTTAATAGGTTTTATCACAGCTCAAGTGAAATAAAAGGAACTTCTTGAGGATCTACCAGACTACAGGAGTATAAATTGAAGCCTTTTCTATCATTATTATATCACTTCTCTGCTGACACTGCAAATTAAACTAAACTATTCCAAGTGAAAAGCAGTGAGGTTGAGCTTTTCAGTTTTTCTCTCCACTGTAGATAATGACAATGGGAAGAGGTAAATTTGACAAATTATTCTGAAGGATATTAGTAAGTTTTAGAGGAAAAAGTACAAGTTAGACACATCACTATATCCTGACAGTAGCAGCCTGGATTTCAAGACCCTGCACAGGATGTGCTGAGTCATTCCAATCCTATACAGAAGAATATCCCCCATAAAGGCAGCTGGGTAACATTGGTTTTAATCCAGAATATAAAATACACTAGAGAATCTCTCAGGAGCAAAGGCACCAGAGGAATGTGGTTTAAAACACTGATAGCAGCCCAAGGTCAAACGAAAGTGTAGGTGCGTGTTGGTTTGTTATTTAAATGTTAACAATAATGGCCAGACCTGGGGAAGGGTAAGTTTGTATTATAGTCCACATAGCCACATATTCAACAAACTGTTTACCTCAAGGGTAAATCATGTGTTGGTTCATTACTGAAACTTGAAGACAGACCAAGAACTAGTAAAACCTGTTAGACTTGGCAACTGGACAAAATTTATGTTTTAATTATAAACTAAACATAACTTCTAAATATTTATTTTCTCCAAACTTAAAGAAGTTAAAAATATATATTTCATGCTATTTTTGGAACCAGGCAAATCTTGACTACAATGTTACCTTGGATTGGTGGGTGGTAAACTCTGCATATACAATTTCTAGGGAAAAAAAACAAAAAGAGGTTTCACAGCAAAAACCATGAATGCTGGGTGTGTGGTGAATGTAATCTATCCCAAGATGTTCTGTTGAAAGCAACTAATGACTGAGGCTGGTTTCTGTCTGTACCACTGTATTGTAGATTCTCCTGAATTGTGTTTATATGAATTGCTTCAACTTCCATTTCAAATGCAGAACTTTCAAATCAGATCCAAATCATTCTAGGCAGAGCCAGCTAGCATGCCTCACATCAACAGGAATTTGTGAAGCCTAATTATCACAGTATAAAGACTGATCTATGTACTTGGTAGAACTTAGATGTTCACAGACAAAGCCTTTTCTATGCATTTTTCTGCCTATTTGTAACCACAGAGTGAAGCACAGGCCATCTAAATAACTGCGTGTTCTGATATCCAATTTTCTTCTGTGTATAAGTACATAAAAGCATAAATATGATAAAATTTGTATCAAACACCTTGTTACCCCCATTAGGGAAACACAGGTTCTAGCTATTAGAATATCTACATGGATTTGAAATAGAAATAAACCCTGAGAAAGCAATAACCACTCTTGTTCCCTAAGCAGAGCACTGAAAAATAACTTTGTTGTTGTTGATATTTGACTTTGTAATTAGAAGAAAGATAAAAGAAGTAAATATCACTGTTAGCTACTGAATTAAAGGATAGCTTGTATGATGTAAAGAAAATAACCTGTATTGAATTGGTGCATATGTTTGCAATTTGTTCTGTGAAAAGGACAGTGTGGCATTTTGCAGTTGTTGGCATCTACAGTAGTGGGTGTGTTTTATATCTGTATTGATCCTTTGTGATGTCTTCTAAAAGAAGTCTGTAAATTATTCATGTCTCAACCAAATTAGATTCTAGAAGGAAAAAAACCTTTGCTGAAATGCATTTTAAGGGCAGCAGAATTGTAAAGTCAGCTGGCTTAGCTATAGTAATTTCTAACAACCATTTGGTTGCTAATAATACCTAAATCACCATGTAAAAAACACCCTCAGAGACTGAACAGAAAAGCAGTGGTGCAAAGTAAGTTTAGATAACAGGCCTCAGAAGGCACCTCATTGCCCCAGAAGTGCTAGCCTGCTTATGCTGTTTCAGAGCAGGAAATAAAACCATGTGGATCTTAAATGAACAGTCCTAAAGGTTTGATACTAACACTCTTTAACACATTGACTAGTGTTTACACATGTATATTCCCCTGAATAGGGGATACACTATGAAGCAACTTAGTGAAATGATCCAGATTTGCAGTTTTCAAGAGGAATGGAATCAGGCCTTCAGTGGGCACCTTGAAAGAGCACTGGCCAAAGTCACTAATCTTGGACTCCTCAGTGTAGCAGTGCAGAAACAAAAATCAGTTTGTAAAGTGTTCATCTGAATAATTAGATGAATATGTAAACACATTGCTTACAGAAAATGTCTCCATACAAAAACTGGTAATAGTCACTGGATGAACTGATGATTATTCTCACTTCCTCTGTAATGTGGGCTACTTGAGTTCTGGGGAAGGGAAAAGGCACACTGACAGCTCAAGACTAGGAACAAGCATCTGTTACAGTCTCACACCTTTTGCTAAGAGATAACTCATAAAAAACCAGTATTGTTTTCCTTTCTTTTTCATTTCATGAGTGCTTCCAAACCTGCTGTGCAAGGCACTGAGCAGCAAACAGGTACAGCTATGCTGCTTTCTTAGGCTGAGGCCATCCTGAGCAGCACATAAAATAGTTAAGTAGTGTAACTGTTGTAGCACAAAAACTCTGTGCCAGCAAGTTGTCCAAATATTTACTTACCTTTACAGGCAGATTTTACAGTTGACACTGAACTGCTTGCTGCCATGGCTACACTGCTACCAAGAGCTGAGCTAGTTCATTTGAATCTAGCTTGAGTTTCTCTTCAAAACTGTGCAGACATAATGTTACAGCTCCACAATGTATATGACTTCAGTTACAGAACACACATTTTTCTGTTCACTTTCTATAGCATTATAAGACACTGGAGGATTAAGGTAAGTATATCAATAAAAAAAACAAAGATATAAAGCACAATTATTCCATGACAACTGTAAAAGGATTACATGCTAAAGCAGGAAAACTAGTTAGATTTAAAAGTCTTTCTCAAAATGCCTTAACACCATTAAATTCTCAGGAAACACTCAAGGCATTCTATGAGTTTAATTTGTGCTCTTGGGAGTCTGTAGGAGTTTAGAGTCTGCAAGTAAAACCTGGCTTTCCTACTGCTTTAACATAACACAAATCATGTTTCTTATGACTCTTAAGATCTGGATTGCTGTCAGCAGTGTTTTTCAAAGAACCAACACAAAGCATTTCTTTTCACTGTTCTTAAAGAGGTAGAGCCTGCACATGCACACCACATAATGTTTTGGCTGCACTGATGATTGAGTTAAGCTTTTAGGCAGGATCAGAACTTTGGGGAGTATTACATCTCAAAAAACTATCTTCTTTGGGTGTCTAACAAGGAACATTGAAATACATAAGGACAGTACTGTTCCTGAAGCCTTCCTTTCCACATCTTCTTCATTTCATCTTCATTGCGACAGTTATAAAAGTTCAAATATTCCTCAATAATTTCAGGCAGCAAACTAATACTCTGTATGAGTAGCATGCCATCATTCCATTCAACCAGCACTGAGCCTCATACATACATGGTACAGGGAAAACAAGACTATCAGAAAATTCTACTCCATTCCTTGGAAACTGAGAGCTGAGGTGACAACTCCTTATGGACATGATAAATCCCGTGCCACATTCACAAGTGTCCACACTTACGCTCCTGCGTAATCTCAGTAAATGACATGAGTAACTGCAGCTGGCTGAGTGGTTTTAACTGGTCTAGTATCACTCCCTTCTTGCCTAAAATTACAGAAGAGACAAATGGTGTGCTCATTGCTAGCTGCAACTTTCCATTGCAGAAACACTAAATTTCAGGTTAGCCTGCCTAGAAATAGCTTCTTTTAAAAAAAAGGCTGTAGCAAGTTCACGAAACTTAGACTTTACAACTTCAGTTATCACAGAATCACAGCATGTCAGGGGTTGGCAGGGCCCTAGAAAGATCATTTAGTGCAACCCCCCTGCCAGAGCAGGAGCACCTAGACCAGCTCACACAGCAATGTGTCCAGGCAGCTCTGCAATGGCTCCAGACAAGGAGACTCCATAGCCTCCTGGGCAGCCTGGGCCAGTGCTCTGGCACCCTTACTGGAAAGAAGTTTCTCCTCGTGTTAATACTAAACCTCCTGTGGTCCAACTTGCTCCCATTCCCTCTTGTCCTAACATTGGATGCCATTGAGCAGAGCCTGGCTCTCTCCTCCTGACACTCACCCTTAACAGATTTGTAGACATTCCTGAGGTCTCCTCTCAGTCTCCTCTTGTCCAGGCTGAAGAGACCCAGCTCTCTCAGCCTGTCCTCCTAGGGCACATGTTCCACTCCTTTCAGGATCTCATGGTGCATGGGGATGCCTGGAGCAAATCTCTATCAATGCTGCCACACACATATACACATAGAACAAGGATGCATAGACAATTGATTGTCAGAACAGTTTTAAATGAGGCTTCGGAGCTTCAATTAATATTAGGAAGAACTTATTATATAGTACTGTGGAATTATTTGCGCTTAAAATTCCATAGTAGCCATCTGATGGAAACACTTGAAATTCACTGTTAATGCACTTCTGTAGACACAAGAGTTCAAACAGGCATCACAGACTCAGTGTGGTTTCTCTTGTAATTAAAAATATTTTCATTTAATAGCAAAATATTATTGTTCTTGTTCCAAGAACACACCACTGCAATCCAGTGTTTAAACCAAATGTTTTGATTTAGCTTTCCTCAAATACTTAGCAGCCAAACTACACATGACTTCAGTGGATTCTACTCAAGCTTTCCCATGTAAACTGAATGGCTTTCTTATAAATGTTGCATAAAAGCTGTCCTGCATGGCAAATATCAAGTCCATTCCTAATGGAAAAGTTTGCCATTTGTTCCTGAGAAATAACTGTCCTGATCCTTCAGCCAGCACCTGGCTGAGATAATTCAGGTCCATTACAGCACTTCCATAAACTTCAATAGACCAATTTACACAACAAGAGATCTGAGATTTAACTCATACTAAATATGCTAGTAATGCTCTAAAGTGAAATAACAATGTAGGATGTCTATCTGAAGCAAGAGCACAATTTTGCCTAGGTTGGGAACATCACAGAGAACAGCAAATGAGAAATACTTTGTAAAAAGCAGATTAAAACATTAAGTAGGCAGTGCAACCTGACAAATTCCTAAGGAAAAAAACAACAACCAACGAACCCCCCAAAAGACCATCTATCTGGTGGTCTTCAGATAGAATTCCATCAGCAATAACAGAATCTGGGCTTGGAAGGCATGAGGGACTATAATCTAAATGATAGAGAATTTAAAGAGGGAAAGTAAATCTTCCTAATCCTCAGTATTTCTTTATTACATCATTTGCTTAAATTAGATCATCTTTACCAACTGCTGCCTTCAATGTGCTCCCAAATGTGCACAAATATTAGTATTAATCTGCCTTTTTGTGTTTTGTTTATTTAATGGGACCCAAGATCCAAATTACTTTTAGAAAGTTTCTTACTAGAATCATAGGAAAAAATTCAATAGAAGGAAAATTATTAAGGAGAAAACGTGTATCAGATCAAAGGCTTCCTTCCCCTTCCAAATAGATTAAAAGCAGATCTTGATTATTATGATGCACGTACAAGTCACAGATACATCTCTAGCATGAATTTGCTTTCAGTTCATGTTTTTGTGACACAAATAACTTGAAAATGCCACACCCCTTAATAGAATGTTTTTCTATATAGCAAACAAATGGATTTAAAAACTTGGTGAGGGAATGGTAGGTGGTTAAATAAATACATAGGAACCACAGTGTTTTGTCATATAACAAACTATAATAGCACTTCAAAGTTTTGGACAGCTTTCTTTCTATTATTGGTTTAGGGTGTAGCTGTGTGGAAAATTGTAAATGTTGTCTTTTGGTATTTACAGCCCTTTGTAATCTTGAGCTATATTTATAGCTTAAAGTGGAAAGAAATCCAAATTAAAGAGGCCTGTTTGAGCATCCTTTGTAATCAAATGTTTTTCCCATTTCTCCTTAAAATAACAGCACCGCGTGCATGTTTGGCTGGCTAAGGAGACCACCCCATGAGTTACCAAGCCATGACCTTACAGGGAAAAGCCTAAGTTTCAGTAACACACAGAAGAGTCATGGATAAACTACCTGATTTTTGTGGGGAGAAGGGGATGACTTTCACAGAATCACAAAATCACAGAATTGTTATTGTTGGAAAAGACCTATGAGATCATCAAGCCCAACTATTAACCTAACACTACCATGCTCACCACTATACCATGTTCATAGAATCACAGAATCATTTGGGTTGGAAGGGACCTCTGGAGGTCATCTAGTGCAACCCCCCTGCAGTGGCCAGGGACATCCCCAACTAGATCAGCTTGCCCAGAGCCCTGGCAAGCCTCACCTGGAATGCCTCCAGGGATGGGAACTCAACCACCTCCCTGGGCAACCTGGTCCAGTGTTCCACCACCCCCATGGTGAGGAACTTTTTCCTAGTATCAAGTCTAAATCGACTCATCTCCAATCTAAAACCATTTCCCCTTGTCCTTTCACTCCAGGCCTTTGTAAATAGGTCATCCCCAGCCTTCTTGTAAGCTCCTTTTAGGTACTGGAAGGTCACTAGTAGGTCCCCTGAAGCCTTCTCTTGTCCAAGCTGAACAATCCCAGCTCCCTCAGCCTGTCCTCATAGCAGAGGTGTTCCAGCCCCCTGATCATTCTCGTGGCCCTCCTCTGGACCTGCTCCATCAGCTCCATGTTCCCAAGCACCACATCTACATATTTTTTGAACGCATCCAGAGATGGTGATTCCATCACCTCCCTGATACCCTGTTCCAACGCCTGACAACTCTTTCAGTGAAAAAATTCTTCCCAGTATCTGATATGAACCTCTCCTGGTGCAACTTGAGGACATTTTCTCTTGTTCTATCACTTGTTACTTGGGAGAAGAGACTGATGCCCACCTCACTACAACCTTATTTTGGGTAGTCATAGAGAGGGCTAAGGTCTCCCTTGAGCCCCTTTTCTCCACACTAAACCACCCCAGTTCCCTCAGTCACTCCTTGTAACACTTCTGCTCTAGACCCTTTACCAGCTTTGTTGCGCCTCTCTGGACATACTCCAGCACCTCAATGGCTTTCTTACAGTGAAGGGCCCAAAACTGAGGTGTGGCCTCACTTTGTTTTGACCTGCAGGATTTAACTACAAATATGAGGAAAAAGGTGAGGTTTTCTTGCCTGAGGACAATACAAGAGTGACAGGATATTTCTGAGGCGCAGCGATCGCCACTCACTCTGGTTCAACGGAGCAGTGTGTTCCCATGGGCCACTCCCGGGGAGAGGTCTTAGGCTCCCAGCGAGGAGGCCACGGCGGCCGCGGGCACCTCCACCCCACTTGCAGCTCTTCCTCCGGCTGCCCGCGGCAACCAGCCCCGCGGCGCCGGCCACGCCCCCTCGATTCCCGCCCAAAAGCGAACGGGCAACGTCCGCGGCGTGCCCTCTGTCGGCCCGCGCGCGCCAACGGCCCCAACGGCCTTATGGCCGTCGGCCCGCGCGCGCCAACGGCCTTATGGCCAGCCGGGCCTTGGCCCGGGGCAGGGAGCCCACGGCTTCTGTCGCCAAAGAGCAACGTGTTAGCCGAGCCTCAGGACTACCTCTGGGGCTTCCCAATTCCTGCGGGAAGCGGAGCCTGGCCTGGAGCAGGGACGAGGCCTTACTGACAGGAGTCTGGGAAGGCAAGCAAGGAGAGCCCAGAGGCCCGAAGATGAGAGCTGCCCCCTCAGAGCCTCAGGCAGGTAGGGGCCTAAGGGAGTTCTGTGCACCCTCACACCACCTGCATTGGGGAAAGGGCCATCCGAGGGGAGGTTGCCCCAGTGAGGGTATGGCTTTTGCGAGGGAATATATCTGGTGATGGAAGCAGCACAACTGTGGCCATTGGTTGTAGCCAGAGATGAGCATCCAGCCAAACAAGGGCACCAAAATGCAGAACCCAAGACCGATGTGAAAAATTGGCTCTGAGTTACTTTATTTAGACTTTTGAAAATCATTTCCACCATAAATAAGGTGTTCCAAGAACTGCTTTTAGGTCTTGGCTTTCCCCTGTTGTTTGCAAGATGCTCGAGGCAAGATTTGTAAAGGCAGTAGCTTTTTCCTGGAGTAACTGCTCTTTTTTGGCAAAACCAGCTAAGCTTTAGGGCAAACAGAACCTTCAGGTTTGTGCAGCTGTAGAAAGGTGCCATGGGTACATAAATTACAGGAACACCTTTCCATTCTGCCAAACACTGGCTAAGACTGTAAAGCTACTCCTACATAGGAAATATCCCTGGGGAGTAAAGTGGGGTCTTGGGAGGATATACAAGAGCCTTACTAAAAAGAGTTCTGGCTTTGAACTCTCAGCATAGTGAACACAGGCCTCCATTTGATATAACTGAAACAAAAGTAGAACTGCTCAGAGAGAACAGAAATGTGTCTCTCATAGCAGCTTAGGAAATATCCTCAAACTGTAGTTGTAAGAGCAGCTGGGTATGCTGTAAAAGAAACAGAATAGTAATGTCTTCTGTAATTTCAAGTTAAGAGAGTTTGCCTTATTGCCAAGTAACCTAGGTCCAGGTGATCAGACCACAGCCACATTTCATTTAAATATTGTTTTCTCATATTGGGCCTGAAATCTTCTGTTCCTTTTTGCTTCCTTTATTGCTTAAGCCTTCTCATCTGCTTTTTTGTAAGTACCACACTGGCTCAGAAAAAGTTTTATGACCTATGGAGTCTAGTTTCTTCCAGCAGCAGTTAAACAGGTCATATAATCCCATTTGTAACGTAACAAAATTTTCATCTTAAAAGAGGTCTGAGGTTTTTGCCTTCATACTCCTATTGGGAAGCTGCTGCAGTGTTTTATGTCCCTGACAAGTGGAAACTTCTCTAATCTCCATGATAAATTTTCATGGCAATTTACTCAGGTGATTGTAAAATGGTAGCAAGTTCTACTTCAAGTATCTTTTCTTCCAGTGTTTCTCTTATTATCCTCATCTGTCCCCAGTTTGGGGAGCAATAATAAACCTTGTCTCAGATTTGGTTTAAAGAAGGAAATCAGATAACAAGCTAGATAAGGTAAATCCTTTCAATCTCCTCTATCAAGATTGTCACCCATTTTACATTAGTTCAGAAAAGGTCATAACAAATCCTGACATAGTAGATTGTACACTTGCCTGTCTACAGGAAAACTGTGGAGAAGGTGAAGGGACAACTACATAGTTCTGCTGCAACAGATGATATACTGGTTTTATTACCTACATGCCTTTTTTAAATTATAAACTATCAGCTGGGAGTAGAAAATTCCTGTTATTAATTCCAAAGTGTACCACCTTGCACTTTGTGCATGTTAACCTCATCCGCTTTCAGTAAGTGAAGTTCAATGACCTTTATGATATTCCAACCCTTTTCTAGTTTGACACTGCCTCCAGACTTTGTCATCAGAAAATGTCATAAGCACTGTGCCAAAATTAGCTATGATACTAACCACTATTTTTAGTGTCCAGACTAATCCTAGAGAATTCTGCTGGGAACTTTCCTCCATTTCCCCTTTTAATGCAACATGTTGAATCATTGGATTTTTGCAGATAGTGAAGGTATCCAACATCAAGGAATTTTTCTCTGCAGTTTTGATCTGATTACACTTTATTTTGTACCTCTTTATTCTTATTTTCTCTCCCAATGAAGCCTTTTTCCCATTGTGGGCTAGTTTTTGATGGCCTAATGTATGAATGGTTTAATAAGGTACATCAAAATTAGGCTCAACTAGAAAAAGGAGATTTTTAATCTGAAAAAAGGCAACTAGGTAGATCTCATAGTCTGCTTCATACTTAACTGTATTTTACTCTTCACTGTTTCAAATTTCCATTTACCTTGATGTGTTAGTTGTTCTTTACTATGCTGTGTGGTTTTAAATCTTCATACTATTGAAGTCAGTTGAATAGGGTTGTAGTTTACTTGGTTACTTCCTCCTCTTTCCCTATACTCCATTTGCTAATCTTTAGAAATAGGATACAATGGTTGCCTCATTCACTTAATTAACAAATTATCTGCTTTTCAGTTCACAGTTTCAGGCAAAGGAGCAGGTTTTTTGAAATGTTGTCATTACAGAAATAAGCTAAGTAAGGAGGAGTGTGCTATTAGAAGCAGAACTGAGGTGCCTCAAGCAACAGCTATGCAGGACTCATTTGGCTGTCTGCCTAATGGTCAGCAAATCCAAAGGGGTTGTGTCTAAACTGGGGAATGAAAGGGAGAGCCTCTCTGTAACTGCATCTCATTTAAGTTAATTGCTGAAATGCCTATTTTTCCATGTCTTTGTTATAAGTCACTGTGATTTGCTGTAACAGTTACTAATCAGTTTGGTCTGAATCATTCTTCTCTATCATATGTTATGTTCTTAAAAAGTGACACTTCGTTCAATTATTTACATTATCTTGACCTTCTCAAATATATTTCCTAATTAATACGTGATGTATTTTCTCTGTATTTACACCAAAACAGGAAAGATAGATCAACTGCCCAGTATTCTGACTGACCAGCATTCTGGAGAATGGTGTCAGAATTTGCAAAGGGCATAAGCAAAACCAAAGATCAGGGTATTCCCATCACAGAATCACTAAGGTTGAAAGAGACCTCTAGGATCATCAAGTCCAACCATACCTATCACCACCATGCCCTTAAACCATGTCCTTAAGTACTACATCTAAATGTTTCTTAAACCCCTCCAGGGATAGTGACTCCACCACCTCCCTGGACAGCCTATTCCAAGACTTAACAACCCTTTCAGTAAAGAAATTTCTCCTTATATCTAATCTAAACCTCACCTGCTGCAACTTGAAGCCATTTCCTTTTGTCCTCTCACTGTTAACCCTGAAGAAGAGACCTACCCTATCTCCATACAACCTCCTTTCAGGTAGTTGTAGAGAGGTCTCGCCTGAGTGTCCTCTTCAGGAATGGTACAAGTCCTACTGAGTAACAGATGCTTAAAATTGTATGTTCTCATGTTGGCAGAGCACTGCAGAGCTGAAATCTCCAAGGCATCTGAAACTGTTATCCTGATTTACTTTATTTTATCGTAAAAGATAAAAACTTGTCATTTACATCCTTATAACATCCATCTCAAACTTGAGATCATGAAGGAGAATTGCAAAAAATTCTAGAGGGAATCTGAAGTCCTGCTCCCTGTGTAGGGCACTGGCTTTTTCTTTGCAGTATCCACTATAAAGGAAGCCGTTTGGCATCCCTGGTAATGAACTGGGGTTGTTTAGTCCAGAGAAGAGGAGGCAGGGGAGACCTTCTGTATGTCTACAACTACCTGAAAGGAGATTGTAGTGAGATGGAGGTAGGTCTCTTCTCCAGGGTTAACAGTCAGAGGACAAGAGGAAAGGGCTTCAAGTTGCAGCACGGGAGAATTAGATTTGATATAAGGAGGAATTTCTTCACTAAAGGGTTGTTAAGTCTTGGCCCAGGCTGCCCAGGGAGGTGCTGGAGTCACCATCCCTGGAGGAGTTTAAGAAACATTTAGATGCGGTACTTAGGGACTTGGTTTAAGGGCATGGTGGTGATAAGTATGGTTGGACTTGATGATCTTAGAGGTCTCCTCCAACCTTAGTGATTCTGTGACCCCAGAAAAATCTGATATTTGTGTAGTAAAGAAAGCACTTCAAGTTAGCAATTGTGTAAAGCGTAAGTTTACAGTGTGACCATTGATCTGGAAATATGGAAGGCCTTAATATTTCCCACTAGGTTCTGACTCTCTCGTATTTGTCTGTCCTACTCCCTTAACACTTAGAGTACAAAACCTTGGCCACAGATAATTTGGAGCTGCTTCTCCTGAAGCCAGAGCATCTGAAAGTAAAGCTCTCCTAGTCTGATGCTTTCCTTTTTTTAACAGTGGTCTTGAAGGGGATGCAGTAGCTTATTCTACATCTTTGAAAACAATGTCTCCTGGTTGTTGGTTCTTTTGGTTAATGTCCTCCTGAAATGTAAATAGGTAATCACTGTGTATCATAGCTGCTATTTCAGGGTCATGCCTATTAAGATGGAGAAAGACCTCTACTTTTCTAGGCATCAGGCAGATGGATCAAAAGGGACAGAAGCCTGTGGGTTTCCTTATTGCCAAAGAATGCATTTTGCTGCAAAGGTTTTTTTAAACCACAATGAATGAAGGGCTTCAAATACAAGCTCTGAAGTGAGAGATTACAGGTTCTGAAGAGAGGTCTGTCTTGTCTAGATATATCACATGATTCCTATAAATGTTAGGTTTACAACAGAGCCTGTCATGCTAGTAGCCTGAAAATTGCAGCCTTGCATGGAAAGGGTGAGGCTGAAGTGGGGAGCAAAGGAAATGTATACAAACCTGCCAAATTGCATAGATTCTGACAAGCATGGAGTGTGGCAGAGTGTGCTTGAGTTATTTTGTGGGGGGACTATCAAGCTAATGTTTTCCTTCAGTCAGAAGTTCCATCACTGTCTTGTCTCTGAACAAGATGGTTGCTCTTTCTGTTCTTTGATCTGTGTGAAGACATGGAAAACCACCTGCTGGCTCTCAGGAACATTTTTTTCTGAGTAAATAACCTGAGGAGCTTGTATTGTTTAAAGTACAGGGGAAAGCCTGTCAGAAGTTTGTGTTCTACATGTTGTACTAATTGTTCTTCTGTATGAAAGATCTGGCAGCCAACATTGTGCCTTGACCCCTCTCATGACATAGTATCTGTAGAGAAGAAATTACTAGGTTTATAGTTTGGTTTAACACAAAGGTTAAAGTTCTACCCTTCCCTGATATATATAGACACAGAGATTGTTTAAAAGACAAGTAAGTTGTTTATCTTCCTTTCTCTTTTTTCTCTTTTTCTGCTTTTGACAGGTTAGCTTATCCCTCCTTAGTTATATCTATGGGAAATTTCCCAACAAACCTACCAATTTTTCTGAGAAGACTGTGTTCTCTGTGCTAAAAAAAAAAAGATACATTAAACTGTACTTCTACAATTTCAAATTACACAAGAATATTGTGAAGGACATATCCATCTGCCAGATCAGCCTAACATTTTATAGGCTACTGTGTAAATATACACAGAGTGGTTCTTGATGTGGTTTCCCACAGGAGTTGCTCTAGGCTTTCATCTGGTGCAATTTTGTCTGTGTGCCATAATAACAGGTTCTGCAAAGCTCCCCTTGTTCATTTTTAGCTCTACCAAACCAAAAGAAAAAAAAAAGAAAACAGAAGAGAGCAGCCAGTAGCTAAAACCAAATTCAGAAAAAAAAAAAAGACATCTGCTGGTAAATTCTATCTCCACATACTTGGGGACTGGTCACTATAACTCTGCTGAAAAAATGTATAATAGAGATAAATATTTAGAATGTAAGTAGATGGAGATGCTTTCAGGCACATGGGACAAGGTGAATGTGAGTGGCAGCATGAAATGAAATAATTTGATGGTACAGGTCATTTTAACCAGATCAAAGGGTCTAAGTACAAAGGCTCAGGATCACATGGAGCTATTCCCGCAGCAGGTAACCAGCTGTTCATGTGCAGCTTTAAAATCATGGTTTGGATGAAGTTAAGTAACAACTTTACCAAGCTAAGGGGCTAAAATCAGTGTGGGTAGAGACAAAGTCTAATGAGTTTGCTGTGAAGGTACTATCCCTATATCAAAGAATTTTAATAGAGCAGTCAAGATGCTCTGTAGGATAAAGAAAAACTTCTTAAGCAAAATCAAAATTATTCAGTTGGAAGGGACTTCATTTCTTTTTCTGTCTGAGCTGTATTTTTGGCTAATTGGAGGAGATTGAAATCATAAATAGTAACACAAACAAGAAATTACATTTATTTCCTGTCATGACCCTTCCTCTGATCATTGTAGATTACCTTTCTATGACAAAATTCTACATGACAGCCTTCCATCCCACACTGCCCTTACATCAGGCTACTCAAACAGGACCTGGCTTTCATAAGCACATGCTGACTGGGCCTGATCACCTGGTTGTCCTTTGCATGCTATGGTGCTCTGCTCCATAACCTTCCCAGGTCAGACTGGCAGGCCTATAGTTTACCAGATCCTCCTTCCAGCTGTTTTTTTAAGTGGATGTCACATTTTCTAACCTCTTCACAGAATCATAAAGGTTGGAAGAGACCTCTAAAGTCATCAAGTCAAACTATACCTGTCACCACGATGCCACGAAACCATGTCCCTAAGCAGAGCATCTAAATGTCTCTTAAACCCCTCCAGGGATGGTGACTCCACCACCTCCCTGGACAGCCTATTCCAAGACTTAACAACCCTTTCAGTAAAGAAATTTCTCCTTATATTCAATCTAAACCTCCCCTGCTGCAACTGGTTGTCTCACTGCTAACCCTGGAGAATATGATTTCCAGACTAATAGAAGATTGAAATGGGAAGTTTTGTATAAGGAAAAATTTATATATGAATACAGTGATGTTTCTGGAAGAGGTACACCTTGCTTTTCAAATTCAAAGCTTTCTTTGTTTTCTACCTTATTTAACTTCTTCCTTTCTGCTTCTTATTCAAATATCCTCTTTTTTTTTTTTCAAATTACTGTTTTTCATTCTCTCCTAACATCTTGAAAGATGATTCTGCAGCACAGTTCTCTAGAGAACAAAAGCATACTGTTAAAACATTCTTTTTACTGCATGGCTGTATTTTCTGTCATTGCAATCCAACTCTGAGTAATAATGTTTTTATGAAAAAATTATTCATCACAGTAACAAATCTCCTGAGATGTCTAATTACTATTAGACATTCTGTTGAACATTACTTGAGTCCTTTGCACGAATTAGCATGTAAGTGACTGCATATTAACCCATGGATTTTAAAGGCCATATGCAGACATAGCCTTTTTAAAGATTTAGAAGTGCCAAACAAACTGCAGCCACATCTGTCAGGACCAAATGAAACACAGTGTAATGCGTGAGTTAATGTTGTCACAAACCAGGTCACTCTGTCCTTTGGACACTGACCAGATTGTGGTGTTTGCTCCCAGTCCACTTGACCTGGTATGTGTTAAACTTCTGGAGTCTGAAGAGAATCTAGGTGCTTTGTTTGTGTTTGTATTGTGAGGTGCAAACTTTAATGCTCCTTTCTGAAACCAAGCATAGAGTTCAGCAAACTGACTCCTGTGCCTGTTGCTGGCTTTTCAGGCTCTTTGTTGTTTAAACAAACTTTCAAGAATTTGATTTGCATGGACATTTTGGGCTATGTTTTAGTTCTTCGGACATACCTAGGTGTGAAGGCAAAGACTTAGTGAACATCAAAAGAAATAAAATATGGTCTGTCGTTACTTACAAGGTAGCAGTGTTACAATACTTGTAACCCTTTCATATGGAATGCTTTTTTCCATAATTGAAAGTGGTTGTGGACAACAATCTGTTTATGAATTATCTTGGAACTTGCTAGTTCCATTTACAAAACAAGCAGAGCTTGAATTTGTGTGTATTTGCCCAAACTGCTAAAGACAATGAAAAAAAACATTTTCTGAAAATTTCTTTAGAAGAAATAATTCCTGGGGTAAACATAAATTAGATTCTCAAGAAGTGCCATGGTTGTAATGGCAAGCAGCTAGTCAGGCTGCCACAGTTGTTTCCAGTATATGGTTCTCTATTTAACAGTCCACAAATAATTTCAAGATTAAATAGATATTTTTCTCCTAAACAATGTTGCTCTTAGGTGGTAGATTTGCCTGTTGAGAGTAGTAAGTTATTGAAGAGCAATCTAATGGCTCACTTGCCATTTGCAGCAAACCAAATGACTGAAGAAAAAATAGTATTATAAATATTTCTCTAAAGGGCTTTCCTCATTAAAGAAAAATAGTTTGTATTCTAATGACAGAAACTATTATTAAGCTCAATGATGTATGTAGTGACTAGCAAACAGAATGGGGTAGAATACTTGTAGCTGGTGAGAAAGCAATTCAAGAGCACAGTGACATTAGAAATCACTTTGCAAATCTTTATGTGCAATATATTTACTTCAGTTGAAACCCATCTACTCTTGGAAGGAACTTGCTTTTCAACATCTGTGATTTGGCAAAAAGAGTCCAAGGGACATTAGGTCCTGGGAGTGTTGACAAGTGTGGAAGTCTTCTGTATGTTCTCATTGCTAAGAAAACAAACTCTTGGTTCATATTCACTTTCTTTCTCAGCTTGTCTCTCCTACTAGGATCATAGCCAAGAAGAGCTGGTCCTTCTTTGGCTTTAGGGTAGGAACTGTTGCATGTCTCATCTTTATCTTTTGCTCACCTGACAGAAGCTGTAACTGCCTTCCCCCAGCTTTCTTCTCTAAGCATCTTTCTTCTTGCCTGATAACCTTCCTCTCTTCCATTCCTAATCCCAGAGATTCCAGCAGGTTTAGCTTATTTACAGGTTTGCCACACAATATCACATCCAGAGATGTGGAAAAAGAAAAAAACGAAACATAATTTCCTTCAAATTTTGAACAGACTTCAGGACTTTAATAGGAATAGAGAAAACATCTTTAAAGTTATTCTGTCTTTAGCTTGGCTTCACTAGAGAAGCCACTAGAGATTCTTAGCCTTGCTTCTAATGTTTAAATAAACAATACACCTGGTCTTCCTTGTATCTGCCAAAGGCAGGGTGAAATTATGTAGTACCTACATTTAAAATAAACAAGAAGTTATATGGAAAACAGACATCTGTCATATAGATAAATATTTCTGAGGTTTTGAACACTGGAATTAGGACTAGATTTTTTAAGGGTATCAATTACCTACAGAGAGAAGAATGCAGCAAAGTATTCCAGTGTTTAGGTGTATGTCCAGTTCCCAGTTAAATGAAGTAGCACTCCGGAAAATGTCAGCAGTGACCTAGGGCTACATACAGTTACGGTGTACCTATAGAATACAGGAATAGTCAGTTATCTTCAGAAATCTAATACTTAGCTCTCATGTAAAATTAACTCTTTATGTTGTTTATGACAAAGAACAAAGTAAAACAAATAAACCCCAAATCAGAAAATTACCGAACTGAAAGCCTGAATTATTTCTTACTCATTGAATGACCTCTAGTGGTGATCACAGCTTTTAACAGCAGCTGAACTGCCAGGACTTGGAACATTCTAGAGGAGATCTGCATTTTTGGGGGAAAATAAGGAATATCAGGATGAACTTTTTCAAATCTGTGCTCTATGCACTTTTGCTCTAGCCCTGGCATTATTGAAATCACATTTTATTTTCTTTACAAAGTAAGCATCCTGTGAACTCTGCAGAAGTTTTAAGCCAGAGCTCTAGCATCTGCACTGCCCCATGGTGCCTCTCTTTGCTAGCCAGTACCTCCCTCAGTCTACCTCTGCTAAAATTTGTCAGAGACAGCCTTCCATTGACCAACACAACATTGGTGTGTATCCTGTTATCTTGCAGGACATCTGTTCAGCTTACCATAGCATCATGGTGTTACTTAGAACTGGACACCTACCATCACCTCTCACTTCTGGCCGAAACAGACCACATCACTCTGAACGCTGAAAGCACATGGATGAGTTTGTCTGTCTAAAGAGCAAACTCAGCAGATGTAATACTTGCAACATAGTTGGGAAGAGATCTGTAATCCTCAGTATTGTGGGACATGAAAAGGAGTCCGAGTTGGACATTCAGCAATATGTCAGAAAACAAATGGTGTTCTCATCACCCAGGTGTTTTATTATCATTTCTTCTGATCTTTCTGTGGCTTCTTTAAACAGGCCATATTGCTCTGCTGGATATAGGTATCAGTCCAAATATTTAAAAGAAAATATTAAAAGCTTTTGATGAAGATAGAGAATGAATTCCCAGAAATGTCTTCTCTATTCCCACTTTTTTTATATGTGGGACTTGTTGCATTTGTGTATTTTGTATGTAGATGAACATATCTTGTCTGCAACCCAAATCCCATATCTTGGCTGCATACAGGTGAAGTATCCACATGTTAATTTTGTTGATCTCAGATTGTTTATTGATTTGGAATCCACTGAGGGCTCCCCTAGATGTTTTCCTTTGAAGTTCTGAAAACACCTGGCTTGGATATTGAAATCAATCCATCATGAAAGATGTCAGGAAAGTGGAATTGAAAATTACCCTTTAATAGCTACGCAGAACATACACATAATCTTACAAAGAATTCATAGGCTGTTAATTTTCCCCCAATCTTTGTATGAATTAACATATATTTACTTCCTATGTTTAAAGAATGCTCTTATCTTCCTCTTTGATACTTTAAAGAGGTTAAGATTTTAGAGAGGCAAAATGCCTGAACTTCTATGTCAAACTTCTGTACACCAACAATATATTTACTATCTGGTAAAATATGGCCTATACTTGTGACATTAGCCTCTGTAAAATATGTAAATATTAGTTATTGCCTCATATTGGGTATCATCTACATGTGGCTTTACTCTGTAGTTAATATTTTACTAGACTGTGTATGCATACATACGTATAAATTGTTTTAGAAGGTTAGTGTAATGATAAGATGTTTTAGGGATTGCTCTTCAGAAATGGGGTTTTTTTGTTATTGTACTGGTTTTGGCTGGGACAGTTAATTTTCTGCATAGTAGCTACTATGTGGCTATGTTTTGGATTGGTGCTAGAAACAGTGTTGACAATACAGAGATGTTTTAGTTACTACTAGGCAGTGCTTACACTAAGGCCTTTTCTTCTCACCCAGTGAGCAGACTGGGTGTGCACGAGAAGCTGGGAAGGGACACACCAGGACAACTGACCCCAGCTGACCAGAGGGATGTTCCAAACCATATGATGTCATCGTCATATTCAATATATAAAACTAGGGGGAAGTAGAAGGAAGGGAGGGAATGTTTGGAGTGATGATGTTCATCTTCCCAAGTCACCATTGCACATAACAGAGCCCTGCTTTCCTGGGGATGGCTGAACAGCTGCCTGCTGATGGGCAGCAGTGAATTAATTTCTTGATTTGCTTTGCTTGCATGTGTGGCATTTGCTTTACTTATTAAACTATTTTTATTTTTTTTTGCTCACCTTTACCCTTCCAGGTGTCTCCCCATCCCACTGAGGGGAAGTGAGCAAGTGGCTGAGTGGTGTTTAGTCACTGGCTGGGGTTAAACCATGACAATTATCTCTAAGATTATGTCATTTGTCTAACCAGTGTCTGTATTTGAAATCAGACTTCAGATTTCACTAGTATATGTTCCATTCATCAGTTTTTTTGCAATATTTTGTGGAAGGAATTGTGCAGCTCCCTGGCTTTGTCTGTTTGGGTAGTATCGTGCATACATCTTGCTCAATACAACTGCTTTTTCTTCTCTTGTGATTTTCCAACCTGTAAATACCGTTGCCTAAAACTTCACCTGTGCTTAGAGCCTTGTTTTCTCAACCTTCAAATCAGAATCCAACACAGTTTCTTTAGAAACTAAGTGACAAAAAAGTCCCATAATGGGATGGAACTACTTGCTGACCACAGTAAAACTCCTGTGCAGACCATTTAAAAAAATCCAAGGTGTCTTGCACCTAGTCAATGTATGAGCATTACAGGGGAGCCACTGTGGCTTTAAGAAGTCACTTGTGTAGTTAACTGTGCTGGTTGGTTTTTGATTTAATTTACAACCCTTGCAAAATACCATCTTCCCACTATAGTCTCTTAGACTGCAGAACGAACAGTACTAATCTTTGTCAATACAGTTGATGTAACAGTAGAATTTTAAGAAGAATATGACTGCAAATAATGTTTAGAATTACTCTTAAACCACATAAAACAATGTTGTGCAAAGTGCAGTTAACCAAGCGTACCCTAGGCATGACCAAACATTCAGCAGGGGGAAGCCCTCAACTCCCTGTTCCATGGCAGCATCCTGGTTCTCTTTCCATGCTTGGGAGAACACCGTGAGAGAGATTCTGCTAATTAAAATCCAGGTCCTGCCTCTGTCACTGTTTACCATGGTCAGAGTATCTATATTCAGCCAGGTGCAATGCAACATGCTATACAACCTTGTCATTCAAGTCAAGCCTCAATAAATAACTGCAATTGTTGTATACATGTAACATTGTATTTATTCTATCTGACCTTCAAATTGCCTGAGAGCATTTCTAATTATTTCTCCTGATTTCAGAGAGGCCATCTACCTTGTATAAGGATTTTGAGCTTGTAATCAGAATTTCACAATATGCTATAAAACCAACACCTTAGTATCTTTGGAAGGATGTCTTTCTGATACAGCAGAAGTAAACATTCATCCACAAAGAGGACCTTTTGATTTCCTTTTAAAATTGTCAGAGAACAATCAATCTATAGAGAGGTTGTAAATAGGCTAATATTTTTACAGTAAATGTAACTCATGTTAGTACAGCACCATTTCCATTGTAAGATTAGCACCTAAGAGCTAAAGCAGTATCTTTCTTGTACTAATATGAGTGGACTAATATTTATACAGGAAATGTAACTCCTGATAGTATGGCAATTCCTATCTAGAAATAAGAATCTGTGAACTGCTGGTTCTAAACTCACAATAAGAGATGGTTCCTAGAATGTAGCACAGGATTAGCTTTGTTTGTTGGGGAAGTCCCTGTAAGGCTAGAGATTAAATTGAAACAATCCTTGCCTTCCAAGTTACTCATGACTACATCACCATCAGCACCCACACTGCTGCTTCTCAGAGTTTCATCACCTCTAAGCTAAAGGTTTGCAGAAGAGCCTTGTCTTTCTTCAAAGGCAGGGAAAAGAGTGCTCTGCTTTGCTTATGTCTTTGGCTTGCCTCTGTCATGGAAAAGTGAGACAGCCACTTCACCCCACCCTTTGCAACTTTTCCTGAGGAGTGTGACAGCCTCTCCTCCACCTTTATATGGTAACTGGAGAAAGCAGGGCACCTCTGGCTTACTGGTACCAGCTGAGGCATCCCAGCAGAAGGAGCAGGCAAACAGCCTCTTATTGCTGCTCTCTTCATTTCCAGATGAGTAGGACTTACAGCAAGTTGAATATGGTTTGACAGTGTTGCCTTGGCAGCCAAGAGGGCCAACCACGTCCCGGGGTGCATCCAGCACTGCATTGCTAGCCAATTGAGGGAAGGGATTGTCCTGCTCTGCTCTGTGCTGGTGTGGCCTCCCTTCAAGCATTGGGTGCAGTTTTGGGCACCAGAATATTAAAAGGATTTAAAGCTATTGTAGAGCATCCAAAGGAGGCTACAAAGATGGTGAAGGATCTAGAGGGGAAGCCATATAAGCAAGGGGTGAGGTCACTTGGTTTGTTCAGCGTAGGGAAGAGGAGACTGAGGGGAGAACTAATTGTGGTCTACAGCGTCCTCGCAAGGAGAAGCAGAGGGGCAGAAGCTGATCTTCTCTCTGGTGACCAGCATGAAGCTGTGCTGGTAAGGTTTAGGTTGGCTATTAATCAGCAAAAGGTTCTTCACCCAGAGGGTGGTGGAGTACTGGAACAGGCTCCCCAGGGATGCAGTCATGTCACCAAGCCTGACAGAATTCCACAAGCATTTAAACAAGGTCCTCAGGAACACAGTGTGATTTTTGGGGTTGCCCTGTGCATAGATAGGAGTTAGACTCGATGATCCTTGTGGGTCTCTTCCAACTCAGGAGGTCCTATGATTCTATCACTGTGAGACCCAAAGCATCCCATGCAAGAGCTAATACCGCCCTAGTGCAACGTTACCGCGCAAAAAGGGAGGGCACGAAGCTAGCTGCTTTGGCAGGGCGCGGGGGGGCAGGCAGCCTGCAGACGGGGGCGGTCGGTCTGGCGCTCATTCGGGAAGCCTCCAGGCGGGGGGCGGGCGGTCTGGCGGTCGGTCAGGCCCCGCCACCCGCCAGGGGCAGCAGCGGGCTGGGTGCTGCCATACCAGCGGAAACGGCTCCCCTTTCCACGGCCACCTCCCACCGTACCCCGCGTCACGGCGCGGCGCAGGCGCCTGGCAGGATTCCTATTCCCCCCCTCTTCATCTCCTCCTCCTTCCCTCCCGCTGGGCTACGGCTCCTCCCTGCACCACCTTTGGGCAAGCCGCGGGGCGGGGACGCGCAGGCGGCAGAGCTCCCCCGCGGCGGTGGTGGTGGTGGCAGCGGTTTCATCCGCGTCCAGCATCAGTAGGGAAGGCAGGCGAGTTGTCCACCTCCCTTCCTTCCTCCTCTCGCTGCCCTCCGCGGCTATGGAGCTGCCCGAGAGCCAGTGCAAGAAAGTCAAGCTGAGCAACGCCGTGCCGAGCTGGGTGAGCGGGTGGGGAGCGGTTGCGGCTGTGGGCAGGTGGGCGTGAGGAGGAGAGAGGAGGAGAAGGGAGGAAGAAGAGGCCGAGCGCTGTGGTGATGTGGCAGTGGGTGGCAGTGGAACCAGGACAGGGGATCCCTGCTACCCACCCGGGGGCGGGGAGGGATGCGGAGTAGGGGGTAGCTGCCCTACCCCCCGTACTGGTGTCCTGGTTTTCCGTCGCTGCCCTCGGGAAAGTGGGGGCTGCTGTGGCGAAGGGCAGGAAGCCCTTCCGAAGAGGAAGGGGGATCTGGGGGTTTCATCCCCGTCTTTTCCATCGTGAGCCCTCAGCTTCCAGCCTTTTGGAAGAAGGAAGGCTTAAGAATGCGATGTACAATGTGGCCATTCATAAACCTGGGTTGACTAAAGACTGAGGTTCTTTATATGGTGGGTGTTATGTGGAAAACTGTCGAGACAGGGCTTAAAAAAACCCCAACAACCTAGCCAAAGCCTTCATTCTTTTTCTTAAAGATGGGGGCAGATCGGTTTACAGCAGAGCCCAAAATGCAGCTATTTAGAAGATAGACTGCAGGCCTTTGAGAACATTTGATACTGATGATGATGCAAGACAAGTAAAAAACCCAAAAGTATGATTTCCTCTCAAACACTGCTGAGCTGAGAGAGGCAAACGAGAGATAAGATCCAGAAGCTATTTGTTATGAAGCTAACAGTGTAAAACAGTCTTAGATGTCTTGCTGTGAGTAGTACAGCCTACAACTTTCTTATAAAAATGATGAATCTATTAAAGAGCAGGAAAACATCTCACAGTTATCTGGAAAACAGGGAAGCTGATGTTGTACTAAAAAGCATTCTTGTGCCTGTCCAAGCCTCTTCCACTGTGTGCAAGTTCAAACTTGTTTATGTAAGAGGATAATTGGTAAGTTACATTCCTTCAATTTCTGTGAGAAAAAGGCAAAATCAGATGTTAGGAAGATGGTGAAATAGGTCATGTCTGGGGTGGGTAACAAAGTGTATTCAGAAGTTACTCTGTATCATTTAATTTGTCAGAAGCCAAGCCAAGATGGATTTGTCCAAACCAGTAAAATCCTATGTTAAAAAAAAGATAACAGACATTAACTGCTGAGTTCAGTTGAAGCAACCTCCTCTATGTTACATGGCAAGAAGAGGAAGTCTTCTGCTTCTCCCTTTTACTTCAGAAGCTCTCAGCTGAAATGCACTTAATAACCCAATAAGCTTCACCAGGAAAGAAACTGCTGCTGATTCACACGCTCCACAGGCAAATGTTCTGGCACTTCTGAGTCTGCATCTGTTCAACTGAGAGCAAAGTCAAAGCAACCTATTATACCCTGATGGAATTGGCAGCCCCTAGGAGAGCAGGCAGAGCCTTGTCTTCCAGGCTTTCTCTGGGAATCCAGCACTATTCAAAATGCACCTCTGTCTGTGGAAATCCCCTTGCCAAGGCCACCCCTGAGCATAGCAAGCTCCAAGTTACAGAGCAGTACACACATAGCCACAAATAGTGCCATGACACTAGCTTGGTAGGAAGACTTGTGGAGCATTTTAGTGTAGTTTGAATTCCTAACACGACTGAGGTGTTGCATCATTTTGCAGGTAGCTCCTAGTGATAACTTGCTCCAGTTCTTGTTTCTAAGCGTGTGTTCAGCAGAGGCATTTCTGGCTTCATTTTTGTCCATTTCCTGGTGCCAGACAGTGACTCTACTCCAGCACTGGTGAATAACCCGTCTCTGCTTTTGGTCATGCTGTTACTGCAGCAGGTGACAAGTGAAGATATGCTCCTTGTAGTACAGTTATCACTGAGTTGCTTGTGTCCATTGTACTCTAGAAGACTTTGGGTGCTTTCTGCTGCTGTGATTTTTGAAGCTGTTCCCACACTAGAACATCTGGCAAAAATGTGCTAGTCTGTGTTCGGGGCAGGATCTGCTTTTGGCAGATTGGGTGGTGCTACATGCAAACCTGTTTAAATGTCCTACTATATCAGTATCAGTGTGGCAAACTGCATTCTGAAGGGCAGTTGTGAGGATAAAAGAATATTTAAGTTCAAGAAAATGTAATCCTGTAGGCTATGGCAAAGTATGGATTCCATATGGAATATGGTGAACTATTAGGTGAAGTGTCAGTGTTCTAGCATCTGTGGTAGTTGAGCTTTTTCTGCTAGAACTAGGGTTATTCTCCTTGCTTATGTTTGTATACAGACAGGCAGGCAATGCTCAGTTTGCTTGAGTTGCTGTTTGGCTTTGAGGAGAGCAGTTTGGAGAGATAAAGAAACCTAGCACTTGGTTGTGTTATCAGTGCTGAAGAATAAATGACATAAAACTGTGTTGTTATTGGAATGTCCCTGGCTTATACGAGGCACTTAGTGAGCAAGTTAGCAAATGGCCTAGAAAATAGCTGAGATGATTGGGAAATGGGAAAGGCATTGAAGACTGCAGACTGCATTTCAGAAGTGATGCTGGATGGGCTGCTGTTGTTAGTTTATGGGAGTTGAGAGCTTGGGAAATCAGCACTGTCATCTTAGAGCAGAAGAATATGGAATTAGTCACAGCTTTTTGAGTATATATGGTTTGTATAGAAACTATGCCTGTTCTTTACACAGTTCTTTCCTGATGCTTGCAACCTCAAAGCTGTCTCAAGTTGATACTTTAGCTTGGAGAATCTCTGCTTGCCTTTGAAAGCTTTACTTCCTGCTCCAGAGGTCTTGTTTTGTAAAAAGTTAAAATTTGATGTAAAGTCACTGTAGAAGCACAATGATTCATTGTTAGTCTGTCTGTTAACTATGAAACAATTAAGCAGTAATCTTTTTGTTCTGTTATCTTTTGGTCTTGGTGTTTATTCTTCATGTAGGCAGCTGGTCTGAGTTCTTGCATCCAAAGTGTTTGGCACTGGAAGTTGGCTTTGGCAAGAGACAGTTGTAATTGCAACTGGGCATAAGATAAAAAAAAAATAGGTCATGTCTATCTTAGCAAATCTTTGCATCGAGACATTGGCAGAGTTAATATTTCCTTTTGGTCCCATTGTTCTTTGATGCATGCATTAATTTCCCTAGTCAGCTACTTAGAATCATAGAACTGTCAGAGTTGGAAGGGACCTTAAAGCTCATCTATTTCCCAACCCCCCTGCCATGGGCAGGGACCCCTGGCACTAGAGCAGCTTTCCCCCAGCCCCAGCCAGCCTGCCCTGCAACACTGCCAGGGATGGGGCTGCCACCACCTCTCTGGGCAACCTGGGCCAGTGGCTTACCACCCTCATGGGGAACAACTTCTTCCTAACACCCAACCTAAATCTCTGCTCCTGAATCTTGTATCCATTCCCCCTAGTCCTATCCCTGCCTGACATCCTAACAAGTCCTTCCCCAGCCCTCTTGTAGTCCCTGCAGATACTGGAAGGCCCCAAGAAGGTCTCCTCAGAGCCCTCTCTTCTCCCGACTGAATAATCCCAACTCTCTCAGCCTGTCCTCATAGGAGACATACTTGCAAAGGTTACCTTTATGCCAAAAAAAGCAAGCTGAGAAGTCATCCTTCCTTGCTGTCTTATCATTCCAGCTCTTCAGTATACATCTGTGAAAGGCTTACTACTTTAATACTCCTTTTTTCTATCTGAAGTACAAAGATATTAGCCTATTATGGCATTTCAGATTTCCTGTGAGAAACAAACTAGCACAGTGGGGGAGAAGAAAGGAAGGATATGTCAGCCTTCTCGGGTGACATTGCTGGTACAGTGAAACATAATGGAAGCATTATTTCTAGTTAACATGGTAAGTAGGAGGGAAGAGATTAAAATGCAGTGTTTATGTCAGTAGTACAGAAGCACCTCGTGTGTAACATGTGGTGGAAAAATATTTTTGTGGGCAAGTCAGAGAGGAAATTGTGGGGGGGAAAAAAAAAAGGCTGCTAAAGTGCCCTTTGAGATGAATGGTCTTTAGTTCATTAGCCCCTTTACAAAAATCTAGTGTGTCCTTTTGGTAGTGACTATTATAGTGAATGTAATTAAATGTAATTGGACTGAGATGTGGTACTTAAAGACATAGTTTAGTGGCATGGTGGTGAAAGGTAGATGGTTGGGCTTGATGATCTTAGAGGTCTCTTCCAACCTTAGTGATTTTGTTATTTAAAATAGCTTTTTTAAAGAGTACTTACCCATCACGTTGTGTTTTTCTGTGTTTCTTATGTTTCATTTCTTTAACACTGATAGTATGGATCTCCAAAGTGAGTGATGCTTTGATAGATTGTGAAAGGAAATGACTGCTCTTTATTTTTGCTATAATTTTAGATGGCCAAAGTAGTTTAATTTCTACAACTAATACACATCAGATTTTATGTACAGGAGTTTGAGGACTGGAGTTTGAAGTAATTTAAGAACACATCCAGTGTGAGCCACCAATTTCTGCTCCTGAGTATTTTTCTGTGCTGTATCAGTATTTGTAGTAATGTGTGTGTGTGTATGTATATAGGACAAGAGGAAGTGGCCTCAAGTTGCATCAGGGGAGGTTTAGATTGGTTGTTAAGAAAAATTTCCTCACAGAAAGATTTGTTAGGCATTGGCCCAGGCTACCCAGGGAGGTGGTGGAATCACCATCCCTGGAGGTGTTAAAAAACCATATAGATGTGGTACTTAGGGATGTAGTGTAGTGTCATGGTAATGATAGGTTGATGGTTGAGTTTGGTGATCTGAGAGATATTTTCCAGCCATAATGATTCTGTGATATCAGGGATGGTAATTAAAACCTTAATTTGTTGAGGATCCAGTGTTTGGCTTTTGTTGCTCAGTGGTGGTAGTGAATCTAGGAACAAAGTGAACACAACTGGGAAACATTACTAGTTTTTTTTGCAGCAAGAGAGAATGACTTGCTACATTATTTACTCTTTAGAGCGGCTCTATAAAAACCTGTTTTCTAACTGGAAAGCTAGGCTAGATTAGGAAGATAAGGAGAAATTTGCCCAGGAGTAGTACTGAGCTGTCTTGTTTGTGTGCAAGTGCACGTTAGGAGAAGCTGAGGCTGCTGTGGACAAGTGTGTTTTTGAATGCATGTAAGCTCTTTGGGCATTTTAACCTTTAGTCTTAGATGCCTGCTTCTGAACTCCAGATGGAAGATGGATGGTTATCCCACCACTGAGCTTGCTGGCTGCTCTGTTGCCTATGGACCTTGTACTTTAGGAAGCTACTGGCGTTCTCATTACTGTGATTTGTCATATCTGCTAAGCAGGAACTCAGCCTCTGGATCTTCTTCAGTTCTCATTGCTAGCCCCTGAAATTGGATGTTGCCAAGTGAATTTTGATTCTCTATCCCATTCATCATGTTTTCCAAAGTCATCTCTCGCTGGAAAGGAAAGACTTGGAGAGGAGAGACAGAGAGGATTCCACACTTGATACCTTTTTGGTGTGTTTTTTTGTTTGTGTGGGTTTTGGTTTTCTGTTTTTATTCTCCTGTTTTAAATTTGTATCTCTTTCATCATTTTCAGAATCCCTCTTGCCTGCTTCCTCAGGGGTTCATCTGTTTTGTAAGCCTCATGCAATCAGCTTTCATTGGGACTGGTTCTGAAAAACAAAGAAAACTCCTGTAATTTACTGACTAGGGACTGGAATAACTCTCCTCACATGAGACATTTGACCTCCAGGGTATTTGAGTCTGATAATAGACTCATTGCCAGGAGTCAAAAGCAAAGCATATCTGTTTTTATGTTTTAATGTAGAAGAACTTACTGAGACATTGCCATGGCAGCAGTGCTTTGAGAGCATCTGTTTATCCAGTGCCTGGTACAGTACAGTACAACTGGAATTAATGAGAAGGAAGGTTGCTGTTAATGTATGAGTTTGAATTGCTGTGTGTGTTCATTATGCACAGTATATCTTTCGTTTAGTTGAAGGCTAAGTACTCAAATTCTTTTTGCTGTTTTGCATCCCACATTTTATGCATTTTCTCACTCAGATATCTAATTTTATGCAGTGCATAATTGTTTCTACAATAGGAAGATCCTGACTTCTGGTTTTAGTTAGCTGCATTGCACTGCCTCCATCAGGAAACCAGTTTTGTTTTAGAAGAGAAATTATTTGAAGATAACACAATCAGCAAATACAGCTATATTTGGTATGATTATAACCTGTTTGCAGCTGGTGTGTGCTTGCAGCCCAGAAAGCCAACCCTATCCTAGGCTGCATCAAGAGAAGTGTGGCCAGCAGGTCAAGGGAGGTGGTTCTCCCCCTCTACTCCTTTCTCGTGAGACCCCACCTGGAGTACTGCATACAGTTCTGGAGCCCCCAGTACAAGAAAGATATGGACATGCTGGAAGGTGTCCAGAGAAGAGCTGGAGCACCTCTGCTATGAGGACAGGCTGAGAGAATTTGGATTATTCAGTCGGGAGAAGAGAAGGCTCTGAGGAGACCTTCTTGTGGCCTTCCAGTATTTGCAGGGACTACCAGAGGGCGAGGGAAGGACTTTTTAGGATGTCAGGCAGTGATAGGACTAGGGGAAATGGACACAAGGTTGAGGAGCGGAGATTTATGTTGGCTGTTAGCAAGAAGTTCTTCCCCATGAGAGTGGTGAGAGACTGGCCCAGGTTGCCCAGAGAGGTGGTGGCAGCCCCATCCCTGGCAGTGTTGCAGGGCAGGCTGGCTGGGGCTGGGAGCAAGCTGCTCTAGTGCCAGGTGTCCCTGCCCATGGCAGAGGGGTTGGCACAAGATGAGCTTTAAGGTCCCTTCCAACCCTGACAATGCTATGATTCTATGGTGGTTTCTTATGGGCTGGTATTCAGTCTTCAGCTAACTTTAGATGCTGGACTGTCACCACCACATTACAGAGTTATTGTATTTAAAAACTTGAACTTCTGTTCCTACCTTGAGTTTCTGCCTTTAATAACTGTAAGTCCAGTTTGTGGGATCATAGTCACAAATTCATGATTTCAATTAAGTTATAGATAAATTTTGAAGTGTTTTTCTACAGAATAATGATCTAGCAGCAGTTCTTTAAGCCACAAGTAGATACCATTTTTCTGTTAACCCTACTTTGTGATGTCTCATTCTAAAACTACAGACAGCTTTCTCTGCTAGCACTGCCTAGATGAGTATCTTCCCTTCTTATTTTATCAAGTGTCCTAAGTTATGTCTTTCCCAGCTAGCACTGATACAGTGATGAAAGAGAAGACAGTGCAAATATCTTGCAATATGTTTGTAAGCCACAGAAGTTAAAGCAGCATTACATATACCACTAATCCCTCCCACCCCTCTTTTTTAAGCCTTCTCTTCTGTTTAATTGTTCATGCCCTGTCTGGTTATCCAAGGTCTTGATCTTTGATGAACAAAGTTCATGTAACCAAGATACAATTAAAGCTTAAGGGAATAATGAGGTTGATCTTCCTGTGGGTTCCCTCACCTCAGATTGTGAAATGTGTTTGACAGCAGTGTCATCTTACTTAACGTATTTGCACAGCAGCTTATTAAATAGTTTTAGGAAGGTCTGTAACCAGCTTTGTTTTAGTTAAAAATATATTACAGAAATCTCTTCTTTTAAAGTAAATTCTTTAATGAGTCACTTAGAAATAATACTTTCTTTAAACACTAAGAATATATGATAACTGTCTCATTTCTGGAGACCGCAGCTATCCATAGGTAAAGGCAGAGTGGTTTGGAGGTCTGTCTGAACTGAAAGTTGGACCAGACATGCATAGTTTGCAATGAAGAAGCCTCCTAAGAGTTAAAAATAAGCCAATGTTTGACTTTTTTTTTTTTAACAACAGAAACTTTTAACTCGGAGAGAATCCATTTGATCTTCTTAGATTTAAATGACCTGAAGACAAGCCTAGCAGCTCTAGCTGTTCATTTCTATAGTTGATTTTCCTTAAGTTGTACTTGAAAGTAGTAGTTGGTTAGCCTGGCAATCCCAGGTTTCACAGGAGAACAAGGGATGTGGTTTGCTATGGGTGGCATTCTCATTTCCTTTGTGTTCCTTGATCTATGCTGCACCTGATCGACTGGGTTTTGGGATTACTTACATTGGTCTGTCTTCAAGTCTGCCTTTGTGCCTATGACTAAATTTTAGTCTGCTTTGCCAGCTCACCCTTTGGGAAATTAAAGATCTAATCAACTTTCTCTTTTACAGGGAATGCAGAGGGCAACCAATGTTACCTACCAAGCTCATCATGTCAGCAGGAATAAGAGAGGCCAAGTGGTAGGAACCAGAAGTGGCTTTCGTGGATGCACAGTCTGGTTAACAGGTAGAGTCATGGCTTTGTGAGGATCCTTTTGGTTTAGTTACTCTTCTGAAAAGCTGCTTAGCTGAAGCTCCTGTTTTTTTCCATGCAAAGTTGAATATATGTGGAATCTAAGACAATGATGCAATTTTATTGCTATATTTATGTAGACTATCAAGAAATTGTTCTGGAATAGATAGCAACTTGAGAATGTATTTTTTTTTTCAGTGCTCTAGGCACTGTCTGCTTAGTTGCAGTTGAGTTTTGAAGTATATGGAGGAGTGTAGAGCAAGTTCTGGCTCTTCTTTCTGTCCGTTTTACTTATTAACAAATGAAAACTAACTTTCAGAGTTTTTAGAGTCTGTGTTTCTGAATCTTTACTGTAAAGATCTCTTCTCCTTGGGTTGAAATAGCACTTCAGCATAAACCTATGCCTTTGGACAGCAACTGCATATTGAGGCAATGTTATTTTTGAAGTCAGCACTGTGTCTTTTTCACTGACTTGTTTTGATTGTAAAAAAGGAGGAGTAAGAAAACTCTGGAAGACAGCTTTATTTCATAACTGTGAGGGGATTTTTTTTTTTTTATGTCTTTCAAAGTTCCTGGAAGCTTTAACTTATTTCATTTGGAGACTCCTTCACTTAAAACTGGAAGTAAAAAGTAAAGATAGCAAAATGTGTTATTTAATTGGTTTGCAAACCATTTAGAGCACTGTTATATTGTGATACAAAAGAGCTTCAGAGTGTTAGAGAAACTACTGCAAAGTCAAATTTGTTTCTGCTGGTATTAGTGGATATGTGTGAAAGGTGAAGCAGGAGTTGATAACAACTTGCTGAAAGCCATTCCAAACAGATTTGATATAGGAGCTTGCTGTCATTTCTTTGGAAGAAGAATGGAGCCCTTTCTTTCCCCATTTCTGCCACAGAACTCCAGCCTGTCTCTCAGTGCTCAAACAATTTTCTAGGCTGCCTTTCTGTTTCTCCTGGTAATTCATTAATATCCTTTTGAAAAAGGTCATGATAAAAACATTTTCTCAGTTATCTACATGACTGGAAAATGTTGCCATCAGTCTTCTTAAACAAATGTAATCTTAATGGCCTTTTTTTGTAGGAGGAAGAAGGGTAGTGGTAGAACACAGAACATTAGGAAGGCTGTAAGGCATTAAGAAGAGTGTGACAGGGAAACTAGGTTATTGATGTTTTAGCACTCATGGTAGGGACTGAAGTGTACTGTAGGTATTGAGGTAAGCAACACTACCCATTCTAGAACCGTCCAAGTCTTCCAAACTCTGCTAGGTTTTAGAATAAAAGCTGAAACACTACTATAACTCCCTTCAAGATTCTCTCACCTCATCAGCACTCATGGGGTGGAACTGTATGTAAAGTTATGCCAGAGAACACGTGCATTTTTAAGCTAAAATTCTAATGACTGTCTTGTGCTGTCAAGCCAGAGGGTCCTAATAAAAAAAAAAGCTCTGGGGAATGTATAAGAAATATGGAGAAGCATTACTTTTGTGTGTAAAACAATATGCAATATTGAGAGGGTAAGTTATTTTAAAGACTCATTAGCTCAAAAGCTGTTCTTAAAATTCATTATTATATAACCTTAACTTTTGCATTTCATTATATGTTGGAGAGCAAATGATGTGTGAAAAGCTAGAGCATTTGAGTGAATACCAATGTAGATGTGGGAACAAAAATTGCAAGTTAAAGCCTGCATCAAGGAGAAGTAAATGATAAAGTTGCTGAAATCTTATTTTGGACTGCCATGCTCATTTTCTACTATAGGAGTGTATTCAAGTACTACTTGTGAGTGAATTTTGTTGTGTCTGCAGTGTCTAATTCAGTGCTGTTATTCTGCAAGGAGTAAGAACAGAGTGTGATTTGGTCTGATGCCATTTCTTTTGCTGACTGAAATTCACTTCTGATACAAATTTAACAACTCTGTGTTGGGTTTCAGAGTTTGGTTTGCTCACGTAGCAGCACTGGGGAATGTGTACCACCTCTCTAAGTGACAGCAGCTCTCCAGGCCAAACTCTTCATATGCTTGCAATTGCACCCTTAACTTTTGTCTTACTCTCTGTGTATCTATTGTGTGTGTAAAAGGCACTTGGCATATATTGCAGGTAAGAATCACCAAAAGGCAGTGCTGCTGGTGGCAGTAACTTTGGGTTTTTCATACTAGCAGTGGTACCTGTAGTACAGTTTGCCCTTACTTATAGATGTAAGTACTATAACTGTACTACAGGTACCACTGCTAGTATGAAAAAAAAAAAAAACGGCGATCCACTTTCTGAGCCCTTTCTAATAACTAATGGCGTGAAACAAGGCTGTGTTCTTGCACCAACTCTAGTCACACTCTTTTTCAGCATGATGCTTCAGAGGGCCAGGGCAGAATTTGATGACCAGGATGGTATCTACATTAGATACCATACTTATGGAAGCCTATTTAACCTAAGGCGTTTGAAGGCCCATACTAAGCCCATAAAGCATCNGCTGTCTCCGGACAATCCTAAACATCCATTGGACAGATGCTGGGACTAATCCGTGTGTCCTAGAACAAGCAGCAATTCCAAGCCTTGAGGCCATGCTGCTGAGAACGCAGCTGCGTTGGGCAGCTCACGGCTCCAGGATGAAGAACTCCTGCCTGCCTAAGCTCATGCTCTCTGGGCAACTTGCCCCTGGTTGTGGCAAGAGAGGAGCCCCGAAGAGGAGATGCAAGGACTCCCTGAAACAACAGCTCAGCCTTGGCCATATTGATCACCTTAACTGCTCTCCTCTGGCCTCCACTCAGGAGCTCTGTACACACACTATTTTTAATGCAGCTGATGGTTTTTGAGCAGGCACACAGGATCACTCTGGAGGAGAAAAGACAGCGTAGAAAGAATCGTGTCTCGCAGATTATATCTTCTGAGGAGTCCTTGTGCTGTGCCTTTTGCAACCACTGTTGTTTGTCCCGCATTGTTCTTTTCAGCCATCAGTGCTTGTGATACACGCTTGGGAAGAGCGTGGCTGAAGCCCTCCCCAGAGCTTCGTTCGTGAAGCCTAGCCATGACCCTGAGCCTGACCCACATCTATGCTTATATATGTTATTATTGAATATTCTAGGTCTTTCTGGTGCTGGGAAGACTACAGTGAGCATGGCACTGGAGGAGTATTTAGTGTGCCATGGCATTCCGTGCTACACCTTGGATGGTGACAACATTCGCCAAGGCCTCAATAAGAACCTGGGTTTCACACCAGAAGACAGAGAAGAAAACGTTCGTCGTATCGCTGAGGTTGCTAAACTGTTTGCAGATGCTGGTTTGGTCTGCATTACTAGTTTCATCTCTCCTTATACTCAGGTAATTGTGCAAAAGCTCTAGATGAATACAAAAAGTCACTCAGAATTTTAATTGCAGGAATGCCTTGCAAAACTTAGCTAGCATCAAAGTTTGCTTTGTTTCTTGATGACTTTTATGCTTTCTGGAGATAATGACTCAAATTTCAGAAACATGAATCACAGAACCACAAAGGTTGGAAGAGACCTCAAGTCCAGCCATACCTATCACTCCCATACCACTAAACCATGTCCCTAAGTAGAGCATCTAAATGTTTCTTAAACTCCTTCAGGGATGGTGACTCCACCACCTCCCTGGCCATCCTGGGCCAAGACTTAACAACTCTTTCAGTAAATCTTAAATGTGGGAAAATTTGCATTATCCCCAGAACTGGAACTGTCCTTCAGTTTGTTAGGCAGAATTATTGATCTAATATTAGGAACAAACCCATATGCTACTTCAAGAAAGAGTCTTAAAATAGAATATCTTGTTTGATCCCTGTAGATTCCAGTACTTTGTAAATATGAAGACTAGGTATACACTTAGCCTAAACACTCAGTTAAATTGTTTTTAGAAGCAGATTTTCCTTCAGTGAATTTACCAAGTGACTTCAGGGAAAAATATTTAATTACTCATTGTACTGTTTTCATGCTATGTATACAACATGACCTTAGATAACACTGAAAATTAGCCTAAATCCATGTTCATGTTGTTTTGTGAAGACTTTTCATCTGAGTACAAAAACATGGATGGGAGAGGCAGAAAGAATGTGTGAATATCAAGTGTCTTGAAGAATGACCCAGAGGCTGCAGCTCAGATGTTTCACAGCATGAGAAGGTGTTATTTCTTCAGTTATAGTGATACAAACAGTTCTTCTGATAATAATTTGGGGAACTCAAGATCCTGCAGTGCAACAGAAGTCTTTAGATATGAGGAAAAAATAACCATATTTGATAAGAGATGGGTTTAATTGATATTTGGAATACTTTTTTGTTCTCTAAATGCAATTCACCAAGTCATACAATTAAAATAATATTTGGAGTATACAAGTCTTGTCAGATTAAGGAATGTGGTGCTCTGGAGAGAAGGGTGGTCATAGCAGGAGCAGCAAGCAGATAATACCTCCTCTGACTTCAGGGAGCTAGACATTGGGGATGCAACTCCTAAGATAAGGGCAGGTAAAGAAAATTCTGCACTCTACACCTCTGTTTTTGTTTAACTTAAAATATGTGGGTGTAATATTTTAGGGTTTATTTTGTTTCTGTTTTCTTTCAGGACCGTAACAACGCCAGGCGAATTCATGAAGGGGCAAGTTTGCCTTTTTTTGAAGTCTTTGTGGATGCTCCCTTGCATGTCTGTGAGCAGAGAGATGTAAAAGGACTCTACAAGAAAGCCAGGGCTGGAGAAATTAAAGGTGAACCTAGATGTGGTCATATTCTTTCTACAGAAGTGAAGCATGGGTGTAATTTACTCAATCACAGAACAGTTTGAGTTGGAAGGTACATATAAGGATCATTGAGTCCAACTCCTGGTCCTATACTGGACACCTCAAGAATCACATCATAAATAATTGAACTCCACATGAGTGAATGTGTTCAAGTCTGTGAGTGCACCACCCTTAAAAGAAGCATGGATGGAGGCAGGACCTAGCAGAAAACTTGTGCTTGGAATAGGCTGCCCAGGGAGGTGGTGGAGTCACCATCCCTGGAGGTGTTTAAGAAACATCTAGATGTGGTAGTTAGGGACATGGTTTAGTGGTATGGTAGTGAGAGGTGTGGTTGGACTTGATGATCTTAGAGGTCACTTCCAACTTTTGTGATTCTGGGATTGATTCTGGGATTGATTCTGGGATTGATTCTGGGATTGATTTGATTCTGGTTCTTGCATCTAACTAGTTAAATGCATAGGACAGTCAAAGGGCAAAAGTGGCTGTCATCACCTTGAAAAACCTTGAGCCAGATTCCATGGTTTCTATTGCAAGCTTTTATGATTGAGGATTAGTCTATCTCCTTTGTGTGTCTGTTGACTAGTTAAAACCCAGCCCAATTCTCTATGAAAGAGAGTTACTAAATTCCAAAAAGTAAAGCATGATCACTATCAGTCGTTCTGTAAAGATCATTAAGAACACTTCTGAAGAGACTTGATTTTTCCTTTGAAATTAGAGTTTTATGCTGGTGCCCATGGAAATGATTTCCTATCTCTGGCCTCACATAAGGCTTTAAGTACAGCCTGCAATTAAAAAAATAAGCTTTAATAAATAGCCACTCATTGCAAGTATTGTTTCAAGTGCATGAGTGTAAATTTACATATATACTGGTTGTTCAACATCAGGCTTTGTATCCAGAAAAAAAACAACAATCCTAGGTAATAATGAAGGACAGCTGATGGGTGACTAACTGGGTTGATGTGCACAGTGCTCCTTTCTTTATTCAGGATAAATCAAAACAAATTCACCAATAAAAATGTGCTAGGTACATGCTGCAGAAAGCAGATGGTCTGAGAAAGAAAACAACAATGGTAATTTCCTTAAAAGCCTCCTGTACCAAGGAAGCTAAAACTCTGTGCTCTTGCTTGTTGTGTTGGTTTATATCTAGAAACCTGTGAACAAACTAAAATGGAGTAGTCTTTTGGGAAAAAGTCCCTTAAGATTTTTGTCTTATGTTCTGTAGGTTTTACTGGGATTGACTCTGAGTATGAGAAACCAGAAGCCCCAGAGCTTGTGCTGAAAACTGATTCCTGTGATGTGAATGATTGTGTACAACAAGTTGTGGAACTTCTTCAAGAAAGGGTGAGCAGAAGTGCAGATATTATCTCAGTAATGCTTTTCAAAGTCTGTAAACCTGTGTTTTGAATGTGTGTGCTAGTTTTTAGGAGTTAAAGGCTTATACATCTCTAAATTCTAGCTTTTGAAGTTGTGCTATATTGTGTTTCCTTTTTAACATTGATCTCCAAGTGAAATAAGATTTGGACAAGTGAAAAATTAATGTATATTATCATAACACATAACTGGAAGGGAGAGAAGTTTCTCTCAGTTGTTAGAGAACCAAGGATGAATGCCAACTTCAAAGTTGTTTGCTAGCATGTGTAAGAGTCTGAAATGTTTTACTTTGCCTCTGTAGTGTACAAATGAGTGTATCCTGCAGATGTGAAGAGGCAGGGATGCACATACACAGTAGTTTGAACTGGCTTAAGTAGGGGATGCTGCAGCTGTGCAAAAGTATACAAGGAAAAAGTTGCATTTCTGACAGGTTACTTTAAACTTTTTACTACCTTTGTATAAAAATAACATTCTTAGGGACATCAACTTGTGGTGGTTCTGCAAATACCACTCCCCACACTTCTGTAATTCCCACATCAACAAAACATTGATTTCTTCTCATACTTAGGAAAGCAAGGAGAACTTTCTGTATTTTAGGTTATGGATTTCCTATTTTGAGGTATGTGTGCTTTGGTTGTGGTTGTTTTCTCCTGAAAATAGATCACAGAATGTTATAGAAATAGATTTCAGTAGCCTAAAAAGCTTATATAATTTTGGAGGTATTATTAAAGAACAAGCTTCAGTTACTTTGCATTGTGTACTCATTAAATACTGTGATGGTGTTGGTTTTATTACTAATTTCTTCTGCTTTCTCCTCTTGTTTTTAACTTCTGTATTCTGGGGAAAGGCACAGAGAAGGTTTTTGGTTCTCAGCCTTTTAAGTTAATTGCAGAGAGTCAGGTTAGGCAGCAACCATCCAGTTAAATCTGCTGACTGCTATGTTTGTTATGAGGATTTCCTAGATACTTTTGGTCAAAATTTAGGTTGCCATAGATATACTATGTAAACTAAACATGACTTTTGACCAAAAGAAATATGTTACGGGTGTCTTTATGCATTTGAGAGAAAGAGCAGTGAATGGCTGGGGTCAGGAGTTCCTCTTGAGTGTTTCTATGGCTCAAATGAAGTTAAAAAGTAATGGACCACAACTGATGGGCAGAAAGAGGCCCTCAGGCCAGAAAATTATACCTCTTGCTGTTAAGGTCATGGCTGTCATTTCACTTTCCAGTTTTCCATGTCCTTACAGTAGTGATAAAGTTCCCTGCAAGCTATAGGTACCAAACCTTCAGTGATCATTATAGTCAAGCAAATACTTTGGCTTGTTTTTTCCATATAGAAATAATTTAGTGGTCTCACACCTCAATTAATATAAGCTTATAAGAGTAATTCACTAATTACTTTGAGTAATGTAAATTGGATGTCACTTGTGAATGCTTATCTACCAGAAACTTGCCTCAAGGCCCTTTCTGTACAGACTGTTGAGGATGTTAAACAGCAACAGCAAAGAATCTAGCACCACAGTTTGAGGAGGCACATTCCCATTAAACATCTAGTATATATATATATATTTTAAAGTATTATTTATATGAGGAATATTACAGAATCCCAGAATGTTAGGGGTTCGAAGGGCCCTAGAAAGATTATCTAGTCCAGCCCCCCTGCCAGAGCAGGATCACCTAGACCAGCTCACACAGCAATGTGTCCAGGCAGCTCTGCAATGGCTCCACACAAGGAGACTCCACAGCCTCCTGGGCAGCCTGGGCCAGTGCTCTGGCACCTGAACTGCAAACAAGTTCCTCCTCAGGTTAATACTAAACCTCCTGTGGTCCAACTTGCTCCCATTCCCTCTTGTCCTACCATTGGATGCCATGGAGCAGAGCCTGGCTCTCTCCTCCTCACACTCACCCTTCACATATTTCTAAGCATTGCTGAGGTCTCCTCTCAGTCTCCTCTTGTCCAGGCTGAAGAGACCCAGCTCTCTCAGCCTGTCCTCCTAGGGCACATGCTCCACTCCTTTCAGGATCTTGCTGGCCCTGGGCTGGACTCTCTCCAGCAGCTCCCTATCCTTCTGGAGCTGAGGGGCCCACAACTGGACACAGCATTCCAGGGGAGGCCTCCCCAGGGCACAGGAGAGGGGAGAAGAACCTCTCTGGCTCTGCTGGCCACGCTCCTCTTCATGCATCCTAGGATGCCATTGGCCTCTTGGCCACAAGGGCACATTGCTGCCTCATGGGCATCCTCCTTGCCACCAGGACTCTTCTTCTCCAGGGCTGTTTTCCAACAGATCAGTTCCTAGCCTGTACTGATCTATAGGGCTGTTCTTTCCCAGATGCAGTACTTTACACTTCCCCTTGTTAAATGTCATTCAGTTTCTCCCTGCCCATGTCTCTAGCCTGTCCAGGTCACTCTGGATGGCAGCACAGCTCCTGGTGTGCCAGCCACTCCTCCAAGCTTGGGATCATCCCCAAACTTGCTGAGGGAACACTCTCCCCCTTCATCCAGATCACTGATGAATATATTGAACAGTCCTGTCCCCAGCACTGACCCCTGGGGCACACCACTAGTCACAGGCCTCCAGTTAGAGTTATTGTGTAACTTGTCCTTTGGTAGAATGAACCTTTAAGTTACTACCTTAAAGTGGTCACTAGATGGCTTGCTAGCCTAGCTTTTTCCTAAAATTCAGCCAATATAAAGACCTATGGATTCCCCTTGCTGTTGGTTGGTTTGTTTTTAATCTAAGATACTGTTTTAAATACCATTTTTGTGTCTATAAGGGAGTCTAGGTTTATTAATTCCACAAATCCTCTAAATGTCTGACTCAGTGTTGCTAGAACTGCCTTCAAGCTGTTTCTATCCTTATAATAAGGTAGATTCTTGACAGAAATTGTGTTGTGAAACCTTTGTTTTGCCCATCAGTGGAGCACTAAACCCAGGATAAGATTTAAAAAGACCTTTTTAACAGGCACATTTATTTTAAGCTTTTGATGGTTTGTAAAATTAGGGCCATGGCAGTGAATTAAGATGCAGGGGGGACTCTTCAGAAGCAGCAGGATGTGTACTGAATTATTATACTTAGTTTGTTAAGCTCTGCTGTTCTTTAGAGCAGGAAATATCTTTGTTTGATTCTGGGCTTGTTGCTCTAGCTCTGCTTGGGTGTAATGCTGCTGCTCAGGCAGAGAAAACAGAAGGCAGGTTTTGCCTGACTTACTGTCTTAATAAAATCAGCTTTCCAAATGTTGTATGATATGTAATGGACTGAACTTTTCCTTCTAGGACACACTATCTAAGTGCTACTTTAATTTGTTTTCCTTTTATTTGTCTTTGTAGATATGAATTATGTAACAGGCAGGGAGACTTTCCAGGTCTTTTTTTACTCCTGCAGTTGTTTTATCTCCTGTTGGCTTTCATCATCTCCTTCCCTTTGTTTTGCTTTCCATGGAGCTAGTGCCTAATGTTTAGTAAACGCTTGAATAAATGCTTTAAAATGCTTAAGCCAACTCTGTGTTTCTTGCAGGCATAGCTCTTTAAGTGTGGGCTGTATACAGTGGAAAAATAAAGATGATTTCTTTATTCTTGATATGAGTCTGTAGATATTTTGCTGTAAGGGTGACCTTTTTTTCCTCAAAAAGGAAAGCATTACTTTTTTCAGAGTTTTGGAAACTTTACTAATGTGTTTTAAAAAGGAATGCCAGCTGGTTTTTGCTGATTTTTTGCTGCTGAGTATCACTGGAGTATTTGACTGAATTTTGACATTTTTGCACTATACTTTGTCAGAGGAAGTTCTTTTAAGTTTTATCATATAATGTGCCAAGTTGGAAGAGACCCAAAAGGATCATTGAGTCCAACTCCTTATCATGATGGCCTTCTCCTGTTTTTCCCCCCCCAAATTATATTTTTATCTTTATTTTCAGATCTTGTGAGTTTAAGGCCTTGAATCTTGAGCATCATGGAGCATTGTCTTGTTTAGAACACAAGGATGAAAACTGATTTCTTTATCACATAAAAAAAATCTAGTTGTAAAACTAGATTTCAGTTCATTGAATATAATAATATATACACAGAGGACCTCGTATTTAAATGTTTTAGGTGTTAATATACAAATTAGGCCTCTGGTGTTAAGTTGTTAGCTGTAGGTAAGATATTTGTACTTCTGTATTAATCACTTCCATTTGAGAGAATTGCTTTTCTACCTCTGTTACCACTTCTAATGTGTGTTTTATTTTATACTGAAGGACTTGAATTCCTAAATGCTCAGTCTCTGCAACTTTTTTTACTTCTTTAACAAGTATAAAAGCAGAGAGTCTTCCTTTCTGCTATAGGTAAGTCATGAAAACTCCACTTAGTTTAGATAAATGTTTATTAGGAGATGTTATATGAGGTCCTTAAGGTTTAGGAAAAAATCCCCTGTCAGAATATTTCACTGAAGCTACTCAAGCCAGTACTTGGCTAGCAATAATTTCATAATCTTGGAAAGATGCTGTTTTTTAAATGAATAAAAATTACTTAATATACTTCTGCTACAGAGTAGGGCAATATTAGAATTTTACTTCTTGCTTTCTGAGCAAACTAAGTTCTGTTTCTTCCTTTTATACAGGACATTGTGCCAGTGGATGCCTCTTATGAGGTGAAAGAGCTTTATGTGCCAGAAAACAAGCTACAGTTGGCCAAAACTGATGCTGAGTCTCTGTTAACTTTGGAAATAAATAAGGTATTGTGTGTTCAGCTGTCTCAGTGCTGAAGCTGAAAACCAGCCTGATCTGTTGCTCAGCAGAAGTTGATACACTCAAAATACCTAGCCTGGATACAGAATGTATACTGATAGAATTTTCCCCTCTTTTCTTGAGAGAAATCACAACATCTGTTTTCTTTGATCATTTACTAGACAACAATCAAATCTTTGTAATCTTATACATAATGTCTGGTATAGTGATTCTTAGTTTATCCCAAGATAACTGGAGGTTAAATTTACAGTGACTTCCTTCCACACCTTCCCCCTGTCCATGGGCCAAACCATGCCTGGCATGTCTTGTAGAAGTAGTTGTTTCTAGAAGAATTACTAACTGATTATTTATCTTACTTACAATTCAAAGTAAAATACTTTGTGTAATGACCTGGAAATAGAAAGGAAATCAGTTACTGCTTCTTGATTCTCCTTGTTGGTAACCTTCAGCTGAACGATAGTAACCTAATACACAGACTCAAACAGTTGCAAACTTAACTCCACAGAGATCAGATCAGATCTACTTCTTTGGGCATTTTCCTGATTAGACCATATTCATGCCACTTGTCTGGCTTCCAGAAGAGAAGGTGTGGAAGAGCATGCATCAACTTGATCAACTCTGTTCTTATTTTACAGAGGTTTTTTCCAACTCAGATAAATTAGTCAAAGCTACTTTGACTATGTTTCTGTTCTACCTCATCTTCGTTTTCTGAAGAGCTAAGCCTAAACATAAATACAATGCACAAGTTTTTTTCACTGGCTTTTTGACACTATTACTAGAACTTATAACTTCTAGTATCTAGTAGATGATACTAGATAGATACTAGAGATGATACTAGTTATAAGCAACTTAAAGCTAAGCATTTGATCTAGGGGCTGACTAAGCTCAGAATTGAGTAACTTGACTTTGAAGGATTGAGATGCCATGCTAAGCACTGAATTAAATGGTTTTAAAATTTGCCTAGCCTTATACTAATAAATTTGGTTACTTCCTTTCATTACATCTCCCTAGATTCCTTTCATATATTTGTTTGTAAAACTATTGTTTTGATGAAGAACAAGTATTTAAGGTCACCATTGTTAAATTTCTCTGCTGTCCCATTCTAAATTGCTCCCTATCTAGAAAAGCAAAACCTTTTTCCCTCTACCCCCAACCAGTGGTTTGTTAAATATCAAACAAGCATATAAAGTAAACTTGGGAAGAAAATGTGTGTTGTACTTGCCTCTGCATAAATTAAACAATGTCATGCAATTAGTCATGCTCTTTGCACAAGCAAAGCTTGTCCTTGTCAAAGACTTGACTAAGTCTTAGTAATGCACATGCAGAAATAATAGAGGCCACACACAGTCCTAGTGTGTGACTGCTGAAGTGCTAAGGAAGGAAATTCCCTGTAAGCTGATACCTCTTAAGCTAAAATAAGTGGGTAGTAATCCTGAGAGAATTTTACTTCTGGATAGTCTCACTAGCTTCTACAATAAAAAAAGTCTTTCTGATGAGACCTCTTAATATTCATCCCCATAATTCTAAGATTTTTATGGTAATTGTATGTGTCTTTTGTTCTCTTTTTAACCTCTTGGTTATCTTGCTTTGTTAACAAAATAAAGGCAAGTGAGACTCTAATTCTGTTAAGTTGAACTTTGTCAAACATTCACAAATTTTGTTGTTGTGGGTTGGTTTTCTGTTGATTTGGTTTTTAACAGATGGAAATTTGATCTAGTATATGGGCTGGAAAGTAGTTAAAAATATGAACAGTGAGGAAAAAGTTGGTCTTTTTCTCTTACAGAAACTTTGAATTCCTTGTGATTAAAAACTGTAAAACTGGCTAATCTTCCAGTTATACTGTGCTGCATTTGATGGCTATATCATGATCCATTATCTTTAATAACTTATGCCCCTCTTTAAGCAGCAACTTTTATCAGCTCTAATCTGTGTCTCCATTTCTTTACAAGGTGGATATGCAGTGGGTGCAGGTGCTAGCAGAAGGTTGGGCAACACCCTTGAGTGGCTTTATGAGAGAGAGAGAATACCTACAGTGCCTTCACTTTGACTGCCTCCTGGATGGTAGGGTAAAAGATTCCACTTGGAAAACTGAGCAGACTGATCCTACTTCTAAAATGTTGGTGATGCTTTGCTTCTTAGTGGTGGTGTGCTAAGACATTGTCAGGCTTGTGTGCAGTCTGGGGTAAGAGAATAGAATATTATCATCATCAGTTTTAAATCTCATGGGTTTGTTCTTTTATATCTACCATTTTAGGTAGGGTATACTATTTCTCTTAAACTTTTTGTTCAGTTTCATAATTTATAGCTTCCTACAACACTTAAGGTAAAATTGAGAGAAGGTAATTGCTCAAATAATGGGGAAATAAGTCTTATTTAGAGTCTTGGCGCCACTAAAGCCAATGGCAAAACCCCCATTAACTTCAAGGGGCCTATGACTTTTCTCTTGGAGACCACCCAAAAGTTTTGCACTCTTTCAGCAAGTGTGTGCTCATTAGAATTCAAGCCTTTATGTGAGACTTAGTGTTTACTGCACTGGGTTTCTCAAATCTCACTCTGAGTCAAGAAAAACAAGACTTCCAACATCTAGCAGTGAAATAAATGCTTAAAAATGAGGACCACACATAACCTTAAAATTCAGATACATTGGTTTAGTTTCAGGAGTAAAGTAGCTTGCAAACTTTCAGCTGAAAAAACTCTGCAAAATATCTGCCAACTCAGTGCTTTCTTTCTGAAAAATACATGCTTGAATCTGAAGAGAGTTTCAAGTAAACAGCAGGAGTTACATCTTGAAGTAGTTGAATTATAGAGACTAACTACTTGGGTACATTTGCCTGCTTCTATCACATTGAACTTTCCTTATGGACTGGAAGTATGGCTACTGAGAATGCTATTTGATTTTTACTCATTATCCACTCCAGTAGCAATCTTGCCTAATACTTTATCTGTATTATCTGTTTTTAAATGTCAGCTGAGCATTTCTGCGAAGTATGGCTACTGAGAATGCTACTTCATTTTCACTCGTTACCCACTCCAGTAGCAATCTTGCCTAATACTTTGTTTTTAAATGCCAATTGAGTATTTCTGCTTAATATGTAGCTTTTTTTCTTCCCTTCTCTCTGCAGGGGGAGTTATTAACCTGTCAGTGCCTATAGTGCTAACAGCTACTCAAGAAGACAAAGACAGACTGGACAGCTGTACAGCAATAGCACTGGTGTACGAAGGTCGCCGCGTGGCCATCCTCCGGAACCCTGAGTTTTATGAGCACAGGAAGGAGGAACGTTGTGCCAGGCAGTGGGGAACAACATGCAAGGAGCATCCATATATCAAGGTGTGTGTTTAAAAGCTGAAAATCTAGTCCTTTTAGCTATACTGTTTGCAGAGCTGCAGACGAAGTGAAGGTGATGTCTGTGACTGCTGTAATTTGACAGCAAAACTTGTCATCGTCGTGGCTAGGCTTTGTGAACGAAGCTCCAGGGAGGGCTCCAGCCACGCTCCTCCTCTGCGNGAGACCTCAAGGGATTTTCAGACTGTGCCTGCGACAGCAAAACTACTTTGAGAACCAATCATGGAATCACAGAATCATTAAGGTTGGAAGAGACCTTTAAGATCATGAAGTCCAACCATCTACCTGTCACCACCATACCACTAAACCATGTCCCTAAGTACCACATCTACACGTTTCTTAAACACCTCCAGGCATGGTGACTCCTACCTCCCTGGGCAGCCTGGGCCAATGATTAACAACACTTTCAGTGAAGAAATGTTTCCTGTTATACAATTTCAACCTCCCCTGGTGCAACTTGAGGGCGTTTCCTCTTGTCCTTTCATTGTTAACCCTGGAGAAGAGACCTATCCCCATCTCACTTGAGCCTCCTTCCAGGTAAAAACATCTGAGCAGAAACAAAGGTGGGGTTTTTTTGTTTGTTCTACGAAGCTGTGAATAGTCTGCACTTGGTGTGAAAAATCTAATGTCAATATGTACACATGAAATAGATTTAGGATGTACTGTTGAATCCATGCTACAGAAGAGGGAACTTTGCCCTCTAGTGAGCCTAGGAAACACATCTCTCAGTGTAGCCACGTGGATCATCAGAGCTCCTTAATAAGCAGCTATATGCATTGGGAAGGCAAGGAAACTTCTATTCTGCCTGCATGTGAGAGTTGCCTGGTTTTGCTGCTTTTGAAATAGGCTGAGCTCCTGAATAGTTAATCATTTCATTCTCTGGGGAGTTATTTCACACCCATTATGTTCAATATGATTTATTTTCCTGACCTTATGTGTATGTCATACTGAAATATTCTAATTGTAATATACTCATCAGAATCACAAAGAATCACAGAATCCCAAAGGTTGGAAGAGACCTCTAAGCTCATCAAGTCCAAGCATACCTAACTACCATGCCACTAAACCATGGCCCTAAGTACCACTTCTAATGTTCTTTAAACACCTTCAGGGCTAGTGACTCCACCACCTCCCTGGGCAGCCTATTCCAAGACTTAACAACCCTTTCAGTAAAGAAATTTCTCCTTATATCTAAATCTAAACCTTCCCTGCTGCAACTTGAAGCCATTTCCTCTCTTGTAAATCACAGAATATCTTGAGTTGGAAGGAACCCACATCATTGAGCAAAATTAACATGGAACTTTTCCCTTGGTTAAAATGTGCCCCTCTTGCAAAGCTTTCTATGCTCAGGAGAAGTTGACAACCAATCCTAAACAGGATTTTCCTTTCTTTTCTTAGATGGTTATGGAGCAAGGGAACTGGCTTGTAGGTGGAGATCTGCAGGTGCTTGATCGTATTTATTGGCATGATGGACTTGACCAATATCGTCTCACTCCAGCTGAACTGAGGCAGAAATTCAAGGAAATGAATGCTGGTGAGTGAAGTTTTCTTGTGCTATTTCTTCCTTCCAAATGCCTTCTTGTTTCAAGGATGAAGACTTTGAATGCTCTCCTGGGTGGCATTCTGTGCATTTTACTACTATTAATTTTTTTGATCTCAGGCATTGCATTGCCTAGAAACACAAGAGAAACTGATGATGGCTGAAGTCCTGGATTTTTATCTTTCCATGCACACTAGAAGTTGCTAAATCAAGAGAAGATAATGTTAAAATGTGATTTGAAATAAGTTTCAGTTAAAACCATAGAGGTATATGATTTTGTAATAATTCATAATGCTTTAATGACCTGTGACTACTGTTTTTATATATGTTTGATACACTTCAGATTACAACTACCTGAAAGGAGGTTGGAGAGAGATGGGGCTAGGTCTTTTCTCCTGGGTTAACAGCGAGAGGACAAGAGGAAATGGCCTCAAGTTGTGTCAGGGGAGGTTTAGACTGGATATCAGGAAAAATTTCTTTATTGACAGGGTTGTTAAGTCTTGGCATAGGCTGCCCAGGGAGGTGGTGGAGTCACAATCTCTGGAGGTGTTTAAGAAACATACTGATGTGGCACTTAGGAACATGGTTTAGTGACATGGAGATGATAGGTAGATGGTGGGACTTGATGATCTTAGAGGTCTCTTCCAGCCTTAGTGTTTCTGAGGTTCTCTGCCTCTGGGGTTCCCTGAAGATTTTTCTAGGGTTGTACAACTCCTGATAAAATACCTTGCTTTCCTTCTATCTTATTTCTATTTTTTCTCCCCAGATGCTGTCTTTGCCTTCCAGCTACGCAACCCAGTGCACAATGGGCATGCTCTCCTAATGCAGGATACTCATAAGCAGCTTTTGGAACGTGGCTACCGGCGCCCAGTGTTACTGCTGCATCCCCTGGGAGGCTGGACAAAGGAGGATGATGTTCCCCTGCTGTGGCGCATGAAGCAACACGCTGCAGTGCTGGAGGAGGGCATCTTGAATCCAGAAACAACAGTGGTGGCTATATTCCCTTCCCCCATGATGTATGCTGGACCAACTGAGGTAAATAAATCAGGAATTTAAGCCAAAACCAAACCCTTTTGATAATGGACCAAAATTTCACCAAGACCAAGGGCAGGGTCCTGCTCCTGGGTCAGAACAATCCCCACTATCAATCCAGCCTAGGGGATGAGATGATGGAGAGCAGCCCTGCAGAAAAGGCCTTGGGGTGCTGGTGGCTGAGAAGCTGGCCATGAGCAAACAGTGCACGCTGGCAGCCCAGAAGCACAATGGCATCCTGGGCTGCAGCAAGAGAAGCGTGGCCAGCAGAGCCAGAGAGGTGATTGTGCCACTGCACTCTGCTCTGCTCACACCTCCTCTGCAATACTGGGTCCAGCTCTGGAGCCCTCAACACACAAAGGACATGGAGCTGATGGAGCAGGTGCAGAGGAGGCCACAAGAATGCTCAGGGGCTGGAACACCTCTGCTCTGAGGACAGGCTGAGGGAGCTGGGATTGTTCAGCCTGGAGAAGAGAAGGCTTCAGGGGAACTACTAGTGACCTTCCAGGACCTAAAGGGAACTTCCAAGCAGGCTGCAGAGGGCCTGTTTGCAAAGGCCTGCAGGGAAAGGACAAGGGGCAATGGTTTTAAATTGGAGAAGAGTAGATTTAAACTGGACATTAGAAAGAAGTTGCTCCCCACGAGGGTGGTGGAACACTGGCCCAGGTTGCCCAGGGAGGTGGTTGAGTTCCCATCCCTGGAGGCATTGCAGGTGAGGCTTGCCAGGGCTCTGGGCAAGCTGCTCTAGTTGGGGATGTCCCTGGCCACTGCAGGGGGGTTGGACTAGATGAGCTCCAGAGGTCCCTTCCAACCCAGGCCATTCTAGGATTCTATGTTTTGTGAGTTGTGGATTTTTTTAATGGAAAGAGGAAACAAATCTTCCTTGGAAAACCAAGGCTCCCTCCATCATCAACGAAAGCATTCTTCTATGGAGAAACTTATATATTGCAGGATTTTGCTGGAAATATTGAAGAAGAATGTGACCAGTAGGTTGAGGAAGGTTCCCCTTTCCCTCTACTCTGCCCATGTGAGGTCACATCTGGAGTACTGGGTTCAGTTTTGGGCTCCCATCTTTAGGAGTCATAGGGATCTTCTGGAGAGGGTCCAGAGAAGGGCTACTGAAATAGATAGGGACTTGAGCACCTCTCTGATGCAGAGAGGATGAGACAACTGGGGCTGTTTAGCCTGGAGCAGAGCAGCCTGAGCGGGGGAATCTCATTGATACTTATCAATACTTAGAGGGTGGGGGTCAGGAGGCTGCGGCCAGGCTTTGTTCTGTGGTACCCAGTGACAGCACTAGAGGCAATGGGCAAAATCTAGCACACAAGAAGCTCCATCTGAACATGAGGAGGAAATTTTTCCTTTTGAGGATGGTGGAGCACTGGCCTAGGCTGCCCAGGGAGCTGCTGGAGTCTCCATCTCTGGAGATATTCCAAACCCAACTAGACCCCATCCTGTGCAAGCTGCTCTAGGTTCTGCTCTGGCAGGTGGGTTGCACTAGATGATCTCCAGAGATCCCTTCCAACCCCTAACATTCTGCGATTCTGTGAAGAAACTTCTCCATTGGAGGATTTTGCTGGAAATGGTGGGAGACAATACTGGGTTTATGTGTTCCTTTCTTTACAGATACAAGGGTGTGATATTGAATTATTCTTTCCTCCTTATTTTTTTTATACAATCTTTTTTACAGGGAATTTTGAGTTCTGTTAACATAATAAATAGTTGTCCTGAATGTTAAGGTACTTAATTTTTATGACTGTTAAGCAAGAAGTTTCTATGTTGGAGGGCTATATTAGGAAGAAAAAAAAAAAAAAAGGAGGCTTTGCTTATTTTTTTGGCAAACTTAATTCAGAGAGAATGGCTTCAAGGCTTTTGTATGAAATAATTCTTTGGCAACACTTTATTTAGAAGCCAGGTCTTGAGTTGGAATCCCTAGAGGTTTGTGGGAAGCAGCAGAGAGACTAAATGCTCTTCCTTGAGGGCAGTTCCTTTAGGGGATATTGGTTCTCCTTCTCATTACTTTTTTTTCCCTTTTGTGGTTTTGGTTGGTTTGGTTTTGTTTTGTTTTCCTCCCATAGTCATAGGAAGTTCAAATTCTGATCAGGTTCAAGAGGATAACCCTGTGGTAGTTTTTTGATAGATAGGAGATCTCACCAGTGTAATTAAATCCCACATGTATGGCTTATTTTCTGCTGGCCTGTTGACTGATCAAACAGAGGTTGCATTGCCACTCAGTCCAGAGAAAAAACTCTAATCCAGATCTAGTTGAGGCATGTGAGTTACTGTACGGAATGTTGTCCTGTTCCCCACTGACCTTTGGAGAGACTTCAGTCTTTTATTCATGAGCATATGTGGAGGAACAAAATCCACAATCCTTGTTCTGAAGAGAACAAGAATTTTCTCCTAACCTATATGGCATTTGCAGTGATCTCAGAGTACAGCCTGACAACAATGTTTGTAGGCAAGTAATAAAAGAGACTCTTCAATGATTTTTCACACATCAGTTAGAATCATAGATTTGAAAGTCATTGGTACCTGCTTTCTGAGCACAAGTGCTTTACAGAACAACAAACAGCTGTTAGTAGTTATCTAACAGGATCAATGTGGCCTTCCAGCCTGTAAAGATGTTAATGGACATGTTTCATCAGCATCAATTTAGCATTTTTGTGTTTTTTTTTAACATTCCTGATAATTACCTTGGAAGAAAAGAAGCAGCTCTACTAGGGGAAATTTGTATCAACATGCAATAAATTCACTTGGCTAAGAAAGTGAACATTTTCTGAAGTAGTGTGAATGTATAGAAATGGGACAGGAGCTGCTAGTTTTGTCTCAAACATGTGGTTTACATTGTGTTGAATTGTCTTAGTCAAATGGCTTCACTTACTCAAAATGGAGTTGGTGCATCCAAGCAAAAATTCACTAAAGCTGAAGTTTCTCATTTTGACCTTGGTTCCTCCTCAGTTTATATAGATTTATTTCAAAATGATTGAGGAAAAATGACTAAATATTCACCAAAGCTAGAGTTGCTTTGTCAGTTTTCATCTTGGAAGCCTGTGGTATAAATCTAAGTGCAATCCTAGTGCCTATTCCAAGCATTCATGTGCAGTGTGTACCTAGTTTATATGTCCATTGGGTTTAAATATTGATGCAGACTAAGTGTTAAAGTCCTGCCTGTTACAACATCCTTGCCACATACACCAGGTGAAAATGCTGAGCATGGGTAATTTGTCATTTTTAATGTGTATATAGATTGTATAGATCATTTGTGAACATTGTGTTTAAGTAGCCTTTCTTGTCTGTCTTCTGATGAGCTGTTTGGCAGCTATCTGTTGGTCAGGGTGTCTTCTTAGAGTAATTACTGTGATTAAATTAGAGCAATATACAGCAGTATCCCACTAAGCTTCCCAAAGCAGTTGCTTTTGCAGTAATCTTTTATGTCAAAGGAAAGGGGTGGAGGATGACAACCTCAGGAAGAACTGAGATGAGCTATGAAATGGATGACCTCCGTCTTTCTTACCCTGGTTATACTGTTACAAACACTGCTAAAGTTAACTTCTGAAGTATCCTGATGTGCAAATGAAACAGAGGAGTAGTATGCTTAGCTGCAAGTTTGGTAGTAATTTCTTAATTGATTCTTTGTTCTGTTGTGGCTCACAGAGCCACAGAATGTTAGGGGTTGGAAGGAACCTCTGGAGATCATCTAGTCCAATCCCCCTGCAAGAGCAGCAGAACCTAGAGCAGCTTGCACAGGATGGTGTCTAGCTGGGTTTGGAGTATATCCAGAGACGGAGACTCCAGCACCTCCCTGGGCAGCCTGGGCCAGTCCTCCAACACCCTCAAAGGAAAAATGTTCCTCCTCATGTTCAGATGGAACTTGCTGGGTGCTATTTTTTCCCCTTGCCTCTAGTGCTGTCAGTGGGTACCACAGAACAAAGCCTGGCCCCAGCCTCCTGATAACCACCCTTTAAGGTTTGATAAGATTACCCCCTCTAAGCTAAGCAGCCCCAGTTGTCTCATCCTCTCTGCATAAGAGAGGTGTTCAAGTCCCTAATCATTTCAGTGTCCCTTCTCTGTTCCCTCTCCGGAAGTTCCCTATCTCTCCTAAAGATGGGAGCCCAGAACTGAACTCAATACTCCACCTGTGGCCTCACCAGGACAGAGTAGAGGGGAAGGAGAACCTCTCTAGACCTGCTGGCTCCATAATAAAAATCATGTGAGATTAGGGAAGAAATGGCAATTATACAATGCATGCACATTGTAAGGGTGATCTTTTGACCATTTTCTTCTGTTAACTGACTCTCCCTGTCTCTGTTGTAGGTTCAGTGGCACTGTAGATCAAGGATGGTTGCAGGAGCTAACTTCTACATCGTCGGGCGCGATCCAGCAGGGATGCCTCACCCTGCCACTGGCAAAGATCTCTATGAACCAACTCATGGTGCCAAAGTGTTGACAATGGCTCCAGGCCTCCGAGCGCTGGAAATTGTACCCTTCAGAGTTGCAGCTTATAATAAGAAAAAGAAGTGCATGGATTATTATGACTCTGATCAGTAAGTTGTATTTTCATTTTTCAGGCTTTTTGAGCAATAGCTGCCTTTTACCCTCCCACCCACAGAAAAACATTGGTTTTAATTAAATTCATCTTGTTCAAAGATGGCAGTGTTTAGATGTGGTTTTAGATCATGAATGCAACTTGACTTCAGCATCATTTGGGTGTGGTTTCACAGCAGAACTAACCTCATCCAACTTTAGCTGCTGCTGGAAGCTTTCCTTTTCCTCCCAGGTACTGGAGTTCCTTTAATTTTTGGAACATATTGGCACAGATGACTAAATCCACAGTAAAGTGCTACTATTTACTGTAGAGATAAGAATAAATTTCTGGTGGTTTATCTTTATAAATATGCTTCTCAAGGGTCAGGCATGCATCAGACATGATGGAAGAGAAAATGGGATTGTGTAGCAGGGAGAAGATAGTGGACAAGAGAGAGTGACAAATAGGTATTTGCTCTGTTTAACAATAATGCTGAATGATGCCCTAGGTCCATTGCTTGTCACAGAATTTTCAGCTGCATTTCACCTTCTGCATGTTCCAATATTATTTTCCACTTGTGTGGCCTAGCAGAGTCCAAAACTCATTGTATGTGTTGCTGTAGTGCCAGTGAGTGGGACTGGGAAGATGATTTGTCATTTTAGTTTCAACCTCTGTCTTCAGATTATTGAACTGTACTTCTGTTCTACGTTGACCAACAAGTTTTATTCAGCAGCTTGTGTCTTTCTTGCCATGAATTATGTTTATTGGTATGCTGGCTTAATCTTGACTTTAAGTTATGCCACTGCTTTATACTTCAGCAGTAAAATCCAAGCACCTGAATTAGTCTGCTGCTTTTGTTTTGAAAAGCTGCAAAGTGTCATCATCTCTTAGATAACTAAATATAACTTTATGCTATGTTCTGCTGTTGTTTGAAATTCATAAGCAGCATGATAAAGGCAAATCTGTTGAAACCTGACAAGAATTAAAATAGTTTCACTGTGTATTACTCTACAGTGTCCATATGTGTTTAGAAATTGGATGATTTGTTATATTGCAGATGTTCTAAAATTGAAGCTAATCAGGGAGGCTTATTTAGCAGTTAGAGTTTGCTGATGTTAGTCTTCCTCTGTCCTCCCTCCTCCCATACAGGCAGCATTCCAGTGTCAGGTTCTCCTTAGTGCTGTGAAGCTTCTCTTTGGATGGCAGTGCAGCAGTTTGGTTTTTTTTTTCCCCATTAAGTGAGGATATAGACAACAGCATTAGATCAGACCTATGCCCTGCTACATTTTAGGAGGAATAAATCAGAGGGAAGGATACTCCTAGCATACAGGACATGAAAGTCTTTTCCTAAACTTAATTGCCCTTAACTAGCTGTTGAAAACTTCACTACCTTTGTACCTTTAATTACTTAAGATACATTTAGAAGTCCTTATTGCTGTAAAGAGTAACTAGATGGTGATGTAAATATTGCTAGTTTTATGCAGACTTGTATACATTGTAACAAAAGATTTAAAAGGCTGTTGGAGTAGGTACTTTGAGTACATGTCCTGTTGGCCAAGTAATTCAAAAAGTTTTAGAAGACAAATACACAAAGATCAAAACTGAAATGGTTCTACTGAGGTGTCACTTAATGCTTTGGAATAGAAGGGAAGTAGCAATGTGAGAGGCCAGAATTCCCATGGCATGGAACAGAAAATCTTTGTAGAGGAATATTGGTTTTGTGATCATTGATACTGTACTCTTAGCAGAATAGATTTGATTTAGGTCAGGGGGGTGTAAAGTTGTACTTCTGACAGAGGTACAATTAGCCAGAGCAAATGTTTCTGTCCCTGTCTTGAAAGAAAGACCATGCTGCTGTTTGTCCTGTCCTTCCCTACACACTGTTTCTAAATTACAGGGTGGATTGGAATATGGCAGCAATCCTCTAGATGGCAATGGAGACACATGCAGACTCCCTGAAGAGAGAGGCCTTTATTGCTCCTGCTTGCCATAGACACAAAATCACTGTGGCAGGCTCCAGACAGAGTTAGAGCTTGGGTGGGTGCAGCTGGCTGCATTTCAAGCTAGTCAGTGTAATGCTGAAAATGTGGCAGACTCCAGGACCATGTGGTGTTTGACTCTGTAAGGAGGATGGCAGGGAAGAGAGGAGTGTCTGGAAAGTAGTGCTAGAAGATCCTTGGGTGTGAAATAGTGATGTTTGTGGAAATCTTTCCTGAGCTTACCACTTATCAGATAAAAAACACAGCACGAAAATGTGGGGAGGAGGGTTGTCTGCACAGAATCATTGCTCTGCCTTGGTTTGGAAATGGGTATCTTGAGTTCTATTGCATCTCTGTCAGTTCTTTGAGGCTTGGAGACTTGACAGCCAGCTAAGCCATTCAAGAATTTACATCATTAGTAGATGTATGGAAGGGGAGGGTAAGTGGGTTTCCCTTGGGCTGAGCTGTAGCTGAACTGTATGACTTAGCTGCTGAAAGTAGTCATTCTCTTAGGGAGAGGTCATCTCCTTTTCTTACAGCCTCCTAGACTCCTCTATCTGTGAGAGTCTTGTGAGAGGCCATAATGGGCACCATCTGCTATCTTGGGTATCTCTAATTTGGCAGAGTTTGGCCCACATTTGGCTTAGCAGCAAAGGCATGCAGAGGTTAGTGCAGTTGAGCTCTTTGTTGATCATAGAATCTCTTGAATTGGAAGCACCCACAAGGATCATGAAGATGTTAGTTATCTTTCTGCTTCTGAAGGCAATCCCAAGCCATGGGAATGATGAGGTGTAAATCCCTGCCTAGTGGTGAGAAGTCACCGAAAGCTTGATTCAACCGGCAGAAGGATGTCTGGCATCTGGGGGCTGAAGCATTAGCAGTGGCAGAGAGTTGCTTTGCTTGTGACATCTCCAAACATTCATGCTCAGCTTTTATGAGCAAGAGGTAACATTTGCATTATATGTATGCCTGTGGGGGTAGATTTTCAGATGCTGAGTTGCTACTGGTCAGGACCTGGCAAGGTGGCAAGCCTAGGAAGCATCAAAAAGCCTGACACTGTCCCTGCCTCTAAGCTAAGAACTCCAAACTGTGATTCTAAGAGGTCATTTTTCTTAAGGTCTTCAGCTTCCAAAGGTGTCTGCACAAGTATAGTTTTGCAGAGTTAACAGAGATGTTAAGTTTGTTTCTCACTTCTATTAGTATTCTCCAGAACCCATAGATTTGGTGGTACCTCTACTTGGGAACAGTCTGGAGAATATAACAGTTAACTTTGAGTGTCAGGGCCTCACAGTTCTGGTGAAGTGCCAAACACACTTTAGAAAAGTTTATAGGTAGAACTCTAGTTAGAATGAAGAAATTCCAACTGAATATCTGATCTATGAACCACTACTGAACTGAAGTGTAAAGGAAAAACAACCAAGGAACCAAGCAACCAACAAAAAACCACCACCACTTCCTAAAAATTTCCTAGCCAATGCTGAAATCCCTTCAGAAAAACAGTTAGTGTGTTTTTCCAGCCAAAAGGGCCTCTCAAACAGTTCCCACAGACAAGTGTAATTTGGGATTGGTGGCTTAATAATAGAAGTTGTTTGGGTGAGCAGAGATTCCCAATTCTTTACAGAAGATCAGTCCTATAAAATGCAGCCACAGACTGCTGCTGAGAAAAAACTCAATTAAGAAAGGAAATTAGTCTGGCAATTAAAAAAGCCACAGCAGTGTCTGGAAAAAATGGATTTCTTTATTTTTTTTTAATTTGTCCTGAAAGAAACCCCTAAGTAAGGTTACTAGAGCAGACTGCTCATGCCTTCTGTCAGATGTGAATGAAGCATGAGTATCTATGAAGAGGAGGGGTTTTAACTTGATATAGTTTGTTCATAGAATCATAGACTTGTCAGGGTTAGAAGGGACCTTAAAGCTCATCTAGTGCCGACCCCCCTGCCATGGGCAGGGACACCTGGCACTAGAGCAGCTTGCTCCCAGCCCCAGCCAGCCTGGCCTGCAACACTGCCAGGGCTGGGGCTGCCACCACCTCTCTGGGCAACCTGGCACAGTGGCTCAGCACCCCTCATGATGAAGAACTTCTTCCTAACATCCAGCCTAAATCTCCCCTCCTCTAGTTTGTATCCGTTTCCCCATAGTCCTATCACTGCCTGACATTCTAACAAGTCTTTCCCCAGCCCTCTCGTAGCCCCTGCAGATACTGGAAGGCCACAAGAAGGTCTCCTTGTAGCCTTCTCTTCTCCAGACTGAATAATCCCAACTCTCTTAGCCTGTCCTCATAGAGAGGTGCTCCAGCCCTCTGATCATCCTCGTGGTCCTTCTGTGGACACCTTCCAGCACCTCCAGTTCTTTCTTGTCCTGGGGGCAAGACCTTTAATGTTGTTGTCATGACTACTTTTATACCATCAAGTCATACTTTTCATCCTGGACAAGAGGAGACTGAAAGGAGACCTCAGGAATGGTTAGAAATATGTTAAGGGTGAGTGTGAGGAGGAGAGAGCCAGGCTCTGCTCAATAGCATCCAATGTTAGGACAAGAGGCAATGGGAGCAAGTTGGAGCACAGGAGGTTTAGGATTAAGCTGAGGAGAAACTTGTTTGCAGTTCAGGTGCCAGAGCACTGGCCCAGGCTGCCCAGGAGCCTGTGGAGTCTCCTTGTCTGGAGCCATTGCAGAGCTGCCTGGCCACATTGCTGTGTGAGCTGGTCTAGGTTCTCCTGCTCTGGCAGGGGGGTTGCACTAGATGAGCTTTCTAGGGCCCTGCCAATCCCTCACATTCTGTGATACTTACAGGACAGCTATTCCAATAAAGTATATACTGCTCCTAAATTTGTTTGGTTGGATACCTGATTTTTATAGTGATAGTAAGAGGATAAGAAAAGCACACTTGACCCTTCTCCTTAATTTATGTGAAATATGGTTTCTCAATTAACATTAATACATAATTGAGGATATATTGAAATACTGCAGCAGCTCAGAAGACTTCAAGTCTCCTGCCAATCAGAAAGGAACTCCATTCACTGCAGGTAGAGGATTTGTTTTGCATGTGTTGATATTGATTCCATTATTATGTTCTACTTCCACAGAGAGTTTGCTCATGGCCAGTTAGGTTTTGAAGCTAGCTGATGCTAGCTGGTACATTCAGCATTGTGATGCATTCCCAAGGCACAAGATAGACTGGTAAAGGAGAAGGTTCTGTTCTTGTAGGGGTTACAGTGTAAGTTATGACTTGATGCTGCAAAGACAAACTTGAGTTCAATGAAAATCCTTCAGAAAAGGGCTTTAAGGTTAGATTTTACTTCGTGACAGATTCTGTTCAGGAAGCATGAAGTTGGGAGAAGAATTGTTAAAGAACTGAACTGCAGTTAAAGAAACTGTGAATTGTCCCAGGAATTAATCAGATCAGAGTTTACGAGCTGAGTAGAACATGGCAGTCAGTTTGAAGCAAGACTGTGGTGAATAACTTACTGTTTTATTTCCATGCATTTGTTTAGAAAACTCAGTATTTTTATGAACAAGCAAAACTATGAATGAATGGTCTGTACTATTATCATGGCTCTTGTATTTAAAAGTAATTTCTTAACACCTTGAAAGCAGCAGACATCACCCTTCACAGAGAATGGGAATTCCAAGAAGGTCATTTCCACAGTGCCAGATACCGTACTGGAAGGTCAGGATCCCCAGGATTATGACTGATCTTCCATGCTCCCAATTGAAAAATCAATTCCATTATATATTTTATACTTAGATTAAACCTGTAGGGAATAATTGTTGAAGGGGTAAAAAATGTTACCCTCAGTCACTATATTAACATACTGCATTGATACCTCAGAGATACAACAGAGGTTTCTGTAGGACTGCAGACATCTTCATGCAATCATTTCCCACTTGCAAACTAGTGATAACTTCATTGTTTTGTCACAAAAGTGTCACATCTTTGAGATCTTAGCCTCACACACTGCTCTTAGAGTGTTTGAGCTCATGACAGAGCATGAAGAGCTGTTGCTGGGGTCACTTGTGCTGTTATACTAAAGAATAACTACTTAATACACCAAAGAAAAGGGAAATCCATTTAACAGATGAACACATTAGTCTTTGTAGAAGAAAGAAGGAACTGGTTTATGAATTCTTAATTATCTGTGCATGGTTTGTAGCATCCTTTGAGTCAGGGGGGGTTGGAACAGATGATCTTTAAAGTCCCTTCCAACCCTGACAGTTCTGTGATGCTCAGTTACTGTGAATAGTTTGAAGGTTAATTAATAGCACAAAATTGTTCCTGTGTTATTCTGAATAAATCCCTTACTGCTTTCCAAATCTAAAGTATTATCTTTTGCACCTTTATGTGTCTGTACATACATGCAACTCCGTGTGTTAAAGGGAGGGCACAATCTGCAGAGTAAGAAAAGATTCCTGCTCTGCTTTTGCTAGATGAGAGCACAGCCAGCTTAGGTATTTCCTGTCTGTAAGTACACTCTGTGTATGTAAGGCTTTCTCCATGCTGTGAGTCTAATAAGGTTCTAGGATGTTATGCCATGGAGCAAATAACAGTGTAATACATCTCCAGACTGGTTTTCTGTTGACAAGTTTCTGTTGGGGATTTATTTCTGCCTTTTTTCCTCCTCTTTCTTTTGGGGAATGTTTTTAATTGCGTTGGCACCAACTCTTGCGTCAATCCAAGTCAAACTCAGTTGGTAGTAGAAGGTTAAATCAATGTTACAAGCATCTGCTAACGTAAAATGTGGCTCAAAGAAAGCTAATTCCAGCAGCCACTGAATCAGAAATTCAAAGGCACTTAAATCCCATGCTCAGAAAAGGCTTGGGTTAAGTTTCATTGAGAGTCATTCCAAATCTCACTTGAGAATGGAATTTGTATGGCTTTGGCATTTCTAGTTCATAGCAGCTTTAATGGTCAAATGGTTTCCCCTCTCATGTTCTGCTCAAATCCGTTTTATGTGGAGTGACTCCTAATATCCTCAAAATTCACTCAACAAAATTACTTGACTCTTCTAGTTTCTTTCTTCCACAAAAGCAAAGTACTTCTCCTGGTAGGTTTTATTTCAAGATACTTGTGGTTCACATCACACCACATTAGCAGTGCTGATAAGGTGTTTCTGCTTAGAGGAAACTTCCCTTGGTGATATTCAAGAGATTTGTTACCATTAGGAAAGTGAATGAGTATTGAGTAGTTATTCACATACTCTGGTTAGGTATGAAAGTGGAAATTAAACAATAGAACTGCTAATGCAGTAGGTTTAAAAATGACAAACTCCTGTTTTGTTGACTCCTTTTGAGATACTTCAGTGATTACTAATTAAGGTAATTTGGATTTTTGTTGTTTGTTTTAAAGAAAAAAACATTCAAAAGTTTAGAATAATGAGAGAACATCATCAGTCCTTTTGTATTAGTATTTTTGAAACATTTCTAGAAATTTCTTTCAAGTTCTTAGAGTTTCTATAGATTTCCTTAGCTACTTTTTGTATTTCTCTCTTGGTATCTCCAATTCCTAGAGCTACTTGGTAGGCAACTAGGGATATGAAAAAGCTAAGGGAATGGGGGTCTTATTGAAACAAATTTAGCTAAACTTATTGTCTTTGTACCTCTATTTCAGTTTTAGGGCACTGGATGAAGAAAAAACTTAAAACTTAACAAGCAAGGAGGGGATAAAGCAGCTAATAGTTTTTAATGCTTCAACTTTGCTATTGCTGCCACACTGCAAAGAAAACCACACATGGAGAAACTTTATAGCACTTGCTTTAATTACTCTTCTCCTCCTAATCATCTGAAGATTGTTTTTTTTGCTAGAGTTAATCAGGCTTATGACTTCCCTACATATATTTTTATAGAACTAGTTCTTTGTAAGGAGCACAAGTTGCCTTCAGGCAGTGACTGTGAGCAGTAAGCAACTATCTACCAAGGAAGAAAACTTTCAGAGGTTATAAATAGCTGTGACATAACATTTCCTTCCATGAGCTTACATGAAGTTTTCATTTTGATGTCACTTGCATTTTGCAGAATTGAAGCACAGTAGAGGTTTTTGCCTTCTTGTGATGCTTCAGGAACCCACAGGCTCAAATTAAGAGCAATAAGAGCAGAGCATGTATGGCAGTGTTGTTGTGTGAATGTATATAGCCCAAATCAAAAAGTTGTGAGGCTAGTGGCAACTGTGGAATGCTTTCTGCCTCTTGCTAGCTTCCATACCCTGCTGAGCACAGCTCGACACTGAAAGCCAAGTTCTGCCCTCTGATGAGCACACAGCTCTTATTTCTATCTAGGACATGTGCATCTGAGATCAATACTTGGCTTTTAATTCAAACAGACAAGTGAAGAATGAGTAATGCCTACATGTTGCAAATTGAGCCAATGGCCTGAGTCAAATGGCACATTTAATTTAAGGATAAATAACTTTTTCTTGGAAGCATTTGGTAGAACTTTGGCATTAAATTGGAGAAGAGTAGATTTAAACTGGGCATTAGAAAGAAGTTCCTCCCCATGAGGGTGGTGGAACACTGGCCCAGGTTGCCCAGGGAGGTGGTTAAGTTCCCATCCCTGGAGGCATTCCAGGTGAGGCTTGCCAGGGCTCTGGGCAAGCTGATGTAGTTGGGGATGTCCCTGGCCACTGCAGGGGGGTTGGACTAGATGAGCTCCAGAGGTCCCTTCCAACCCAAACCAGTCTAGGATTCTATGATTCTTGTCTTGCCTTCATCAGTCCTGTTGCAGTGAGGAGTTCAGTTGAACTTGTGGAGCTTTTGCTGCTTGTGACCACATACCTGAGAAGTTGATACTAATTTAGATTGTCATGTTAATGATAAACAATCCTGACTTGGATTCATGTGTGCATTTGTCCAATTAGAATTCTGTTTTTAGGGAAAAGCATCTTTAGAGGGTTTTTTATTTAGTTTGAACTGTATATGCCACATTAATTATAAGCAATAGATGTATATGGCTTGCAGTGGCCAAGCAGTGGAGCTTTCCTCTAGTCTTTGAGGTCTTTACTTTGTTCTGCAAAATGTCCTTCACTAAAATTTCATGGAAGGTTTCTTTTTCCTGTTGTATAGTGGCACTGACATGAACTGCTCCAAGCAGCACACAGGGCTGGTGTGCTGCCATGACAAGGTGAGGTGCAAAATAGGCTGGCTGCTGTTGCTTTGCAGAGGGATGAGACAGGAGGTGGAGGAGCTGTTTTTCTCTCAACAGCAGTTCCCTGTTTCCTCCTAGAGAGTGAGCCAGACTGGATGGAAACACAGACTCAGTTCAGTCCACAGGAGATCAATTGGACCATTCTGCTAAACCTCAGGAGCTACCTAAGCTGACTGTTGTAGATGGTGTATATTGTAGGGATTTACTGGCAAGTATCTGGAAATGACAGTTGCTCTGCTGCATTACACTCCCAAGAAGAAATATACATAGTATCAAGAAAGCAGAAGAATATGAACAACGTTAAAAATATGTTCTCTTTTTTCCTCTCCCCTTCTCCCCCCACTCCTCCTCCTCTCTCAGCCACGAAGACTTTGACTTCATCTCGGGGACTCGCATGCGCAAGCTGGCTCGAGAAGGACAGAACCCCCCAGAAGGCTTCATGGCTCCTAAGGCTTGGACTGTGCTAACAGAGTACTACAAATCCTTGGAGAAGGCTTAAGAGCTCTGATGAAGTGCAGCTCCACCTGATTGAGTTATGAGAAGGGGACCACACAGTCACCGTTCAGCTTGCTTTCTTGTGGTGTCTGTCAGGAAGTTCTTCTCTCCAAACAAACTCTTTTCTCCCTAACTTAGCATCATTCATTGCCTCTCCTTATGGGTTCTATTATATCCTGGCACCTAACTGCTGGTTTTAATGTCTTTTATTACAGTTAATATTGTTGCAGTAGGATTTTTTAACTCTTGTCTTTTTTTATATATATCTATTTTACTGCCTCTTGTCCTCTGAGTTCTGCAGCTGTTCAATAGGTGCAGCTTTTTTTCATGTGTTATTTAAACTGCTGGGTAGTGTCTGATCTTGAGTAGTTTGTAGGAGAAAATGTAATGGTTAGACCCTTAACTATGACTAGATTATCTATAAATCAAACAAGTAATGAAGTCTTGAAACATCTGTAAAAGTCTCCTCATCTTTATCATGTCATCATCTCCAGAAGCAATTAATATTAATTTCTCGTTATATGTAATGAAAAAAAGTTGTTTGTGTTTGGTTTTTTTTTTATGCAGCATAATTAAACTTCTTTGCTTGCTTTGTTTAGTTTTGGAGTTGATTGAGTTGTGCAGTGATTCTCTGCTGCTGTGGACATGTAAAGATGGCCAAGAAATGAGTGAAAGTTTTCACTTTGCATTGTTAACTAATCCAGGTTTTTGTTTCAGTATCTACTTGTTGTCATAGGTGTCACTAGGGAATGTTTTATTTCATTTGATATAACTTGCCAGGTTTTGATTCCAGGTATACTTGTTTAGGCTACTACAAGTACAAGAAAAGTATGGCAGACCAACCTTGACCTTATGTTTAATTATTGCAAGGAAAAAGAAGGAAGTTCTTAGACTTTGGCACTTCCTATGGTACAAATGTTTAGTTCTGAACTTAATATTCTGGTTATTTTTCAAGGTCTCCAAAGAATTAAACTCCTTCTCTTGGTTCAGCTTTGCTTGCTTGAGAGATAAAGCATATGTTCTTCTTCCAGGATTCTTCCAAAATCCTGAAGCTGGTTAATTCACTCAGTGAAACATTAACTGATAAAGGAAAACAGAAAAGAAAGAAGAAAACACTTGTTTAAGTGTAAATAACACTCACCTATTGAGACCATTTCAAGCATTTGAAGGTAATCACTGGAACAGTCATTAGCCTATTAGCTAGAATCTCATCCTTCTCACAGAAACTTACTTTTCTGTTGTTAAACTGTATATAGGTGGAATTTGCTCCAAATTGGTTTTAGAATGTTGATACTGGCCTGCTACTGAGCCTGGATGAAACATATGTTCACCTAGATTTTTTGGGGCAAGGGAAAGGTTGTGGTGAGAGGACCTGTGTAATGAATGGAACTAGTGCTACTTGCACTCTTTGTTTGCTTGTTCACAGGAGTTAAGATAAATACTTTGAGAATTAATTCCTTCTCTTTTCTTCCTCTGTCTCTTTGAAAAGATGTAGAAAGTCTCTTAATCTTTAAACCTCTGATAGAAATGCATTCAGAGCTGGGAAAAGACAAAAGGCATATTTATTAGTGACTCACACCAGTTACCTGAGGTTTTATTTTGATAGTGTAAAGCTTATTTCTTCAGACTTGCTGAACAGATTTCCTTCCAACTTGGCTTTCTTTTTAGATTGTATCAATATGTAGGCTGTGCAAAATCCAGAAGAAAGAGTCAGTTCCTCTGTGTGCAGCTGCTCGTGCACAACTTCAGCTCTGAAAGTGAACAAGAATTATCAGCTGCTAAAATGGGATTTGCTGTTGGAAGTTGGAGTTTGGACTCTTTTATTGTCAGGTTTGATTTTTCTGCTCGCTATGATGAAAGATAGTAATATTTTGGCAGAATAGCAAAGACAGGTGGAAGTTAATGTTTTAAAAATGCTCAGTGTCTGGCAAAGAAGTGGCAGTGGCAAGCAAGACTGTGAATCATCCTGTAAAATTCATTTAGAAGCAGGAATGCCTTCAAGCAAATTAACACAGTGATAACAAGCAGATCTTGTTTTTCTGCTTAGCTGGTTTTTCTGCTGAGGCCCTGTTGTTAGAGTGGTTCTGGAAAGCATTCCTTGCAAAGCTCTGTTAGAGGCTTTCAGGTTTATTCTAACATGAAGCTGACAGCATTCCCAGCAGAATGCTGATTAAGAACAGAAGCATCTGGTCAGCTTTTGGGCAAGGCTTGCTCTATACAACAATATTTTCCTGTACAGTTTTCACTGTAGAGTTGAAGTTTCTCCTCTTGCCTGCAGCTGCCTTATTTAAGGAAGCTGTACTTAGAGGAAAGGGCTACCCCAGAAGTTATTCTCTTAAGGTTTTCTCTGCCTTATCTCAGTGGGCAGCATTGTCAGTCCTAACATTCTGTTTCTAACAGGAAGTTCAACTTCATTAAGAGCTGCTAGTGCATTTGAAGCTCTCCTGAGATCAAAGTGGTGTGTCTTCCAGAAGGCAGCAACAGGACTGATGAGGTAATGGTTGTTGCACCCAACACCTGTCTGCCTCCACCTGCTCTGTTAACCAAAGAGCAATGATCTCAGGAACATGCTGTAGAAAAGTAATCATACTCTTGAAAGATGTGATGGAGAAGAGGACAAGCAGGAGCTGTCTTTCCAGAAAAAGAAAGAGCTCCATTGTTTCATTTCTTCAGTTCCTAAACCAACTCTTTCCTTTACTGGAAAAATACTATTATGTACATGAATGACAAATCTGCTCAGTTACATAGGTGTGTGCTTTTCTTCTAAAAACAGGAAAATCAAACTTCCATGTCCTTTTCCTAAAGGTCATTTCTATCTTTAAAGATCAAGAGGAGTTTTAATCTGTTAAATTAGATGAAAAATGCCAAAAAGTGTTCCACCTGCCTCTACATTGATCTAGATTATAAATGGTTCTTTACCTGCTACTCTTGCACAAACTAATTTATAGCTATTATCCTGTGCTTTTTTGTACAGTCTCAGGATGATTATTCATTTGTAGCTGATTATTCTGATGTGTTGGGTATGTCAAGTCAAGTCATGGCTAGGCTTCATGAACGCAGCTCCGGGAGGGCTCCATCCATGCTCTTCCCAAGCGCTTTTTCCAAGCGCTGCTGGCTGCAAAGGCCAATTTGGGACAGACAAGAGCAGTTGCAAAAGGCACAGCACAAGGACTCCTCAGGAGGTAGAAGCTGCAAGACACGATTCTTTCTACGCTGTCTTTTCTCCTCTAGAGTGATCCTGTGTGCCTGCTCCAAAGCATCAGCTGCATTCAAACTAGTGTGTGTGCAGAGCTGCTGAGTGGAGGCCAGAGGAGAGCAGTTCAGGGGAGCAATGTGGCCAAGGCTGAGCTGTTGTTTCAGGGAGTCCTTGCATCTCCTCTTCGGGGCTCCTCTCTTGCCACAGCCAGGGGCAAGTAGCCCAGAGAGCATGAGNAAAGCAGCTCCTGGACAAGACGCTTTATGGGCTTAGTATGGGCCTTCAAATGCCTTAGGTTACGTAGGCTTCCATCAGTATGATATCTAATGTAGATACCATCCTGGTCATCAAATTCTGCCCTGGCCTTTTGGAGCATCATGCTGAAAAAGAGTGTGAATAGAGTTGGTGCAAGAACACAGCCTTGTTTCACACCATTAGTTATTAGATTATTCTGATGTGTTGGGTATGTGATGTAAGTAATAACACCCTTATCCATATGGCTGATACAAGGAGAATCTGCACCCAGCTTGCCAAAATAAAAGGATTGATCAGGTAGGTGGAGATTACCAAACCCTTATCCTTGGGGTTAAAGAAATGATACAGAATTACTACGTCTGCTAGGTGACATTTTTAATTACTTTGATTCCTGTTGTACTTATAAGCAACTTAATAAGGCAAGTAGTTTTTTGTGAAGAACTTCATGGCTGAGCATTCTGTTTTCCAGTGTGAGCTCCTTGTATGCTTATTTTTGACTAACATCAATATTCAGTGTAACTTTTAAAGTAAGGAGCTACAGGTTGTCACAAAAAAAATAGATGAGGATGTTGACTTTTTTAATAGGAGATCTGAGCACTAACAACTCAGTAATACATCAGAGATGCAAAAGGAAAAGTGGAGACTGGGTCACAGATTACTTTAGATGCAGTTTAGAGATAACCAAGCTTTTACATCTGGATTAATTCAGTAGAAGTCAGGAGGGGAAGGAAATGAGTGGCTGCCTTGGCATGGTGGTGGTGGAAATAGAACAGGACTACCACGAGCTTTGTAGCCAATAGTGTAATTGGCTTGAGTTTGGACCTCCCTTGGATTTCATATTTCCGTGATTCCAAGAAGTTACACAGTTGAGTCTCACAGAAGGTTAAACTTAGTGAATAGAAGTTACTTTGAGCATCCTGACCAATAGTAACAGAGTAGTCCAGATCCTTTACCCTTCCTAACAGATTAGAGGTGCTAATCAATATATTAGAGAATCACACAATCATTAAGGTTGGAAGAGACCTCTGAGATCATCAAGACCAACCATCTACCTACCAATAAACCATGTCCCTAAGTAGAGCATCTGTTACTCCCTTTCTCTGTTAACACTGAGAGCTTCAAAACCAAGTGTGTGTGTCACTTCCAGTATTTACACACCTGGCATCCCTTGTATCTCTGGCCATGAACCTCTAAGTTTTGTGCTAGGCACTGTAGGAAACAGAAATAAAAGCCCATATCTTTGTTTCCCTTTGAGTCAGAAGATGTTTACTGCATCTGTGGCACTATTTCCAGAGACAGGGAATAGGAAAACTAACCCTTCACTTAATATAGGAGAATCACCAGGAAAAAAATAAGATAGAAACTAAATCTTCACTGTGTCTGTTTCTCCATTTCCAGGAACAGAGTTTACTGTGATGCCTCAACACTAGTAAGAAATGTGTTGGAATGGTATTGTACTCAAACCTGACACAGAATCCACCCCTAAAACAACAGGGAATTCAGCCTGGAGTGAGCTGGCTGAATTCAATGCTAGAAGGAAAGCAACGGAGAGCTAAGAAATAGTACTTTCTTATTCTTTATGAATTGGTCTCAGAAACTTGCTTACCCAAACTCCTGATTCAGATACTGTTAAAAAGGAGAGTGAGACTAGTTCCATTTTCTTCATGTTCAGAGTTTTTTTGGAAGATGGAGCTGAGAAGCTAGACTGCCAAGGGTGAATTCAGAGCCTTCAATGGCCAGTTTGGTGGATATGAGAGTTCCTTGCTAGCAGCCAAACAGGTATTGGGTAAATGTGATTTAAAGGAAGACTCTGCTGAGGTTTCTGCTCAGTTGTGTTGTTTTAGCTTGAAGGAGGTCTGAGGGCTGGAATCTCAAGGCCGCTTTTAAGTTTCCTTTCTCATTGCACAAAGAGCCTTTTTGGTTATGAATGTAGCTGGATATTTACTAAGCTTTTCAAGTGTCCATTGAAGGATTTTCTTTGTGTCTCCTGCAAGCTCTCTGTCTGCTCTTGTGGTATTAGGATTTTTTTTACCTGTATCCCTTTTTGTTATTTAGTCTTTATTAAAATCACTTTTTTATTCTTTATGGGAGGGTATATATATGTGCAGGAGCCAGAATCATGCCTGCAACGTTTCCAGAGCTGCTTGCCCTAGAAACATCATCTTGATATAATTTTGAAGTTGAGGGGGGGGAGGCAACTACACTGAAAGCTAGAAAGCACTGCTTTAAAGCCACATCTGGAATTCTTAGACAGTAAATGGCTCCAACTTAAAACAGAGAATATAGAGATTTTATATGCCATAAAACTCAAGGAGCCTTGGATTCAGTATAAGGACTGTCACCCAACCTTCCCATGAAAATCCATCTACACACTGCTTTGAAGTCTGATTGTAGTCAGAATGCTACCTGTCTATGCATGAAAGGAGGAAAAAAGAAATGTAAAATATCAATTTCAGTATAAACTTCAATGGGATGGAAATACTGCCCAGATCTTGCTTTTATCCTCTGCAAAGGAAACTGTTCTGAGGAGTCCTACACTCCTCACTCTACATTGCATAGTAGGAGAACAGAAACAATTTGGCTATATCCACTTCACTGATGTTAAGAGATGCAAATATGATTGCAATTAAAACACTTCCAATCTAAGCTGTCAGCTTTTAGTTTTGCTGAGCACCTGCACATCTCCAAGCTTTCCACCCACATCACCTGTGTCTAAATTTTTGTGACCTAAATCCATTATTTCTATAATGATTGCTAGGAAAGGTTGTTGGAGTAATTGTGATGAGCCCTGAGACACACTAGTATCCATGTGTTAATATTCCCTGAATATGGGTTGGACATTATTGCAAGACAGGAGATTTTGTTCAGGAAGACAAACCTAACTCCTCTAACATGGAAACATTTCTCTGATTTCAGAGAAAGAGAAAACATTTAGGCTTTTGTATTATTGATTTGATTTCATCAACAGCTTTCTCAAAGGCTTAAGTGGGAGCAGAAGAGACTTCTTGACCCTTAAACACTGGGTTCAAATGGGTTGCTCACTGTAGAAAGGAAAACTGCAGTCAGATAGTCCCTGGAAGGTTGTTTGCAGGTTTGCTCATGTGCTGTTGAATTCTGCCTTGTCAAGAAGTCTCTTCTGCTTCCACCTAAGCCTTTGAAAAGCTGTTGATGAAATCAAATCAATAATACAAAAGCCTAAATCTTTTCTCTTTCTGCTACCTGTGAAAAGCAATCTTTTGCTGATTTGATTCAATTGTTTCCACACAATGAAGACAATCATGAGACAAGATGGTGTTGAAGCAGAACTTTCCACTAGGAGTAAGCTTGGCCCTGTGCTAGTTTGGATTTAAACAAGGATACAATCTGAAAGATCCAATGTTAGAATTCTATGAGCAAAAATTTCCTATTCTACTATGTGACAGCAGAGCAATAAACATGCTACCAGAGCCAACATCAGAAGTACAGTGCAAAATTCTGAGTATTATTGACACTTCATTAGAGGCAGTTATAAATAACTCCTTTGTTCATTATTTCTTCAAGGAAAAATACTGTTTTGCTTTTTTCTCTCTGAAAACTGAAAATCTGTTTGCCTTACTTGGTAGTTAGAGACACTCAGGATGGCAGTGATTCTTCAGAGGGGTTTTTTTTCCTCTTTTCCTGGGAATATTTTTAAGTACATGCACACTTCTGAGCTCCACAATGCAAAGAACATTCAAGTTTTTCTTGGTAAATGTTCTTGGCTATTTTACTTGTAGTAGTTTGGCCATTTTTCCCTCTGTACAAAGCAAAAAGAGAGGATACAGAATTTTTATCAACTACTGAACTATCGTTGGTTTCCTTTCAATGCAAACTTTTGGTTCCTTCATTCATGCTGTAAGGATTTCTTGTCAAATACTTAATGTGCTGGAGAAAAGTGTAGTTGAAGACAGGGAGTTGGTGGTGAAGATGCTCTACTTAAGGACATGGATTTAGTGCTATATTATTGATAGGTATGGTTGGACTTGATGATGTTAGAGGTCTCTTCCAACCTCAATGATTCTGTGAATTCCAGGATAGCTTCATTTAAGCACTAACAATAAAACCCCACATCTTGTAATATGTGATTCTTTCAAGAGAATATTGTGCCTCTTCCCTAATCATAGTTAGGCTATAAATCCCAATCCAAAGCAGCAAGTTCCCAATGACATGCAGGAAGAAATAGGCATTCTTCAGACAGTGTATTCTGGGGGGGGGGAAAAAGCTCTTCCTCTTCACATTTTTAATGTAATTGAAAAATGAAACATAAAGATCCTCATTTTTTAAGGCTGCTTGCTGAGAAACAGAGAATGCCTTGTTCCTGTGCAAGCATTGTCCAGCAATAGCACTGCCTTTACATCACAGTCAAAACATCTGTGTGTTACCAACCCTGTTTTAGTCACAAATCCCAAACCCAGCCCAACCAACCCAGTAAAACTTTGCTTCTTCACTAGAGCTGGGAAGGCTGGAGCAGCTGCAGCTCCAGGAATCCTGAGGTTTGTCCAGATTGGGGAAAAACTGCTGCCCTGATGTAGCCAGAGAGATGGTAAAGATAATTGCAATTGCTTGTGACAGCTTTATCTCCTTCCATGTATTTCTGTCTCTATTTCTGTATGCTTCTATCTATAGAACACCAAGGAAAAATGTAAGTGTGAAGCCTGCTGAAAGAACTTGTGCCAGATCTGGAAGTAAGAGCACTGCAATTATTTGTAAGAGGTTTTATATGGAAGCAACTGGAATTCTGAACTGGAATTCAAGTGAGGAGCCCTTTTAATGTTTCTTAGTAATGGATACTTGCTCTTTTGACCATATCTCTCCATGCTTTTGTATTTTGTTTACCCTAATGAGTCCATGATGAGCAATGTGGATCAAAGAGATTAGACCTTGTTTGTTGTAAATCTGATATAAAGGCAATCATTCTTTAGCATTGTAAGGTAAAACAATAAATAACTGTAGTGAGGAAAGCCTCCTTGTTTGCAGTATGACACAGTTAGCTGCATCTGGTAGTGCTTCATTTCCAGAATGTTCACAGAACTGTTCTAACATCATCCATGGTACTGATAGACAAACTGAGAAGGAATCAAAAAGGCATATTTGTTACAGGCTTCATTGGAAATAAAGAGCAGAAGAGAAGCCTCCTGTTCTCCCAGTAGAAACATCCCCATCCTGCAGTGAATAAGGGGAACACTGCAACTTTCAAATCAGCACAGACAAAAGACTAAAGGAATTGAGTGTTTTCACTAACACTGGTCTTAAGGTTCTTTACTAAAGAGCTCATTGCATAAAAGCTGCAAGATTAAGCTTGCTCAAAGTCCTGAGTATCACCATTTCTTGTTTTTACACTGACTTTCAGTTATCCAAGGGCTGCTAAATTTGTTTTAATCAAGAACACTTTTAAACTGTAGGACAGAAAAGTGCACTTGGAAAGTGGTAAGTTTCTTGATATTTTAGGTTTTTCCCTTGTCTCTGGTACCATGAATGTTTTCAACCCAGGGAGGTAGTGGAGTGACCATCCCTGGAGGTGTTTGAGAAACATAGAGATGTTTTAGTGGCATGGTAGTGATAGGTAGATGGTTGGACTTGATGATCTTAGAGGTCTCTTCCAACCTTACTGATTCTGTGGAAATATGAAGCTGAATCTGCAGATTGATGGTTATTACACATAAGCACAGCCTCTCTGTGGGCCTGTTGGCCTCCCACTAATTAGAAGATGTCAATCCCAGTGGGATGACAGCAGATCTGCCCTTATTGCTTATGTTCTGGGACTCATTTCATGGGTGCAGTGCAAAATGCTTCATAGACATGGGAGCAGGTGGCTTAGCATGTTTGGTAGACTTAGAAGCCACTTGGACTTTCTTTCTGGAGTAGTCACGTCTGGTAGATGCCTTCTCATGGTCAGAGGTGAAGCTTGTCCCTGGGAAAGTCATTTTGGAAGTGCTGACCAAGGGCATTGTGGTTTCCTGGCAGAAGTCAGGGCTCTTTGCCTGACACTGCTGTGCAGGCCTGGCTCTCCTGTATGTTCGAATGATTTCACTGCAAGATTGTCTTGAACTGCTGAGGGATTTCTTTTTCCCCCTTCTGTCCTATTTGGTAAAATTGAACGTCCTCTGTAAATGTGTGCAGAAGAATAAAAGTCTTCCCTTTGCAGAGGGAACAAGCAGGAACTCTCTTGGTGTTCCTCAGGATGAAATAGCAGCCAGACCTGCTCTTCAGATGTGATACGCTTATTTGCGTTTGCTCTGATCTTTTGCCCAAGTCAAAAAGCAGGAACTGAATAAGATTTAATTACAGGCTTATTTAAGCTTTCTTTTCTGCAGACAGTTGTGGACTGTCTATTTATCTGAGCAGAACTTTTGAAACATGGTCCTTTCTGCTCTCCATTTTCTCTTTTTTTAAGAAAGAAGGATCTAGCCACTGATGTTTGCCTTGTTGTTTGCTTCATTTCCTGCTGACAGAAGCCTACATTTAGTGTAATGACATCAGGCTTCTGTCAGAAAGGAAATAATGAATTAATTTGTAAATTTTTTTTCTCTCACTCTAAGTCCTAAGCAAAGACATTTGCATTTTTGTTTCTGGGGTATGTAGTTTTATAGGATTCTGTTTCATTTTAAGGAGGAGTGTGAGGGGCATAAAATTAGATTCATCTTTCTGCTGTTTGATTTTTTTTTTTTTTTGGCTCTCAGAAGAACATACCCAATCTATCTTCTGTCTCTTCTGGTTGTTTTTTTTTATTTCTCTGGATTTATGCTAAATAATAATAATCTCCTTTGAGGACAGGCTGAGAGAGTTGGGATTATTCAGTCTGGAGAAGAGAAGGCTACAAGGAGACCTTCTTGTGGCCTTCCAGGATCTGCAGGGGCTACAAGAGGGCTGGGGAAGGACTTGTTAGGATGTCAGGTAGTGCTGGGACTAGGGGGAATGGACACAAGCTTTAAGAGGGGAGATTTAGGTTGGCTGTTAGGCAGAAGTTGTTCCCCATGAGGGTGGTAAGCCACTGTGCCAGGTTGCCCAGAGAGGTGGTGGCAGCCCCGTTCATCCCTGGCAGTTAAGGCCAGGCTGGCTGGGGCTGGGAGCAAGCTGCTCTAGTGCCAGGTGTCCCTGCCCATGGGGTTGGCACTAGATGAGCTTTAAGGTCCCTTCCAACCCTGACAAGTCTATGATTTAAAGGATGCTTATCTTTATCGCCCATAAATCAAACTGGTTTACTTGTGGCTTAACCAGGTCAATTAACATTAAAGCCAGATAAATCTTCAGCCATCTTTAGAAAGAAAATTTTATTTTTCAGACTAAATTTGCATTCCTTTTTCACATTGTGATGATTTCTTATTTACTGGGACTCTACACTGGAAATGCTAGCCTGTTTCTCCAGAAGTTGTCTGCTGGGTGAGCAAGATGTGCTCCGTATGGTGAAATCATGCCTAGCTTATGCTTAAGAGCTGAGTTTGTTACTGATCCTTTCTGGCTTGCAGAATTAGTTCTGTAGAGTTCTAGTGCTAAGTGTTAATTAGTAAGAATTACATAATGAGAAGTCCAAGAGAGCTTTCTTTTAAACTCTACCTTTAATATAAAGATTTTTTGAATAATGAAGTGACAGTTGGGAAACTTCCTTTTTTCTTCATTATTGTTCATATTCAAGAGATCACAGTATCCCAGTATGTCAGGGTTTGGAAGGGCCCTAGAAAGCTCATCTAGTGCAACCCCCCTGCCAGAGCAGGAGCACCTAGACCAGCTCACACAGCAATGTGTCCAGGCAGCTCTGCAATGGCTCCAGACAAGGAGACTCCACAGGCTCCTGGGCAGCCTGGGCCAGTGCTCTGGCACCTGAACTGCAAACAAGTTTCTCCTCAGCTTAAGACTAAACCTCCTGTGCTCCAGCTTGCTCCCATTCCCTCTTGTCCTAACATTGGATGCTGAGGTCTTTCTAAGTGTTTGTGTATGCATGTATAGATGTATAGAGATCAACAGATATGTGAAAAGAGAGAAAGTATATTAACCACAACATATGTTTCTCTTGAGTTTCATCTGTGTTCTTCAATGACAAAGCCACATGATTATCCCTGTTGGGACTGCAGGCTAATATCTGGAGGATTGAGCTAGATACCATACTGTTTGATCAGCCAAGTGGTTGGTTAGTCTGCTTATTTTGTGCAGAGGACAGATGCATAGCCTCTGGCAGAAATGATACAAGCTGATTTTTCAGATCCTGTCATTTTTTCTCTGCTGGCAGTTGGGAAAAAGATGTATGCTTTGTGTATTGAAGCTAGTAGTATGACAATCAGTGAGGAAGAGCAAACAATATCTTTTTCACTGTCGGAATCACAGAATCATTAAGGTTGGAAGAGACCTCTAAGATCATCAAGTCCAACCATCTACTTATCACTAAAATGGCACTAAATCATGTCCCTAAGTTTCTTGGAGATTAAGGGAGTACACAGAATATTATTTAAGCCCTTTCAGGTTACTGCCTTGAATTGTCGGTGTTACTTGGACAAACCTCTTAGACCTCTTAATATTGTCATTAAAAAACAAAGTCAATATATAACACATAAGAGAAGGTTTTTAGAGTTCAAGATGGGATCCTCCCTGCTCAGAGAAGCAGACTCAGTCTGGTTTTGCAATACTTTGTTTTAACTTAATGTTGCATCTATCACTGTTAAGCCAAAGGTAAAGAGACTTCCACTGCTGTTAGTTTTTATTACTGTTCAGGACTTCATAAAAGCATTTTAGATTCCAGCAAAGATCTTTACATTTTTTGTAATCCATAGAATAGAAAAATCCTGGTTTGAATGAGCTTGATATTCATGGAGAGAGTAAGGGAAAATAACCTCTCTGGCTCTGCTGGCCACGCTCCTCTTCATGCATCCTAGGATGCCATTGGCCTCTTGGCCACAAGGGCACATTGCTGCCTCATGGGCATCCTCCTAGCCACCAGCACTCCCAGAGCTTTTTCCCCAGGGCTCTTCTCCAACACATCAGTTCCCAGGCTGGACTGATCCATGGGCTTGTTCTTTCCCACATGCAGTACTTTATACTTACCCTTGTTAAATGGCATTAAGTCTCTCCTTGCCCATGTCTCTAGCCTGTCCAGGTCACTCTGGATGGCAGCACAGCTCCTGGTGTGCCAGCCACTCCTCCAAGCTTGGGATCATCTGCAAACTTGCTGAGGGAACACTCTACCCCTTCATCCAGATCACTGATGAATATATTGCACAGTCCTGGCCCCAGCACTGAGCCCTGGGGCACACCACTAGTCACAGGTCTCCAGTTAGACTCTGCTCCACCAACCACAACTCTCTGGGCTCTGTCCTTCAGCCAGTTGCCAATCTCATCCATGACTTTTTTCCACCTTCTTTTGCTGTTACTTTTCTGTCAACCCCATTTCCCTTTCTATTTTGAGCTTGTATTTTGTTCTGATGGGTTCTATGATTCTGTCTTTGTGACTGTTGTGGTTAAGAGATTATTGTGCACAAAGATAGTATTTACTGAAGTCAATACCCAAGTGTAGCATGCCCAATGGTTGTTAAGCACAAAGGTAAAATCCATCCCCATGCAGAAGTCTGGTAAAGGCTTGCTTGCCACTTAATTAGAAAACCCACACTGATGGAAAATGGATGTTGTTCTCCTGCCTTCATGGGAGCAATGCAAACATATAAATCTGGATTTGGCTCAGAAGCTTGAAGTGTGGGTCTTTGAAGGTTCAAGTGGAGAACAGGCCTTTTAGCCTGGTCTTTGCATAAGAGTGTGTTTTACCCTGGGTGTATGGCTTATCCTACATAAAAGACCTTCATCAGTTTTTACCATATGGTTAAAACACATATGCATATTTTTCCTGTTACCTCCAGGCACTGTGAAGCAGCTGGTATTAATGAATAAAAATAGCCAGCAAAATCATGGCATCTGGTTGCTAGAAGGAACAATTTAGAGCCAGGAGTCTTGTAGATTACTAAAAGGAAGAAAAAAGGAACAACCCCCAAACACATGACCTCTGAAAAGCATGGATGAACTGTAAGTTTCATCTTCATTTTGGGCACCTGTACTGCTCAAGGCAACAGAATATGGAACTGATTAGAAGATATTAATTCTGTTCCTATGGCTAAAAATTAATGGGAAGGGAACTGGAGACAAGGTAGTGGTTTGGGTTGATTTTGTAAACTCTGTTGCTGTAGTTTATCTTCTAGTTAATGATACTATCAAGATATTTGTAGCTTCATGGGGAGCTTTGGAAGAGATAATGTGATTTCTATGGGAATAAATGATATAAGATAGATATAAGGAGAAATGTCTTTACTGAAAAGGTTGTTAAGTCTTGGCCCAGGCTGCCCAGGGAGGTGCTGGAGTCACCATCCCTGGAGCTATTTAAGAGACATTTAGATGCTCTGCTTAGGGCCATGGTTTAGTGGTATGGGAGTGCTAGGTATGGTTGGACTTGATGATCTTAGAGGTCTCTTCCAACCTTAATGATTCTGTGAAATAGAACTTTCAAGGTGAGCCTTTCCTAGCCCTAGTTTAGATTCTTACCTTCTAAAAGGTAAAACTGACCTTGCTTCTACACAGAGCAATGACAAAATGCAAGGTTCTTCTGGTTCTGAAAATGACTTTTTAATAGCCCTTAGTGTTTCATAACTGACATTTACCTAGGTTAGTAGATGAGCAGCAAAATGTCTTTAGATTTTCACTGAGATTCATCTTCAGAGGTTTTTCATGTTTGATTTTGGTTATGTTTTGTTTTCCTGTGTGGGCTAGTGAATTCATCATTTTTTTCCTATTAGGGCTGTGGCTTAAAGGATGGGAAGGTCAGTATAGCATGGAAATTCTGTAGGGTGCAAAGATAGATGTTGAAACTTTATTTGCAGTGAGACCCTAATGGCTACTACAGCTCTTAATTTTTATGAAGAGGGAGCTGGAGCAGCAGGAGGAAGGAAGGTATGTGGCATTCTGTTGTTCTACAGAACTCAGAAGATTGGCTTCAGATGCTGGGTTAGGTTGGCACAGGAGGGAAGAATACAAAAAAAAAATCAGATTCAGATCCAAATTAAATTTAGACCTGGAAAGCCTTTTAGAGAATGACATTTGCAATGCTTCATCAGTCAGTTCATTCAAAAAGAAACTGAGAAGTGCCCAAGTTAGGTTAAAGTTGGGAGGAAGACAAGTCCTTGATCTAGAGAGATGCAGCAACAGTGTCTCCTAAACCGGGCAAAGAAATTCAAATGAGAAATAAGGATTGATTTTGTAGTGAGCATGGTTATGTTGGACCAAAATGCCTAAGAGATAGAATTATAGAATCATAGAACAGTTCCAGCTGGAAGAGACCTTGAAGATCATCAGTGCAGCCTTTGTCCTAGCCCTAGCAACCTGCTAAATGATGCTCCTCAGTGCAACACCTACCTGTCTCTTAAACACCTCCAGGGATGGGGACTCAAGCACCTCCCTGGGCAGCCTGTTCCAATGGCTCACAACCCTTGCAGCAAAGAAATTCCTCCTAATGTCTAGCCTGAACCTCCCCTGGTGCAATTTCCATCCATTTCCCCTTGTCCTATCACTCTCCACTAGGGAGAACAGACCAGTCCCTGCCTCTCTACAACCTCCCTTCAGGTAGTTCTAGAGAGCCAGGAGGTCTCCCCTCAATCTCCTCTTTTCCAGGCTAACCAGGCCCGGATCCCTCAGTCTTTCCTCCTCAGGCTTATGTTCTAAGCCCNCCAAGCCAAGGGCACTTAATTTCTTTAGGATGTGATTCTTTAGATGTGGTGGTTTCTCCTTCTCATTTCAATATAAAGGTGACATGCCATTAGAAGGTGTTGTAGACAAAACTGGGCATAATAGAAGAGTATCCAGGTGAAGGTGGGTAAGCTATACCAGAGGATACAGTTGATCCCCAGGAAGGTTGCTCTACAGAATATGTTCATCTGTGCTATAATTTGTCCTGAATGAGAAGTTCAGGTTGCACATGTCACTCTGACTGCAGTGACAGAGGAATGTGCCTTGCAGAAGCATTCAGCTGTGACCAAATTCTTCTTCCTTATAAGGTTGAGGGGAACATAAGCATGCTAATGATGTCAAAAGAGGAACAACCTATTTCCTGATCATGCTGCTTGGTGGATCTATGAACTCCAGAAAAGCCAATAGGGGTAAATGCCTGGTGGTTTTGTGGCTTCATTACAGGAAAACTCCTGGAATATGGAAATCATAAACAGCAGGCAGGGGATTTGAGTGAGAACTCATTTCATGGTCGAAACGGCTCAACTGTGCTTTAACTCTTAACTTCTCTCAAAAAACCGTGCTGCTTACTGTTGTTAGGTTGACATTTTTGTTTACCCACCATGGTTGGTAGTGATATTATTAACNCCCAGGATGCCATTGTGCTTCTGGGCTGCCAGCGTGCACTGTTTGCTCATGGCCAGCTTCTCAGCCACCAGCACCCCAAGGCCTTTTCTGCAGGGCTGCTCTCCATCATCTCATCCCCTAGCCTGGATTGATAGTGGGGATTGTTCTGACCCAGGGGCAGGACCCTGCACTTGGTCTTGTTGAAGCTCCTGAGGTTCACCTGGGCCCAGCTCTCCATTATGCATTTCTGTTTGGCAAGTATGAAATGCACCTGATGGATGCTTCTAATCTACTGTTTTGGCTTTGTGTTTGCAGGCTGATCATCTGCCTTTTCTTGGCTGATTTCCAGTGACTAGTTGCTGTGAATGTTAGATGAACAAAAGTACCTAGGAGAGGCATATCTTGATTCCAGCAAGAAATGTATGAAAATGGAAGGTACTTTTAGTTCAAATGTTTACCTAATCCTAACAGAAGATGTAATTGCAAAGAAAACAAAACAAAACACATTAGGAAATCAGTCTTTCTTATAACAAGCTATTAATACAAGTCTTGAACAAAATATAGTCCATTGTAGTTTATAAAGATGGAAATAAACATCCGTGGTAGTGAGGGACTTTAAAGCCTCTTAGACCAGAAGTGTTTGTACACAGAATTGTTGCATTCAAATCCAATTCCTAAGCTGCCACATGTGAGGCATTTCTAATTTTACCCAGCTGAAGTGTAGCATGCCAGCTGCCAGCCCTGATTGCTGTGTTTTTTGTTGCTAGGAGAGGCTTGGAACTCTTCATTTTTGGAAAATTCTTGCCCATAAACAGCAAATTATTCTTTATTGTGGTTGGAAAAAAAGATTTAAAATCCTTGAGTGTTTTCTATCAAGTGTTGTGACTCTCCCTCTTAACATAATCCTCTTACTCATGTTTTTAAGTGGAACTGCTGCATGACAACTTGCAGTATACAAAGTGTCTTCAAGAGGGAAGCAGTGATTCACCCACAGAGGTCAATGGTGCAAACTCACAAACTGGTAGTGGAAAGCAGTGATGTTAGTACAGAGAGAGCAAGCTAACCCCTGGAAATTCCTTGTGTGTGCAAGTTCCTACTCCTACTGCCTCATGGTAAGTTACTAGTCTTTCAAAAAGAGTAACCCAAGAGGGCTGGGAAATCATCAACTGTGTGAAACTTAACAAGGGCAAGTGCTGGATTCTGCACCTGGGACAGGGCAACCCTGGATGTACCTGCAGACTTGGGAATGAGAGGCTGGAGAGCAGCCCTGCAGAGAGGGACCTGGGGGTTCTGGTTGATGGCAAGTTGAATAGGAGTTGACACTGTTCCCTGGAAGCCAAAAGGGCCAACCCCCATGTCCTGGGGTGCATCAAGCACTGCTGCTTAGCCTGTCAAGGGAAGGGATTGTCCCACTCTGCTCTCTCCACCCCCCCTGCTAAAGCACCTAGAGCAGGTTGCCCAGGATTGCATCCATGTGGGTTTGGAATCTCTCCAGAAAAGGAGACTCCACTACTTCTCTGGGCAGCCTGGGCCAGTGATCCATCACACTCACAGGAAAGTAGTTTTTCTTCTTGCTTAGGTGGAACTTTCTGTGTTCTACTTTGCACCCATTACCTCTTGTCCTGTCACTGGACATCACTGAAAAGAGCCTGGGCCCCATGCTCTTGACCCCCACACCTTAGCTATTGATAAGCATTGAGAAGATTCCCTCTCAGTCTTCTCTTCTTCAGGCTGAACAGTCCCAAGTCTCTCAGTCTCTCCTCATCAGAGAGATGCTTCAGTGCCCTCAGCATCTTTGTAGCCTTCTACTGGTTCCAGTAGTTCCTTGAATGTCTTCTTGAATCCATTCTGTTCTGTCTTCTACCCCAAGAACAAAGTCTGAGAAGGTGATTTGTTTAATGCTAGTAAGTAATGCTAGATACAGTTGTGAGAGGAGGTCAGAGATTTACATGAACACCACCTGGATCCATTAGTTTTTCTACAAATAGCATCATTTTGTTTGTTAATTAATTCTGGGAGAACTTATTTATTCTGTGACATGGAAAATTAAATAAGCAAACAAAATTTGTCATCTTCACTGATACAGGAATGTCATACAACAAAATGTTTCTGCTTAATATTTTTAATGAATAATAGACTTTCTCTTTTTCTGTGTTTTTAAAGATGAGGACAGCAGAATCCTTTCCCCAGGAGGCCTTTCTTTCAAAAGAGTTTCTTCATAAATTCCTCCTGTGTCTTGGTATTATGTAAGCTAGGAGTCCCTTGGCTATAATAAATACTGGTTAGCTGACCTTTTGAAACAACAGTTTAAAAAGTTTGGTTCCAGCCCAAAGTTACTTGTAAATGAAACAAATTGAATTATTGCTTTTGTTTGTTACTCACACTGGGTCCATTCATTTTGCCATAAAAAAAGTTACTAAGACGTGGCCTTGGACTGAGAAGTCAAGATACCTGAGTCATTATTCATTATGCAAGGTTATAGCAGAATAGTCCCAGTAACAATTGTAAGAGTGCTGTAATTGTAGTTTTATATTCACAGTCTTACAAATGCCCTTAGAATCTTTGCCCAAGCATCTCTTCATAATTTAAGACCAACTGATAGAGTTCTAAGACCCTGGGGAAGTAAAACACTAGGATCTTTCACTGGATTGCTTTCTTAAAATTATGAATATTAACTACTTTTTGTTTGTCTTCTCTGTACCAAAAAGAACCTGGGATTCCTAGGGGATTAGGAGGATGTGAGACAAGTGTGTCTGTGCTTTGGATCAAGGCAAGGGGAAGGCCAGCAGGATTATCAGGAGACAGGAGCACAAGAGACGTGTGAGAGCCCTTTGAGAGGGCTGAAGGCAGGGGAGACCTTGTGTATGTCTACAGTTATCTCATGGGAGGGTTTAGAGAAGCTGAACACAGAGAGGAAGTGAAGTACATCCTTGGGAGTGTCCAGAAGTCAGCTGGAGAAGGTCCTGCATAACCTGCTGATACACAGGAGCTGTGTCAGACTCCTACCTGTTTTCAACCAAATTCTTGACTCTTCTTGTTACATTTCTTAAGAGCATCTGATCCAAAGCAGCTCTGGGTACTTTTGATTTCTGATGAACTCAAGGGTGACTAAAGTACTCAACACCAACTGCAGAATCAGCTTTATGAACATATCCAAGATGGACCTTACTGAACAAGCTTCAAAATACCAATTATGGCCACATTTTTGCACAAAAGAGCCAAAAGCTTAGGTCTTGTCCCAGTTCATCTTCTAGAACAATAGGCAAAATGAGAAAGATCATATCTTAGCATGACTGAGCTGGGTTAGGACATGTTTTCCTTTGCCACTTATTTTTGTGACTTTAAATGTCATAATTGATCTCCTGGTTGGGGTGACTTTGACTAGCTGCTGTCATGCATGGAATCTCTTCACTGCCACTTTCTTCCTCTTGTCCCACAGACAGCTGAACAAGTTGCATGCCAGAAGCTTGATGGGAGCTGGAAAGAGCATGAAAGTGTCCTGCCTGGTTTTGTTTCAATGGCTTTGCCAGATCCTGATCTTGGGTGGAACCTGGAAAATGTTCCCATAGAAAAACAATGGAGAAAATACCATGAGCAGTAGTAATTTGGTTTTTAATGTGAATTTATCTGACTCATTTGAACAATATTTGTTTCAAAGACTGAGGAACTCAGTTTGATTAGCAATGTAGAAGTACTGCTTGCTCTTTTTTGGGAGGTACTAAGCAAGCTGGTTTCAGAGTAAAAACTTAATCATTCCATCAATTCAGAAAGACAAAATTGGCTTCAGAAGAATGAAAATCATCCTGTGATGTAAATATTGTCCATTCTTGCTGCTTATAATAAGGTTTATTGTTCTGTCACAATCTATGGTTCAAGAAATGCCTCATCTGCATATTGAACTGCATAGGCATATTGAACAATAAAAAACAGATATCATTTAACAATTGGAAAATTCATCAAATATTTAAAAGCTGTTCAAAAATTGATTATCTACATCCCCAGAAAACCTTAGCTAGTGTTGTCAGTGTTCAAGACAAAGCAGATAATCACCACTAGTTTTTAACTTGATCTGGATCTTTAGACCAGTCCTTAACTATTTTCTCAGGCAAAACTTTGAGTGAAGACCAGAGGATGTGACATCTCTTCTGTTTAAACTCAGCAGTAAAAGAATCTCTTCCTTTAGTCTTTGATGTTGACTTCAGAGTTGATTCTAACAGATTTTCCTTTTAATAATTTGCCTTCAACAGCATGGCAGCTTCTGTTAGGTAATTTAGGACCTGGGGATGCTTTACTTAGGGACAAGGTTTAGTGGCATGGTAGTGATAGGTGTGGTTGGACTTGACGATCTTAGAGGTCTCTTCCAACCTTAATGATTATGTGATTCTGGAATTCATAGTAATCATGAAATATATAGCAGTGGTTGGACCTCAATGAAGCTTTTTGTGATTTGGAAAATAAGTATTTGTTCCATTCAGCCCAGCTCCCTACTACTGGACTAGCCAGTGCTCCTTCTGTTGGAATTGACTTAGCATAAGGACACTCAACTGGCCAACAGTGCTCTGAAGTTGTATGTTTAAAAAAATCCAGTGTTTTAAAAATATAAAAAGAATCTGTGGCCAAAAAGGCTGCACTCAGCTGTAGCATGAGAACAACTTGCCAAACAATCAGCTGAAGCAGGAGGTTCCAATTTTGCAGAGCCTTAGGGGCTCCTGGCAGAGAGGGAAGCTGTCTTGTGTACATGCTGACAAGTACAAGATAAGCAAGCTTTCCACTGCTGCAATCTTGTTGGTTTAATTACCCTCCAGTGCCTACTTTGTGATAGCCACTTGGGAAGTCAGTACTGAGCATACAAGTTTGAGTCAGGTTCTGCTAGTTATCAAGTAATTGTGCATTTTGGCAGAGAAAAAAAACCCAGGGCTTGGCTTAAAAGGGGTGAAAACTACCACGGCAGTAAACCTCCACAGAAACCTCTCTCTTTAAATCAGTTTCCAAACCTATGATCAGCAAAATTCCAAACCCCAAATCATCATCATCATCATGGCCAGGCATCGCAAATGCAGCTCTGGGGAGAGCTCCATCCATGCTCTTCCCAAGCGCTGATGGCTGAAAAGGCCACAAGGGCACATTGCTGCCTCATGGGCATCCTCCTAGCCACCAGCACTCCTAGAGCTTTTTCCCCAGGGCTGTTCTCCAACAGATCAGTTCCCAGTCTGTACTGATCCATGGGCTTGTTCTTTCCCAGATGCAGTACTTTACACTTCCCCTTGTTAAATGTCATTAAGTCTCTCCCTGCCCATCTCTCTAGCCTGTCCAGGAGTATAGAATTAAACACAAAATGGGTTTACTAAATGTAGGTCACAGCTCACCAATGCTACACACTCAGATCCCAATAATGATCTTCCTGAAGTCAAAGACTGAAATGAAATAGACACAAGGCTGAGCTGGATCAGCCCTAGAGCTTGCCTGACAATGGTCATGCAGTTCTTTCTAACTGTCATTAACACAAATGAAGTTGTCAGGTCACTTTGGTTTCCTTTGCTTTCCACTGCTAGGCTAATAAAGCCTTTTGTCAGCAGATGGAAATGAGACCTCATTTCAAAACAGCAGAACTTTTGAACTACACTTTTTTTCTTTCATGCAGAGTTATATTTTAAGTGCTGAATGAGAACCACATGAAGAAAGCAGATAGAGATGTTCTTAATGCCAATCAGCATGCTGTTTGAGCTCACTTCCCCCCCTCCTCACTTTCCTGTCCATCCAGGTATGTTCATTAATGTAAGACTCTAACCTCGCAAAGATTTTTAGAAAGCTCAGATGTGGTCTGAGGGATACAAAGTTTGATATTTTAATTTGATGGAAAGAAAAAGCAAATGAATCTAAACAAAATACAGGATCTTCCTGCACTAAAGTTCCAAATTCTTAATTGCTTAGATCCTTATTAAATGCCCTGAAACAGACCAGGAACATGACTTTTAGTTTAAGCAAACAAACAAAGCTTTCCTCCTTTATATGATTCATGAAATCTGTTTTATTATGTCCATAAAGGCACAATATTACTGATATTTGAGACTGAAATTTTGTTGAACATGAGGAAATTATAGCTGGGCTTAGTTACAACTGTGTAGCTGCCAGAGGCTGCCAGGGATTCTCCATTAGCTGGAGTGCTTTGAAGAAGAAAGTCTTACTTCTAACATTTTGGTATGAACTTCTTAGTTGTAACTCATTTTTTTATAACTCTACCAACATGGACTCAGTATAAGATATCAACCCACTCCCCACTCCATGGCTAGGCTTTGGGAACGCAGCTCCGGGGAGGGCTCCATCCATGGCATATTTTATCAGAAGTCAGGCCATAGGTTGGAAAAAATGTTGCCAAACAGTGCATATGACATGCAACCCACATTTTGTATTTCATGTTGGAAAATTTGGCCACTCCAGAGACTAAAACTGAATCTAGAAAATAAGAATGTCTTTGTTAAACCCCAGACAAGTTATCATTCCTTAATTAGATTGCTCGTTAGGTTGTACATATTTAATCAGTTCTGAGACCTATATTCTTACTTTCTTTGCTTTCTTGATGGGGGGAAAAAAATGAAAATTTAAAAGCAAATCCTGCAGTAGGAGAAGCCTTTTCTGTTCCTTAAGATTCTTATATTTGAAGTACCTATACAAAATGCTTCTCATTAGGTGGAGAATAAAAGAAGCAAATGTTAGTCTGCTTGCCCATGTTTGGAATTGATGATAAGCAGCCAAAAAATCAATATGACTCATATGTCCAAACAATATGCTGCTGGGCATATTTTCTGCTGAGGAGATCATGCATTGTATAGCTAGCATATGCTAGCATATTTAGTCTCTGATATTTGCCTTTGTAGCAAACTATAAAAGAATATTTTGCAGACTAATGTAATTGTTTTTTTTCCTTTCTTATCTTTATGATTCTTTTGCATGGAGGGCAGAGGGAGTATGATTGGTCCTCTACCTTACAGCTGTTGTCAGCAAGATGGATGAGAAGAGATCCTTGTGAATGATTATTTTTGTTTCCTATTTTAGATCACCTGTGAAAATGGAAGCAGATGGTGGAGAGCAGAAAGGATGTTCGAAGTATGGCAGTGCTGTGGTGTCACACAGCACATGAGTTCTCCTCTTAGTCATTATCTCTGCCAGGAGTGTTTCTCAGGAAGATCTCACTTCTTGGAAGAGCTCATTGATACCTGCTTGCAGAAAAAGTTTGAGCCTTCAGACCAGAGGAGAACATGAGGGAATTTCTAGGTGGGTTGCTTGTTAGAGGCATCTTTTCTTTCAGCCTTTTCAGTAGCTGTTTCCTTGCAATCCAGCACTGTTCACCAGTTGTAGTGCAGGTAGACAGGCAAGCCCAACCTTGGCTGATGCTGGGATCCATGCCTCAGGATGGCTTAGTACTAAAGGTGAACAACACTCATCTAAAAAACACCTGAAGTTTGAGAGAGGAAAATACTTCTTTTTGAGTGTTCTATTTAGAAATATTCCATTTTTTTCTGTGATAACACCAAACAACAAGGAATTGCTGAGATGGAGATCAAGGGAAAAGCTGCCTGGTTTTCTGTACCCTGTATGCTGCCAAGCACTTCTATTAATTATACAAGTGTCATAGCAGAAATATACTTGAGATACTTGGGTAAAATGTCTTCTATTTCATATTTAAGAGATGTGTAGATGTGGCACTTAGGGACATAGTTTAGTGGTGGTGCTGGGTTAATGGTTGGACTCAATGATCTTAAGTCTCTTTTCCAAAGTAAATGATTCTGTGACCAGATAAAGGCATCAGATTAAGAGGCTTAATTTTAATTGAATTCTATTTTACTAACCTTCCTCTTACTTGTATCACAGTATCACAGTATGTCAGGGTTGGAAGGGCCCTAGAAAGATCATCTAGTGCAACCCCCCTGCCAGAGCAGGAGCACCTAGACCAGCTCACACAGCAATGTGTCCAGGCAGCTCTGGAATATCTTCAGACAAGGAGACTCCACAGCTTCCTGGGGNGCCTCATGGGCATCCTCCTAGCCACCAGCACCTCCCAGAGCTTTTTCCCCAGGGCTCTTCTCCAACACATCAGTTCCCAGGATGGACTCATCCATGGGCTTGTTTTTTCCCACATGCAGTACTTTACACTTCCCCTTGTTCAATGGCATTAAGTTTGTCCCTGCCCATGTCTCTAGCCTGTCCAGGTCACTCTGGATGGCAGCACAGCCTCCTGGTGTGCCAGCCTCTCCTCCAAGCTTGGGATCATCTGCAAACTTGCTGAGGGTATGGCCTTATGGGCGTTGTTGGCCCTTGTCTTCTGGCACTTTGTGTTATTTCACGGATGTATGTAGATGTGTGCTCGTGTGTCTCTGTTCATAAGTTGTCCCCAGTGGAATCCCTTACAGCTCTGCAAAAGTTTAACAGGAGAATTCTTCTTCAAGGGCAGGGAAAGGGAGGATTAAAGGTCAGAAAGTCATTCACATAGTCAGCAGCTTTCAAACTCACACTGAGAAAAGCTGGGAGTGGGATGGAGTGAAATCTCAGGGGACAGTGACTAGAAACACTGTATGATGTGCTAAATCTGGCCAGCAGTCCTGATCCATTTCTTAGCCACATTCTCCTTTGGACTAGGAAGGAAAAATGCTGCTTTCAGTTTTGCTAATGTTTTCTTAAACAGTTGTGAAAAATGTAGAGAGAACACAGACACCAGAGGTGGATGAGGTGTTCCCTTGTGCTTTGTTGCGTTCAGAGGTGAGGCCATGTTTGGTTTTTTACTTGTATCACCTTTATACATCTGAAAGGCATGACAGCCTCTTCAATCACAGCATAACTCATTAAGGTTGGAAGAGACCTCTAAGATCATCAAGTCCAACCATAGCTATCACTCCCATGCCACTAAACCATGGCCCTAAGTAGAACATCTATATGTTTCTTCAACCCCTCCAGGGATGGTGACTCCAGCACCTCCCTGGGCAGCCTGGGCCAAGACTTAACAACCCTTTAAGTTAAGAAATTTCTCTTTGTATCTAATCTAAACTTCCCCCTCAGAGGATCCCTTGGTGCTCTGCACAGATCATGGCACTGCTTGTGCCACCCCAGACAAAGGGACTGCTCTGAATAAGAACCCCCCAAGCTCTCCCAGCCCCTCTGAGCCCTCAACCCTGCAATAATCCCCATAATCATAGAATCATAGAACAGTTACAGCTGGAAGAGACCTTGAAGATCATCAGTGCAGCCTTTGTCCTAGCCCTAGCAACCTGCTAAATGATGCCTCCCAATGCAACATGTACCTGTCTCTTAAACACCTCCAGGGATGGGGACTCAAGCACCTCCCTGGGCAGCCTTGCAGCAAAGAAATTCCTCCTAATGTCTAGATGTTTCTCAAGAAGTAGCTGCTGGCTACTGAAGTGAGATGTCTCCACAGGAGGGCTGGAGGAGGAAGGCACTATCCCCTGGGCTTCCTTTTAGCTGGTTGTCCACAGATATTCACCTTTGTGGCTGGCCCTGGGGACAGAAGGCACAGTGTGCTATCAGATTTATTAAAGGGATGCATGGGACAGAGCATAAGTGAAAGAGGACAAAAGTGTGCAGGGGGAGCAGGCAGCTGCACTGCACACAGAGAGTGTTGGGCTGCAGCAGGTGCTGCCAGGGATGAGCTGAGGGAGGCAGAAGGATGGCCAGGCCCCACGTCCCTTCCACTAGTCCTTTTGTCTTGGGAGCAAGATGCAGTCAGAAGGGGCAGAGGCAAAGCCTAGCTGACCCTCCCTTAACATGTGGTCACCATCCCTCTCTGTGCTGGCTGCCAGCATGCTGTGCCTGTGGGATGCCCTCCAGGTGTTGCCAGTGTTGCCCTAGAAAGATACTGAGGTTCACACCCAAGATGGGATGGGGAAATAAGAGCCTGGGAAAAATCCTTCACTCGAATCATAGAATCCTAGACTGCTTTGGGTTGGAAAGGACCTCTGGAGCTCATCTAGTCCAACTCCCCTGCAGTGGCCAGGGACATCCCCAACTACATCAGCTTGCCCAGAGCTCTGGCAAGCCTCACCTGCAATGCCTCCAGGGATGGGAACTCAACCACCTCCCTGGGCAACCTGGGCCAGTGTTCCACCACCCTCGTGG